>OX463786.1:16129910-16729910 GCA_949825025.1 Siphlonurus alternatus | reverse complement strand
AAGGAGAAGCTGTTCGCGCAGCACATAGAACAGCTCACACGCAAGAAGAGGGAGAAGTACAGGTACGCACTTGAGTATCAATAAAAGCACCATACATTGTAGAAGACGTCAGCTCCTAGTCCTAAAGTTTTATAAAATGTTATAATCGTCCCGAGCTAGCATTGATTTGACATCACAAACTTTTTTTGTGTCCTTTAATACAATTCTAAAGAGGGGGTTGAATGATGACAAACAATAGCCCGTAACGACTACTCTGCTCTACCATTATTTAGCCATTGACAATAATTATTATAATATGAGCACTTTTCACTTGGTTCAAGATAAATAACAAACCCTGTACGGTACTTGACTAAAATTTGGCACCAAAAAAAATACACACACCGTAAAAAATACATGACTTGATATTAAGCCATGCACAACAAAAGCACGTATTTTATCCTAAAGTGTTTATTTATTTATTTTATTATATTTCCTCCATGAGTACATAAATAACGTGTTGTAACATAACTGATGCTCTCTCCTCCAGTGTCAGTACCAATAGCTATGTTCAGATTTAGTGTCATTCATTTAATCACTCATCACTGAGTCTGTCACTTTATTTTCCAACACTTTGCCCACAGAGAGCTACTGGATGAGACAACAGAAGTGACACTGACTTGCTCATGGAAGGAAATCAAACGACTCATCAAGGAGGACCCGAGATACGGAAAATTCTCGTCCAGCGAGAGGGTGAGTGGTGGTGACATCTGTTGTGGTACCAGGGTACTACCAGTCACTCTTAACATGGTGTTTGTAATGTCTTCTGTCATTGGACAAGAATTTGTAACAAGCCTTCTTATTGGTCAAAAATGAACTGAGGCCTCCCAACATAAATGACAAGTACAAATTAAATGTAAAGAATCTTGTCTTTTGTTTACATTGTTTGACGTTCCAATTATAGTATATTAACCCCCTGGGGGTTGATATTTAATATTGTAAGCCAAGCTCTTGCATCAACATTTAAGAGCTAAACATATGAATATCTGTAATTTTTGTACTGAACACAATCACACTATATTACATATTTGATACTTTCTATACTAACATATCTTGTGGTGGCAGCTATGATGATGTATATTTTTCGTCTCCTAATTCTTATGAGGAATGATGTACCTGAGACTGCCATAATTTGTCTTAAGGATGAATCTCAGTAGGTTGATATCTCGCAATCGTACCGCCTGAATGCAACAAGACTTGCAGGGGACTTAGAACTCACCATCAATAGGTGGCATACAAATTTTGAAGCGAATCTGTCTTATCAGTTTTGTAAAAACTGAGGTAGAAGTTTAACATTGGCCTTATGGACGGAAACCGGAAATGGAGCTGTTGTAAGAAAACTGCAAGACTGAATTTGCTCAAACCATAAGCGATTAAGTTTTAGAACATTATGAATTTTTTAAAATTTATTTCATTCAATTCGTTTGCAGGAAAATATTCTTTGATTCCGAAGTAACTGAGATTAATCGTTAATGTGTAAAATAGTTAAGTCATGATCAAAACTACTAATAATTGGCAACTTATTTTATACATATAAGACATAGTCTGTTAGACATGATCTAACGTTCTGTGTCGTTTCAGAAATGTGAGCGGGAGTTCAGAGAGTACATCAAGGATAAGCTGGTGGCTGCCAAGGCAGACTTCAGGGAACTGTTAAAGGTAATATTATCAGCTTTTGCAGTTACTATGCCATATTTTTTAAATTTTGCTAGAAATATTTTTAATTGTGGAACAATTGCTAAATTACCCGTGTCCTTTTTAAAATTTCTTTTAAAAATAAAAAAAATGGCATTCAAATTTAATTTTTCACTTACTAGTTTTGATTTTAAAAAGCATAAAAAAGATAATGTTTGCTGTAGTACCGGTACAACAGAATTTCAAGTATTTTTATTTATTTATTTTATTGTTTTTTGCATCAAATTTAATAATCACAGTATACAGTATAGTCCCTGATCCAGAACAATGATCTTGTGCACAATAATGAGCTGTCTGCTATCACATGAGTGGCAATTATAAGCTTACAAGTAAAACAGATAGCTCATTATTGCACTTTATTATTACTTGATTACGGTAGGCAGATAGCTCATTATTCTGGATGTGATAATAAAACTGATACTTTTAACACAAATTTGTTGAGAGTAAGATAACACGAAACATTGATTGTTGTAGTCAGTCCCATTTGATTAACATGTAAACTTTAGTAACCTCATAATAATTCTGATTTTTTTTTTTTTTTTTTTTTTTTTTTTGAGAGAGATAGTTCTTAGCACCAAAAAAATGTGGAAAAAATTTCAAAACAATCGGGGACGCTCCGATTTTTTTAAATTAATTTCTTAGTTTAGGTCTCCATGGAAAAGCCCTATACTGAAAATTTAAAAAATTAATTTAAAAAAATTGAATCGTCCAATTGTTTTGAAAATTTTTCCACATTTTTTTGGTGCTAAGAACTGTCTCAAAAAAAAAAAAAAAAAATCAGAATTATTATGAGGTTGCTAAGGTTTACATGTTAATCAAATGGGACTACTACAATCAATGTTTCGTGTTATCTTACCCAGTGGTGAAAGTAAGCCGGTGCGCACCAGTGCGCCGCACTGGTAAGACATTTGACGCCAGTGCGGCGCACTGGTAAGACACTGATCGAAATTTACTAAAAAAATCAATAATTTTTAATGAAAAAAACAATATTTGCAAGTGTGAACGGATCACATTATAAACCATTATAATCATGCTCACTACATGTTCTTGTACTTTGATTTTATTTATCTCACGAAGTTTTAACTTGCACGTACTTTCTTTTAAAGTCAAAATTTTGTACTAAAAAAAAAGTAATTGAAATCCATGTTGAATGTATTTACTTTTTATTTATATTTTTCATTGGGTAAAAGATAAAAATAAATTGACAATTTGTGATACAAAATTGTTGCATTATTTTTTATAAATAAATAGTAAGTGCTACAATAAAACATTATTTTAAAAGACTACGATAAAAAAGTTAATTTTAATATTTTTCTCACAAACGCCTAGCTTTTTTTTATTGGCGCGCGAGCCTCATGAGAACACATTTATTTATTATGTAATTTTTTTAATCAAAGAATTTTTTATATATTTTTTAAATATCTGTAGGTTTACTGCTTACTGGGTTTACTATTTTATCTTCAATTTTCCTATAAATTGGTAGTCGTTATCACTTTTTTAAAATTGTAACCTATACATCTTTTTGGAATTTTTTTATTAAATTAATTTTTGAGACATTTTAAACGATAATTTAATTATTTAAAAAAATGTATCATTTATTAAATTAATTAAATTTATAGAATATTCTAAATTGTGAAACAGTTCATTAAAATATTTTTACTGTATTAACACTGCTGCTAGACATAGAGACAACTTGTTTGCGATTTTTTTTTCATATTAAAAGTTATGTTTTAATTTTCATTAGCCAGCACAGACATTTTTGAATATTTTGTTTATCATGCAATTTAATATGCGACACTACATTTTTTTTTTAATCGGTTAAAATTTTGAATAATTATTTAATTTTACTTATTTTGTGGGATTTTCAATATTTTTTCTGGAAAAACGGCTCCGTAAAAAAATATTTTATTTTTAAATCGAAAATTCATTAATGAATTTATGATAGATTACGTACGTATTTTTTAATTGGTACCATAATTCAAGTAAAGTTTAAGTAAAAAGCTGTTTTCTGTGCCAAAATTTTGCATGTTAAACGCCTCCGAAACACCAACTTTGGGAAATTTTTGGTTTTCATTTCTTAATTAATAGAGGGCAGGTTTTAAAATATTTTTAGAAAATAAATTCTTTAAAAAAATGTAATCGCTCACTCTATTTAAAAAATTAATTATAAATCAATTTTAGTGCAACTTTCAATTAAAAAAAATAAGCCACGCCCCTTTTTCCCAAAAAATCGCGCCTCCGCCGGGGGTTTGGGCCCTTCAGGCCTCTATCTGAAGCGCACTGGTAAGAATTTGAAACTACTTTCACCACTGATCTTACCCTTAAGCCCTGATTAAGTCCCTCGTCTAACATCTTCTACTGTTCTCCAGGAGACAAAGCTGATCACACACAAGTCTTTATCTGACGGAGAGCAGCATCTTCGCGACATAGAGGAGACATTAAGGAACGACAAGCGCTTCTTGATCCTCGAGCACGTCTCGGACGAGCGCAAGAAGCTGCTGCTGACCTACCTTGAGGACTTAGAGAAGAGGGGACCTCCCCCGCCCCCCACGGCATCAGAACCATCGAGGAGAATCACAAAGTAGTTCTTACATCTTTCTGTATGTCCCAAAACATCATCTCCCCTTATACCTTACAAAATGTCAGAAAATATATGATCATAGTGTGCAACCATGTAATGACTGCAAGAAATATGATTTTCCAGTAGCAATCCTGTCTAATTCTATGTAAAAAAAAAAAAACTAATGAAATGAAATGTCTGTTTCATTATTAAAAACAAGGTTTAAGAGAATAATACAACTCTGATGCTAATTGAGAATAAGAGAATAATTGACATAAGAGGGTAGAATATTATTTTTTGATTGAAATTCGAAGAAAAGAATTCAATGTGTTGGCTTATTAATACAATTTTTTTAGTGAGATACACTTGAATCCTCTATTAAAAGAAAAGGGGAAAGGGAATGAAAAATTAAATAGGATGCATAGTTTGATTATAGTCAAAAAGTTGACAGAAAATAGACCAGCTGGTTCATCCACTCCTGAATCTTTTCAGTATAATCGCCAAGTAAAGTACACTATAACAATGTGTTGTTTACTCTGATAGAGCTGCTGTGCCTTTTAGTAAAATATTTAGGGTACAAAAAATAACAATGCTTCTCCATAAATATTTGCAGGCACTTCAGCTCTGCATTAATAATAATAAAACGAAAACCATGTTTACAATAAATTGACCGTAGGAGCTATGGTCATTGTTACATTATGGAAGGTTCTGTATTTTGTAAGCCTACTATTATGACCACCCTGCTTAAATATTTTGACCAACTCTCTGATAATTAAGTATAAAGTTATCTTTATTTTGTAATTTCAGAGAGTAATTTTCCAACATGACCTTAAAAACCTGTATTGAAAAAGGGCTTATATTTCCCTATCTATTTATTCATACACTGGGCCTTTAAAAAAAATAATAATAACTTGTTTTACAAGAAATCAGTGACATGGCATTTTTGTAAGACATGAATTTTAAGTTCTTCTATTTTACAACTGTCCTAAAACTGAGATCATCTTAAGGATAAGATAACACGAACAATCGATTGTTGGTAGTCCCATTTGATTAACATGTAAATTGATTTACATGTTTACATGTTTGATTATAGTCAAAAAGTTGACAGAAAATAGACCAGCTGGTTCATCCACTCCTGAATCTTTTCAGTATAATCGCCAAGTAAAGTACACTATAACAATGTGTTGTTTACTCTGATAGAGCTGCTGTGCCTTTTAGTAAAATATTTAGGGTACAAAAAATAACAATGCTTCTCCATAAATATTTGCAGGCACTTCAGCTCTGCATTAATAATAATAAAACGAAAACCATGTTTACAATAAATTGACCGTAGGAGCTATGGTCATTGTTACATTATGGAAGGTTCTGTATTTTGTAAGCCTACTATTATGACCACCCTGCTTAAATATTTTGACCAACTCTCTGATAATTAAGTATAAAGTTATCTTTATTTTGTAATTTCAGAGAGTAATTTTCCAACATGACCTTAAAAACCTGTATTGAAAAAGGGCTTATATTTCCCTATCTATTTATTCATACACTGGGCCTTTAAAAAAAATAATAATAACTTGTTTTACAAGAAATCAGTGACATGGCATTTTTGTAAGACATGAATTTTAAGTTCTTCTATTTTACAACTGTCCTAAAACTGAGATCATCTTAAGGATAAGATAACACGAACAATCGATTGTTGGTAGTCCCATTTGATTAACATGTAAAACTTAGCAACCTCATAATGATTCTGAATTTTTTTTGAGAGACAGTTCTTGGCATTAAAAAAATATGGAGAAAATTTCAAAACAATCGGACCATCCAATTTTTTTAAATGAATTTTTTAAATTTTCAGTATAGGGCTTTCCCATGGAGACCGAAACTAAAAAATTAATTTAAAAAAATTGGATCGTCCGATTGTTTTGAAATTTTCTCCATATTTTTTTAATGCCAAGAACTGTCTCTCAAAAAAAAATTCAGAATCATTATGAGGTTGCTAAGGTTTACATGTTAATCAAATGGGACTACCAACAATCGATTGTTCGTGTTATCTTACCCTTAATAATTATGTAGTAGTTACTAATTAAAGTAATTATTAACGAATAAAAACACCATGCTGTGATTCACACGCAGCATAGAGCAGTAAATCACATTTTCAATTAGTAATGTGATGTAAATTATACATTTTTCCTGCTGTGACATTTAATTAACTTCCTAATTTGTTTTTTTATGTGATTCATAAAATAGCTTTATAAATTTAATTATTTTATGTTCATTACTATTATTAGGCAGTCTCCTTTGTTGACTTTTGTTTTTAATTATGTATGGGGCATAAGAAGTTATTATGTATATATTTATTTTTGACAAATGAGCAAATCATAATTTGTTCTTGTTTTCACTTTATCTTAGCTTGAAACTAGTAGTGTTAATTTAGGACTTCAATATTATAATTTTTCCTACAGCAAATATTTCTAAGAATTATTTGAGAAATTTTTAAAGCGTAATTTTGTATACACATTGTATTAAATTCACACAGTTAAAAGTTAGACATGCTTTAAAAATCATTCCCCCTAATTAGTATTAAAAAAAATAAGAATTCTAAGTTGCATTACAATGAAAAAATGCATTGATATATTTTTTGTTCTACGATAGTCCCGTTTGAAGTAAAATCTGTAATGTTTTAAATAAATGTGTGCTAATATTTTAGAATATTTTTTTATACTTTTTTCCCACCAAATCAGCACTCAATATTTGAACTTGTAGGCCTAAAATTGACTATGATAAAAAAACTGTAGTTTCATTTTGTATTAAACTAGAGCACAAAATATAAATTTTCATATTTTTATTTACCATCCTGATCCTCTTAATTAATAAGTAAGAAGTTGACCAATTTTTTAAGAATGTTTAACAGCAAAATTTAGTAGGTGTAGGTGTAGAGATAACGTCGAGCAGCTGTTTTTTTAGCTCCATTTCATTGACATGTGAACCTTAGCAAATTCACAAAAATTCTGTAATTTTTTCTATGTCTTTTAGGCACTAATATCTACCTCTCAAATAATTTTCAGAATTTTTGTGAATATGCTAAGGTTTACACGTTAATCAAATGGAGCTTAAAAAAAAAAAAGCAGCTTATCAACATTATCTCTACCTTAAATTAATCAGCCATTTTTACTTACCTCCACTCACTCTCTTGCATGGATAAAAGTCTATTTCCTCCATGCTCTCTTGCGTGCATCGAGCATGGTGGCTATATAATATATAATCGTACGTGAGAGCCCCAGATTGAGCATATTCATGTTTTTCAGTTTGTAAATGCTGTACAGTACTTTAGTTTCATTTTATGAATAAACATTAAAACAAATCATTTTACATTTTTTTTTTTTTTTTTTAATACAAAGTAATACATAATTTTGGTGGTACACATCACAAAGGAATTTAATGTGTATTCACTTACACTAATTGCAACGCAAAATAAAAGCATTTAACAAAAACAAATTTAAATAATTTATCATATAAAGTATCTAATACAGTAATTTTTATGTGTTATATTTTCTTTCGCAGACAAAAAACAATACATACATCAAAATGAATGTGGTTTTTAAACTTTTTTAACAATTTCTTGTAAATTCATTACAAAAAGAAAGTAGACTAATGGTCGTAAGTTGCAGCCACCTATCCAAGAATAATCTGAGGATTATCCGTGGATTATTTACTAATTAACATTAAATTTCTCGGATAATTCTCCGATTTTTCTAGGATAGGTTGGCTGCAACTTACGGCCATAAATTATTAATTCAGTTTCTCTAATCTAAATTACAAAGTTATTAAATTCAAGCAATACTAAAACAAAATAAGAAATGCAAATAGTCAAGGGAAAAAAAAGGGGTTTGAAACAAAGACCTCTTGAACTTTCATTTAAATTTAGTGCAAATTTTAATCTTATTTTCAGATTTTCAGAATATATAAAGTTAAGAATTACATACTTTCTGTATGCATTTTAATTTCTTTACCAATTCTATTTGACTTCACATGTACACAAAAAAAACTTATACTACACAGCTATCATACTTAATATTTGTTTTCAATGTGTTTGTAACATCTTCAGTCATTGGTTGACAGTTTGTAACAACTCTCCTCATTGGTTGACCACTAAGGACTTTCAAACATACATGAAAACTACATTAAACATGATGGATAATCTACTCTGATGACTCTGTTATTTCTGCCTGTCGCTTTGCCTTTGCTCTCCTGATTGTCTCGGCGAAGAGACGACAGTAGAGCTGAGTGGCGGGCGGAGAATCGTCGTTGCCGGGGATGTGGTAGGTGACGTAGGCGGGGTTTGCGTTGGTGTCGAGCACCACAATGCTGGGGATGTTCATCTTGGCACAGTCCTGAATGGCGTCATGGGGCGTGGCGAGGAACACACACAGGTCCGGGAGGCGAGTCACAGTACCGAACTGTCATGAGAGAGAAGAGACAGTTAGTACAGTACACTTCAAACTTTACACCAGCTCTGATTGGAGATGATGCCAAGCTATAGAAGTCTATAGAGGCTTTTATGAAAAGAAAAATGCAGATTTACGATACAAAAATCTAGTAAAGACATTTCAAAAAGGTTAACAAGAGGTTTACCACTCTAAAAAAAATCTGCCAAAAGAAAAAAAAAAAAAGTAGACTCAGTCCACAATCTGAGACTAACTCAAACCATTCACCTGTTTGTCTGCATTGGTGAAGATTCCTTTCCTCCATGGCCGAGCGTTGGCAAACTCCCTCACTTCCTTGGCAAGAAGTTCTGTTGAGCGGGCCACTTGCGGCATGCCGGATGGTGCCAGGAACAAAACCAGACCACCGCGGTACACTATGTGTGCAGTAACCTGGTAGAGATTATGTTTAATATCAAATCCAGGAATTTTTGCTATCTGATAAATGCTAATTTTCAGGTAATCTCATGTATGAAGTTAGCAAAATATTTAATAATTATGAAAGTGGTTTTTGAATGTGATAAAATTAACAATTGAAAGTTTTTATTTAATGCTTACATTTAAATTACGGATACATAGGTGATTTGGACTTAAAATAATGGCACCTTTTATTTTTTATACTGTATAATATGTATACTGTACACAGATTTTTTTTAAAACAAAATTCACAATTTTTTCGCTAACATTTACATTATGCTGCAAAAGAGTGTTAAAAATAATATAATTCTGTAAGTCATTTTGGTACGTACTATCAGTGATAAAACCATTTTGAAGGTAACTAAACTAACTAACATTGTTTAGCACCAGTACGTGTTGACAAGTGACCTAACCTCATAGCAAAAACTAGCAAGTACTCAGGTTAAATTACGTTACATTGCCAGGTTAAACTACCTGAAGTGCCCTCCTGAGTAGTCCCGCGGTCAGGTCAAGGTCTATGATGGTGTGACCGAGGCGAGACCCCAGCACGTACTGCCGCATGTCAGGGTGCAACGACCCCTCCTTGTGTCCCAGGTGGACCCTGGCTTCAAAAAGATCGCGAACCTTCACCAGGTCACTCAGGCCAAAGTAATCAGGGTGTTCCAGCGGAGCTATGGAGCAAGATGGAAATATTGTCAATGAGAATGTAAGCACAGGTCATGAAAATTTGTTTCTGTAAAATATGAAGCAAAACCTAATGAGGAGCATTCACAAAGCACTTAAGCCCTGTTTAAAGTAAAGTGCGCGCTAGAAAAAAAAGTTGAGTTAGTATTTTCTAAAAATAGTTCAAGTCGTCCTCCATATCAAACCAAAATTCAAAAAATTCTATCTCAAATAGGTTTGCCAGAAAAAAAATCCAAAGTCAGAGTGAACGCGTCGCTTAACATGGGGCCTTACCTGACAAAAACCCTCGAATATCTCGAAAAAATACACCGTTAGGTGGTATGAAAAAAATATAGTGATGTTCTATGACCCAAGCTTTAACCAAAAACCGATTAAAAAAAATTTCTCTCGAATCCATTTTTCCGTAAAAAAATCAAGAAAATCTACCATGTTAATTCCCATAAGATTTTTTATTATTTTTTTACGGAAAAATGGATTCGAGCGAAATTTTTTTTAATCGGTTTTTGGTTAAAGCTTGGGTCATAGAACATCACTATATTTTTTTCATACCACCTAACGGTGTATTTTTTCGAGATATTCGAGGGTTTTTGTCAGGTAAGGCCCCATGTTAAGCGACGCGTTCACTCTGACTTTGGAATTTTTTTCTGGCAAACCTATTTGAGATAGAATTTTTTGAATTTTGGTTTGATATGGAGGACGACTTGAACTATTTTTAGAAAATACTAACTCAACTTTTTTTTCTAGCGCGCACTTTACTTTAATTTTAGATTTTATCAGCTAGGAATTAAGGATTTTTTTTTTTTCATATAATACATATATGTGTATAATGAATTTCCCTTGCGTATAAAAAAACGGCGAGTTGAGAATAGTAGTTTGAGAACTCCCAATACATACAGTATATTAAATTTTATATGCACAGTTGCATACATACGAGTATGATACATTGATGTATTGTTTTTCAGGAGTGAGGAGTGTACTGTACTCTATGCATACAGTATACAGCAGGAGCAGATCAGATAGAGAAGGGGGGTGGGGGGATGAAGGAGAGTAAGTATCCCCCCCACCCCAAATTTTGGAATGAACATGGGCAATATAGGCATTTCCCCCACTCCTACTTTTAACATTATTAACATTATAGCCTTATGAAATTTAGTTTGCGCCTACTGTATACAGTTTGATATTTATGATAATAATTAGGAAAGTTTAATTAACAAATTATACTATTAACGACACATTTATGGATCACCCCAAATTTCGTACTCACAAGTTTTACTTGAATCTGTGTGTGGCGAGATTTCAGTGGCTGAACTTTGTGCGGTGGAGAGCCGGAGAGCATTTCTTAACGTTGAGTTCAAAACTAACCCGTTTCCACGTAACATTTTGCCTGTAATAATACACAGAAATTAGAACAATATAATTTATAATAAAGCCAATACAAACGTTTACTTTTTTAATTAAAAAAATTGAAAAAAAAACATTTCCTTGAAAATCAATAAAGTCAAATTTAATTAAGCAAATCTAGCAGATAAACATAAAATGTTAGTCGTGTAGCAGAAATAAATAGAAAAATAAAGTACTTTTTGATGTGCTGTACAGAACAAATATCAAACAATAGTAAGAAATATACCAAAGTTTCTTGAAAACTTGAGGAAAGATGCCGGTGTCTCTTCGAGACTGGAAGAGTTACATAGGTCTCAGAAAACAACGCCGTGCAGTTTTATGCAAGTTGCAAAGTCGTTAAGATATACGCTGTAACCTAGGCCTACATCTCTATATTACGTTTATCTTACTTACCAGTAGAAAAAGCTTCTTATTACAACACAAAGTCAACTTTCTCTCTCAATATGACCCGTGCACGGGACGTTGCTAGGGACAAGGGACCCTTGTCTCGAATCGGGACAAGGCAGTGTTCCGCGCATGCGCACTACGTAACTCTAACTGGCGGCATATTATGCAGTTTTATGCTGCCTTGTCCCGAAGAAAAAGACTCGGGACACGGCACTTTCAAGCCGCGTGAATATGCTACAGCAGCAACATGTTATCTGCCGCGCGTGACGCCGTGAAGTTATCTGAATTAATATATATACACGGGAATTAAAATATAAAACTTCAATAAACACTTTAAAGTATTATAATGATATTATAAATTAATATTATTAATGAGATATATATGTTAATTTTATATAATATATTATATATAACAATTAATATATTTAATTAATTCATCATGCATGCTGGAATCGATCGTCCGGCATATGATACAATATAATTATACTATATATTTTTATGATATATATATATATATATATATATATAAATATAATTAATGGGCGTATATTATAATAATTAATTTATTCTCTAGCTGTTATATAGGCATAAAAATATACATAATATATAAACATAATACATTCATATACATGATATATATATATATATATACATTTTAATTGTATTGAATATATATTACGTTAATTGGAATTTAACTGATCATGGCAATCATGAAGATATATATATTATATTTCATGTATATATATATATAGAGTATATATATATATATTAAATGCTTGAAGATTTTTTATAATTTTAATATTGTATAATAATATAATATATAACCAATTCATTATTTTTATTTTAATTTATATATATTCATGCACATTAAAATATAATACATCGTATATTAAATTAATTCATACAGTTGCAATGACATATCATATTGTTAACTGCCTTCATGTCTCGATTGCAGACGTGTACCCGGCAGTCTAAAATAAATAAGCTATTTCAACGTTAAATCGTATATGTTATAGCACTCCCGTGTCCCGAGTGGAGACACGGCAGATTTTTTATATAGCGATTTTCAATTTAATAAATTCTATTTTGACTGCCTTGTCTCGATTGCAGACACGGCAGTCTAAAATAAAGCTATTTCAACGTTAAATCGTATATGTTATAGGACTCCCGTGTCCCGAGTGGAGACACGGCAGTTTTTTTATATAGTGATTTTCAATTTAATAAATTTTATTTTGACTGCCTTGTCTCAATTGCAGACACGGCAGTCTAAAATAAAGCTATTTCAACGTTAAAACGTATATGTTATAGGACTCCCGTGTCCCGAGTGGAGACACGGCAGTTTTTTTATATAGTGATTTTCAATATAATAAATTCTACTTTAACTGCCTTGTCTCGATTGCAGACACGGCAGTCTGAAATAAAGCTATTTCAACGTTAAATCGTATATGTTATAGCACTCCCGTGTCCCGAGTGGAGACACGGCAGTTTTTTTATATAGTGATTTTCAATTTAATAAATTCTATTTTGACTGCCTTGTCTCGATTGCAGACACGGCAGTCTAAAATAAAGCTATTTCAACGTTAAACGTATATGTTATAGGACTCCCGTGTCCCGAGTGGAGAGACGGCAGTTTTTTTTTATAAAAAAAACATATACGATTTAACGTTAAAAAAGCTTTATTTTAGACTGCCGTGTCTGCAATCGAGACAAGGCAGTCAAAATAGAATTTATTAAATTGAAAATCACTATATAAAAAAACTGCCGTGTCTCCACTCGGGACACGGGAGTGCTATAACATATACGATTTAACGTTGAAATAGCTTTATTTTAGACTGCCGTGTCTGCAATCGAGACAAGGCAGTCAAAATAGAATTTATTAAAATGAAAATCACTATATAAAAAAACTGCCGTGTCTCCACTCGGGACACGGGAGTGCTATAACATATACGATTTAACGTTGAAATAGCTTTATTTTCGACTGCCGTGTCTGCAATCGAGACAAGGCAGTCAAAATAGAATTTATTAAATTGAAAATCACTATATAAAAAAACTGCCGTGTCTCCACTCGGGACACGGGAGTCCTATAACATATACGTTTTAACGTTAAAAAAGCTTTATTTTAGACTGCCGTGTCTGCAATCGAGACAAGGCAGTCAGAATAGAATTTATTAAATTGAAATTCACTATATAAAAAAACTGCCGTGTCTCCACTCGGGACACGGGAGTCCTATAACATATTCGATTTAACGTTAAAAAAGCTTTATTTTAGACTGCCGTGTCTGCAATCGAGACAAGGCAATCAAAATAGAATTTATGAAATTGAACATCACTATATAAAAAACTGCCGTGTCTCCACCCGGGACACGGGAGTGCTATAGCATATACGATTTAATGTTGAAATAGCTTTATTTTAGACTGCCGTGTCTGCAATCGAGACAAGGCAGTCAAAATAGAATTTATTAAATTGAAAATCACTATATATAAATAACTGCCGTGTCTCCACTCGGGACACGGGAGTCCTATAACATATACGATTTAACGTTTAAAAAGCTTTATTTTAGACTGCCGTGTCTGCAATCGAGACAAGGCAGTCAAAATAGAATTTATTAAATTGAAAATCACTATATAAAAAAACTGCCGTGTCTCCACTCGGGACACGGGAGTGCTATAACATATACGATTTAACGTTGAAATAGCTTTATTTTAGACTGCCGTGTCTGCAATCGAGACAAGGCAGTCAAAATAGAATTTATTAAATTGAAAATCACTATATAAAAAACTGCCGTGTCTCCACTCGGGACACGGGAGTGCTATAACATATACGATTTAACGTTGAAATAGCTTTATTTTAGACTGCCGTGTCTGCAATCGAGACAAGGCAGTCAAAATAGAATTTATTAAATTGAAAATCACTATATAAAAAAACTGCCGTGTCTCCACTCGGGACACGGGAGTCCTATAACATATACGTTTTAACGTTAAAAAAGCTTTATTTTAGACTGCCGTGTCTGCAATCGAGACAAGGCAGTCAAAATAGAATTTATTAAATTGAAAATCACACACTATATAAAAAAACTGCCGTGTCTCCACTCGGGACACGGGAGTGCTATAACATATACGATTTAACGTTAAAAAAGCTTTATTTTAGACTGCCGTGTCTGCAATCGAGACAAGGCAGTCAAAATAGAATTTATTAAATTGAAAATCACTATATAAAAAAACTGCCGTGTCTCCACTCGGGACACGGGAGTCCTATAACATATACGTTTTAACGTTAAAAAAGCTTTATTTTAGACTGCCGTGTCTGCAATCGAGACAAGGCAGTCAAAATAGAATTTATTAAATTGAAAATCACTATATAAAAAAACTGCCGTGTCTCCACTCGGGACACGGGAGTGCTATAACATATACGATTTAACGTTGAAATAGCTTTATTTTAGACTGCCGTGTCTGCAATCGAGACAAGGCAGTCAAAATAGAATTTATTAAATTGAAAATCACTATATAAAAAACTGCCGTGTCTCCACTCGGGACACGGGAGTGCTATAACATATACGATTTAACGTTGAAATAGCTTTATTTTAGACTGCCGTGTCTGCAATCGAGACAAGGCAGTCAAAATAGAATTTATTAAATTGAAAATCACTATATAAAAAAACTGCCGTGTCTCCACTAGGGACACGGGAGTGCTATAACATTTACGATTTAACGTTGAAATATAGCTTTATTTTAGACTGCCGGGTACACGTCTGCAATCGAGATATGAAGGCAGTTAACATGCAATATGATGTCAACTGTATGAATTAATTTAATACACGATGTATTATATTTTAATGTGCATGAATATAAATTAATATAAAAATAATGAATTGGTTATATATATATTATATTATACAATATTAAAATTATAAAAAATCTTCAAGCATTTAATATATATATACTGTGTATATATATTCATGAAATATATATCTTCATGATTGATCAGTTAAATTCCAATTAACGTAATATATATTTAATACAATTATAATGTATATATAAGTATATGAATGTATCATGTTTATATATATATTAATGTATATTTTTATGCCTATATAACAGAATAAATTGATTATTATATACGCCCATTAATTATATTTATATATATATATATCATAAAAATATATAGTATAATTATATTGTATGCCGGACGATCGATTCCAGCATGCATGATGAATTAATTAATTAAATATATTAATTGTTATATATATATAATATATTATATAAAATTAACATATATATCTCATTAATAATATTAATTTATAATATCATCATAATACTTTAAAGTGTTTATTGAAGTTTTATATTTTAATTCCCGTGTATATATTAATTCAGATAACTTCACGCGCGGCAGATAACATGTTGCTGCTGTAGCATCAGTAGCATATTCACGCGGCTTAAAAGTGCCGTGTCCCGAGTCTTTTTCTTCGGGACAAGGCAGCATAAAACTGCATAATATGCCGCCAGTTAGAGTTACGTAGTGCGCATGCGCGTAACACTGCCTTGTCCCGATTCGAGACAAGGGTCCCTTGTCCCTAGCAACGTCCCCGTGCACGCGTGATGACCGACCTTGAACAGCTGATCGCTTTGTTTACATGCGCGCAGTCGCCGGCAGATGAAAATTATGTGGTAAAATTTGAAATGAAAATCACACAGTTCACGGAGACCTTTTCGCCCCGTCTCTGAAATTTTCAGAAACAGCTCAGACTGCCCAGTAAACACAAGGTGTCAAAATTAAATGGAGTGGGGGGAATGCCTATATTGCCCATGTTCAATCCAAAATTTCAAAGGGGGCTGCAGGATCCGCGCCTGCATGAAGCATGATTTTTTTTTTGTTAAAAACAAACTATATCAAATATATATATTACAAATAAATGATTAGATTGAAACAAAATTAAGAAGTGCGCGTTTCAAAACTTAATTCTTAATTAAGAATTTATAATTATTAATTATATCTGATGCCATATTATATGCAGTGATGAGTGATGCCCATAATATATATATATATATCTCAAATAAATTACGTCTATTAAATTTTTATTATTAATTAATCCTTTTAACTATACTTAATCATCCAGTTATCAATTCAGCATTACATTTCAAATCAATTATAACAAATTATTAATTGGTATAATTACTCATTGATGTTCGTAGCGTTAAAATTGAAAGTATATATAGGCAAAATTAATTGATCATTATCATGTTTCAAGTACCGCGTGATACAATTTTTTGTAATATTTTAATAAGTAGATATTATATTATATATAATAGTATTATATATTATATATGCCCATAATATTATATTAAACTTGTAGAAAAATGTGCAGTATACGTAAAATATTATGTATAAATGGCCGCAGATCATATAAAAGCTATTTCAGGTTAGTTTTTTTTTTATCTCATTTCACTGATAACGACCTGTAAGTGAAAAATGGTCTTTAATACACGACATTACACGTGCCCGCGCGTTTGATCTGCGGCTTCTCTATAAATTATAAATATTGTATAAATATAATATATATTTTATATGTATCAATTGATGCATATATATAATGTTGTATATATTAAAACACTCACAAGCACTTAATTATATTTTACTTTGTTATTTTTTAATCAGCATCATGCATTATAAAATACATTTAGCAATGTACAGATAATTCAGTGTCGTTATAATATAACATTGCCTTTTTGATCAAAGTTCATTATTGCAGTATTATATTTATAACAAGGCCAATGCAAATATGATAATATTTATAAATACACTTAATAAATATGTTTAATACATTCTGTAGTTTAGCTAAGTATTTTAAACATATATATTATATATAATTATATTATTGGTACTTTTTATAATTTTATACATA
The DNA here is from genome assembly GCA_949825025.1 of Siphlonurus alternatus. Taxonomy (NCBI): domain Eukaryota; kingdom Metazoa; phylum Arthropoda; class Insecta; order Ephemeroptera; family Siphlonuridae; genus Siphlonurus; species Siphlonurus alternatus. The sequence goes on along the minus strand of OX463786.1, from coordinate 16,712,358 downwards.
CATTAAAAATGCAATCATTTATGTCGAACATTGAAAACGTACTTACGTTGAATTATGTATTATAAGTTATAATATAAGACTTGATGAAAGTATAATTAGGATCAATTAGGTCTTCAATTTAACAATACCGTATGAAATTTTAAAAAGCTTGATTAATTTTAAGGAAATACCATCTTAGATTCTGAATTATTACCTATAATTTCTATAGGGATTATTAATTATACCTGATGGTAAGATAATATATTAATTAAAATAATTAAATGTAATGAAGTACCAAACAGAGTGAGTGAAGTCAAAAGTTACAAAAAACATTAAAAAAATTTAATTTGATTCAATGTTATTGTTTTAAAATATTTTGTTTATTAGAAAATTTACCTCATAATTTTCGCAATAATTTCGTCAAACATATATTTTTCAATTTCATTTCAAAATACGTATTTTTTTTTTATAATACATCAACTACTGCAGTAAAGAGTAAAGTATTATAGTATAAAGTTTAATAAAAAGTTAAAGTTACAAAAATTTGTATTTCATAAAAAATAATTTAGAAATATGTCAAAATAATTATATTTATTTTGCTGATTTAATACAAACAAAGTTCGCCACATAGGAAAAATTTCTTTTGCGGCCTTGTCGCTATGCCTGGTAAGAATAATACAAGGCAAGGCTGCAAGTGGTAAATTTTCCAAGGCGACGACTGTACAGAATGACAAAAAGTGCTTATACATTTCATAAACATTTGAAAAGTTAGCACACATTATGGCACTGCAATAACTTGTTAAAATTGCCACATTAATTAAGTGACATTATTGTTGTTGTTTTCTGTTCTTAATTATCACACTGTGTATCCAGCTCTTCAACATTATCCAGTTGTTTTCACAGTGCGAGGCAAGGATGGGGTACTCAGCGAAGGCCCTCTCGCAGGCTGCTTTCGTTGGCTGCTTTTCCCTGATTATGAAATCCCCGAGTGCATGTTTTGCTGTTTCTGCTTCCATCTCCTCCCATTTCTTCCATTTACGAGGGGGGTGCTGCAAAATAAATAAATAAACAAATAAATAAATAAATAAACAAATAAATAAATAAACAAACAAACAAACAAACAAACAAATAAATAAATAAATAAATAAATAAATAAATAAATAAATAAATAAATAAATAAATAAATAAATAAATAAATAAATAAATAAATATATAAATAAATAAATAAATAAATAAATAAAATATACATTTTTTTTACCTGATCCAAATTTTGGACAAGGACTATATATTATATAAATATATGTGGAGTACTTTTCACAAGTGAAGTTTTTTTTTTATCATATTGTAACATGCGCACTCCTCGCCTCCAGTGATGCATATGGAGAAAGTGAGTAATTACCTCTGTGTCATGCTCAGCATCTTCAATTGTGTTCGCCACCTTTCGATATTTTGCTGCTGGCAGCTCCCCATCACTTGAATCACTGCCGATATAATAATCCGACACAGATTCTGAGGATGAATCCGAAGAATACTGAAAGAAGCAAATGTAACATTAAAAAACAATTTTAAAATTAAAAATGATAAATATAAAATAATAATAAAAAAATACAATCATGGAAAACCTGCATTAAGTATTTATTTATTTATTTATTTATTTATTTATTTATTTATTTATTTATTTATTTATTTATTTATTTATTTATTTATTTATTTATTTATTTATTTATTTATTTATTTACTATTTTTGCTTACATTGCTCCAATCCTCATCACTGTTATCAGAGTCTTCATCATTTTCTTGATCCGATTGTATGAAATCCTTTTTCCCATAGAACGTGTTTGTGAATTTTGTTGGATCGTCTGTGTCTTTATTGACTTGAAATTCAGGCTCTGTGAAGCATGCGATCTGGTCCAGCTGTTTTGGAGTGGAATTGGAGGCCAGCGGGCGACTTCTTAGTCCAATAAATCCGCTCGTTTTGGGATCACCCTTTGACGTATTTAGTTGAGGTGTGGGTGTGTTCTTTTCTTTTGCTCCATTCGTTTTTGCAAAATATTTCAGAATTCCACTTGCTGCAGGATTATCATGTTCTTTTCCTTCCTCTCCAACTTTTTCTTCCTGGCGTTTTTCCTTACAAGTCCTCTCATGCGCACTTAGCTGCTTAGAACTGTAGTACCCAAGACAGTATTTGCATGGTTTAAAATCTTCAGGGATATTTTTATAATTTCCTTTATCTTTTAATGGAATTCGTCTTTTTAAAATTATTGTTCCTTTTCCAGTTTTTAAAACATTTTCATTATAAATAAAATTTCCTTTCTTCCTTAGGGAGTGTAACAATTTTGATCTTTCTTCTTGATTTAATATTGATGTAATTTTTTTCACTTCAGTACTAGTAGCATGATGTGTTTTTAAATGTCTTAAAAAATTTGAACTGCTAACCATTTTTTTGCAAAGAATACAATATTGTTTCTTATCATTTTTAGTACGTGTTTTTGTTCTTGTCGACAGTGCAGCGTTTACAACATTTTCTTCAACGACGTCTGAGCTAGATAAGTTCAATGTTAGGAATTCTTCCTCTTCATCACTGCTGCTGCTAATATGAATAATTTCTGGAGTTGTTTCAGTAGGGGGTGCGCTCTGAAACAAATATTTACAAAAAATTAAATTTATCTTATAGTTATTCCTGTACCACATGTATACATACATGTTGTGTTATACACGATAATAATTTTATTATATACTGAGATATTTTACATATTATACGTGTTAATAGTAAGTCATTGTTTTATAATAGTGTAGGTATTCGGTTATGAGTTTATATTAAAATAGGCTCTATATATAATCATGGAATATTTTTATGTTATAAGCCTTTTTGAAACCCAGAACTATTTTTAAAAAATTATTAAAAGTGCGGCCACGCGGAAAAAAATCAGAGTGGCATAATTTGATACCCTCTATTCATTTTTGCAATAAAAAAGTTTCATGTAAGTTGTCCATTACATATTTATATAAATTATTAGTCTCATAAAATATAGGTAAAAGCACTTATAAAAGTATTAAGTACTTAAATTAAGTGTTGTGAATATCATTTAAATAAATTATATTATTATTTTTTCTAATTGTTAGAAATAAAAAAAATATATATTTTTATAAGGTTTAAAACATTTTTGTGATCGGCTTTATTTTGTTGTAATGCACAATTGGCGTCATAAAGTTAGTGCGAACCTAGTTTTGGAACTACATGCGTCTGGCGATCGAGGATTGATGTATATGATTAACATTGTAAAATCATGTAAATGCTCTGTCAGCAGCCACAGCATAATTTTACAGAAATGACAACACCATAATTAGTTGTCAAATACTTTCGGACAAATATAAAAAAAAAATATTTCAATTTCGTAAGTGATTTCTTTCCTAGAAATTTGATAATTTTTGTGATTCTCCCCATGCTATAGGTATTGTCATATCCTCGATACAAAGAGCAAAATTTTCAGACGTCAGCGCCATCTCTTGGTCCTTTATGTCCTCTATATCGATGATTTTTTTAATGCATATTTGAATAGAAGACCTCGATATATTATATGTTTGGCTAATTTTTTTAATCCTCTAATATAACGCCCTTAAAAACGTAATGCAAAACACTATGACGTCATAGTCATGTAAATATTTATTGTTTTTATCGTGCTATTTGGCTGATTTCAATTATGATATTTAATAATAATAATATAACCCTAATTAAATAAAAAAATAGTTCTCCCTTATTTATTTTTAAAACACCCTTAACGATAATGTATAAAAGTGGTCGAGCGTGGCGCAGTGTATTGACCGGTTCTCGTTAGATCACCGGTCAGGCTACGTCGAGCGTGGTTAGTACTTGGATGGGTGACCGTTTCAAGTAAAAAATACGCTGCTCCCTCCCTGGGGTAAATTCGTCTCGCTTTCCACCCAGTGCAGTGATGCACTTGTGTGTGGTTCCCCAGGCTTTGGACATCGCTTTGGTCCATTGAGAAAAAGTAGAGGTGTCCGTCCTGACTGAGGTTTTCCACGGTTCCCTCAGTCTCACCTCAGCGAATGCTGGGACGCGTAACAGGCCGTGGCATTCGTTCCCTACCTTATCCCTACCCATGTACCCCGCCGCGAGCTGTAAGCTCTTAGGGGTGTATCCTTGTAAAAAAAAAAAAATGTACATTACATACAGTAAAATTAAATACTTTTTCATTGTTTTTATTCTAGAAATATGTACTGTAAGCATGCATGAGGATATAATAATTAATTATTCTATGAATTACGTACGTGTAATGTTTTTATTGTTTCTCGATTTATAAAATGAAAATATTGGAATAAATTATCTTTTAGTCTCCTCTCTCATGATAGGAAATAAAAATAATAATACAAATTTCGCTTCCTTCTGAATATTAATTAATTGCGCTGGCACAACATACGTGTTTATATATACAGTAGTTTTATTTTTATTATTATTATTTGTTATTTACTGCCTGAATTGTCATGAAATCTGTTGTAAGATATGAGTATTTCTCGTGGTCACAAGTATACTTTCATTTACTTAGCATCCAAGCTCTTCGTAAACCTAACCTCTATATATTATGTTTCATCAAATGTACCATCGGAAGTAGTCGGAAGTGGAAGGATTTTCGCTGAACTATGAAAGCATTGAAAGCTCTAAGATTTTGCAGAAAGGTTGTAATCCACTGCATATAAATCTCGTCTCTACAAGGTTTCATGTTCAAAACTGAACTACAATATATCCAGAAACCTCGCACTTCCGGCTACTTCCGGTCGTAATCTTACATTTGTTGAACTGTATATTTGCTAAGGATTTTATGTATCTCTTTTGAACAAGGGCAGCCATGCATTTATTATACTCTAGTAATCCATTCCAGTATTCGCCTAGTTGTGACTGAGGGAACCATGTAAACCTCATTCCGGAAGGTCGGTATTTAATGAAGGATACCATTAGCTATTTTAACGATGAGTGGGTGTTTGTTAGCTGCAATGACTGCCACTTATGAAAAGTTTGGCGATGCCTGCTGGGATTGAACTCACAACTTTCTGATTACTGATTACGAATTAAATGTTCATATAAGCTTTGCGTCAGTAAAATACTAGTAGGACTACCATAATTATATAAACATATTCACATAGATATTGTGTTAAAATTTAAGTATATTTCTTACATTCATATAGACATAGGCCGGACGAATGGTCATCTCAAGTGCACCCTGAGTCTCCTGAGCCGATATCAAGACGCCAGGTGTAAACGTGGAAGGTGGCAGTGGAGGAATTGGTGCCGTCTGTTTCATGAGGAAATAATTATTAATTTATTTTATACAATGTAGGAATTAAAAAATATAAATTACTATGAGAAGAAAAAAATTATTAAATGTTTACGTAAATAAATAAATAAATGAATAAATAAATAAATAAATAAATAAATAAATAAATAAATAAATAAATAAATAAATAAATAAATAAATAAATAAATAAATAAATAAATAAATAAATAAATAAATAAATAAATAAATAAATAAATAAATAAATAAATAAATAAATAAATAAATAAATAAATAAATAAAATTTGGCGGGAAAGTTTACACCTGCTGGCTGCTGCTGTTCACAAAATGTTAGCAGTGATGTAGCAGTGGCCATCATAAATTATACTGTGCTTCTTTAAAAATTAAGATTATATTGGATTATATATTATGTTTTTTTAATTTAATAACAATAAAATTATCACCATGTTCCGCCAGAAAAAAATATTTAATAAATAAATCGCATCTGAGAATTTTCCCGCGACAATTTTAATTATTGGGAGATTTGCAAATTACAAATCTCCCATTTGTTATATTTATTTTTTTTTTTATCATGAATAAATTTATTATAGCCATTGCAAACAAATATTCATAATAATCCTTTGCGAACTTACCGGCATGTCGTGAAATATTTCATCCCCTTCAGATTCAGTCGTTGTGTCCCCACCGTATTCTAACAATCGGTCCATCTTAATCAAAGTTTAGATGGAAATTATAACAACACAAATATAATTATGTCACAGTGATGGGGGATTATACACGGATAATTAGCCTGCAACTGCAAGATATTGAAGCTTATAAGCAAAACATCAATACAACGCAGTACACTGATACGGTACGTACGTAGTGCACGGTAAATGCACGTTTGCTCACTATAGGAAGAACAACTTGTGCTGTTTCTTTACCTTTTTGTAAGATTGCTATAAGTTAAAAAGAGTCACGTGATTTTTTTCACCAATGAAAATATTTTTGTGTATACCTACTCTACTTAGGGGTTGAAGAGGGGAAGGAAGTTGGAGATGAGCGGGAAGAGAGAAAGTAGGACGCAGGTAATGCATTTTAATAAACTAAAATTCATTTCAGAATAACTTGACGTCACGCTACCCTCCTAGCTATTAGTATTTGAGGATAAACGAAAAGGTTAGTGACGTCAAATTATTGCTAGTTGAATTTTAGTTTAAAAGCCAGGTTTACTATATCAAGGATCCCGCGGGAAAATGCTCACCATGCATTTTAAGAAGGTTGTAAAATATATACCTGGAACAGTAATTAGAGACCTTCTTGATTTCTTGATTTGCAAAGTGAACATTTTGTCGCGGAAGCCTCGATTTAGTGTCTTTCTGTTAGTAGTCTGTGTACTAAAATATGGTAATGGAAAAAAATGTTTGAATATGTTGAAACTTCTTAATAATATCTTGTTAATTCTATTTGTACATAATGGGGGGCATTATATGAAATGTTTTGTGAATGAAATTATTGACAGTAAATCGTAGCAAATGTCAATAAAAAAGTAAAAAGTCAACCTGTCGTCAGTTTGACGTTATTTGAAATACGCTATGAAACTTTTTCAACAATATATCAACAGTTTAATATGGAAGTTTATTCCATGCAGCAACTGATCTAATATTACAAAACCTTTTTTATATATTTCTAACCTAGCCTTGGGAGGTATGAGTAAAACAGCAACCTCTTGACCTCTGATTGAACGACCATTTTTAACATTATCAGTAATTGTTAGGTCAGTCTGACCAGTTTGGCATTTTTTGAAAAAAATTAAATCAATCACCTCAAAATAAAGCGAAATAAAATAATGTCACTCAATTCCTTAATTATTTATATCCAACTCCCCTGAAATTTTTTTATTAATAAATTAATGGAATTATACCCGTACTGCACATACAAAACATCCATTCATAATATTTATTATAATTTTATGGGTATGCATGAACCATGGAGGCCCGGTAATCAAATTGGCTTAAAAGAAAGCCATCAGTGCAGGTTGTTATCAGTGAAACTATAGATAAGAAAATAGCATTGAACTTGACTGTTTGAAGAAATAAATTAAATTTACAAAGGTTAATGAACGTTAATGAATGTGTTTTTGTTTCTAAAGATACAAGCGACTTAAACTGGCGAGCACTTTGAAATATGACGTTTTTAGTAACAATTGAGGTGTAGTTTGTTTAAATAATTATTAGTAAAAAACTATCAATTAGTATGAATAATTAAGTGATCAAAATTGATGTGAATAGTTTTATAAGGAAAACAGATTCAATAATTATTTTTTTGCCCATTTTTTTATGTTTTACTGTTTTAATTATTTAAAATTAATTATTCTGTTTGCCTCATACAATTATTTAATTTTAGACGTATTTGAAAATTATTATTACTTAATCTTTTTATTTATTTGTTATATCATGCATTGCGTTTTATTCTTATATTTAAAGTAAGGCTTTTCTGCTTTTTTTTTCCTTCTTATATTTGAGAATTTTGTGTCATTAAAATCATCCATCTGTTCCGTTATCAAAATCGTGATGCTTCGCTAGTTAATTTGACGTCTTGAAACTTCTGTGATGAAAACGAGAATTATTTTTTTATATAATGGAGTACCGACCTCAAATTTTTTTATTGCAGAAATGGATTATAGAGGGTGCAAAAATATGCTACTCTGAATTTTTTTGAGACCGGGAAGTATTTTTAAAAAAAATATTGAAAGTCCGTTTTATGACGTCACGGGCGTTAATGTCCTATCATTTTCTTAAGCCGAGGCGCCTCGTGACGTCATCAAAATGGACTTTAAATAATTTTTTAAAAAATACTTTCCGGTCTCAGAAAAATCTGAAAAAATTCAGAGTAGCATATTTTTGCACCCTCTATCCATTTCTGCAATAAACAATTTTGAGGTCAGTACTCCATTGTATATATTTTTAAATAATTTTTTATTATTTTGTCCTATGCATACACATCATGCTTCACGTGCAAAGAGGCCAACGACCGTTGAAACTCCCGATCTGACGTCACATGCAAGCGCCTTTAATATATACATTTTATTTTTATGATTATATAGGCATCCATCTTATCATAAAAATAAAATAAATAAGTTTTATCTTTATGATCAAAAAGCAGAGGCCTATATAACAAGAGACACATTCATTGAATGGATAGTTTTAACAAGAAAATCACTGCAGCATGTATGTATATTTTATTATTATTATATTATTCACAGGACCCTGAGAGAGAGCCCTTGAAAATGTTATCAATATGTTTACTTTGTTAGGACTAGTTTTTACAAGATCATTCAGCTCAGATATACGCTTTCATGCCTCAGGATCATTGTCCAAATAGAAGTGCGAAAAACTTGCTAGTGAAAATGATGAATTTGCATTTATAAAAATTAATGTTGGTTCTTAACATCACTGATGGATAACATTTTTATGTTAAAAATATACAACATGTATAAAACATGTCCTTATTTTTACCAAGTATTGTCACTTGCATGATTTTTAGTGGTGATTTTTATAATGATTTTTAAACTGCATGTCGGGTTTACTCGCCATATAAAAAAGTATATTTAAAAGTTTTCGATAATATATTAATGCAACCGCGATCTCAAGCAATTCGCGAAGCATATTGTTTTCAAGACGTGAAGTCTCACTTCAACGAATATTTTTAACTTTTAAATTTTAATACAAATTCATTTCTCGTATGACGGATGTATAAACAAATTTTTTTTAAGATTACTTATTTATATGTCGGTCTGAAAATATAAATAGTAACACTAAAGATTATAGAGTTTGGTGTATCAGTATTATATGACGATTAACAACTTACGTGTATAACGCAAGCATTTGGGCAGATCACAACCAAAAGCCATAAACAATACGGTCTAATACGTGTGAACGTCAGTTTGAATATAATATTTATTGTATTATGTATATATAAAAATGCAGGGTAAAAATATTATATAGAGGTATATAGAGAGGTTAACAACATTTTTTACCTCCATTCAAAAGTAAATTTTAGTATGAATCCAACTATATATTATGCATAATTATTATAATTTCAAAATACAATTCATGTATATTGTAGACAAGGATTTTGTTTACTATGAATATATGAATAGGCTAGGTCTATATCAATAGCATTATAGCTACTGTTAGCCTACTGAGGCAAAAGGCCATGGTATCATGACCGCCGAGCGCAATATTTTGTAATTTGAATTGAATATAAATTATATTGGCTTTAGGGAACTCCCACACAGCCAGCTAGAATAAGAGCAATATTTTGTATTGTTTGGGCTTTACAGGCTATCAAGATGGCGGATATCCTATTGTTCTACCACTCACTTCCTCCTCACGACCCTGCGCCTCGTGAGTGCCTCGTCATGCACTGACGATAGTGCCCCCACCTATATTCATAGTATACAAGATCCTTGATTGTAGATCATCCCTCTCATTACAAGAAGAGCTGCTGTAAATTGTCTTCTTATTATTCTTTTTTCATTCTAGCTGTAATGTAGTTTTTGTTATATTTTTTTATGTTCTGTTCGTTATTATTTCAGATAAACTAATTCACGGGATGGCCATGTTTCGGAAGACTCTGTGTCTCCTTATATTTATTGTCACCATGGTTGACATCGTCTTTTCTCAAGAGGTGGGTGCAGAATGCCTGAGACACACGCTTCTGTATGCGTCCAAAGTTGGTCATGGTACCGACTGGGCTCTGCGAATGTTGGACTCGTCAACCAAAATACCGGATGGACTTCTTTATGGAAATAAAAATCAGTTAGGAAATTTTGACGAGTGTCTTAGTGTGCAAGTTAACGATGAAAATTTTAAGGGTAAATACTGTCAAACATCATTAGTCGTGTCTTATTTAAAAGAATTATATGTTGAAAAATATAATAGATCTGATATAGATATGTCATATTATAAATATAAATTTAATATTTCTAGAAAAAATGCAATGCATTTAACTTTAAAAGCAGCAATTTGTATACCTTCTAGTTGTTCTTCCAAGGACACGAAGTATTTAATAGAGAAATATTTACCTGAATTAATGGAAAGCATGTTAGGTATTAGTCTTAATATTACAGCAAGTGTAGGAGATTCCAATTGTTATGTATACGAGTCTGAGAATTTTCTGAGCATGGATTTATGGTTTCCGGTAATACTACTACTGACCATGTTAGTACTAGTTGTGCTCGCTACAGTGTTAGATATGTTGAGTACTAAAGAATGGTGGTCGGTACTACACGTGTTTTCGGCACGTGCCACGGCTCGTCAGCTGTTCTCCACTCGTGCTGACCCAGGTACCCTTGGATGTCTACATGGCATCCGTGTTGGAAGCTTAATGTGGATTCTTTTTGGTCATCGGTATTCAACTGAATTAACTGGACCAATCTCGAATCGAGTGGATATGCCACAGGTAAATATTATAATCGTACACTTCCTTCGACAATAAATTAATGTCTGATATAATGTGCCCAAACCTTAACAAGTCTCAAGAGGATATTTTCATTTCAATGAAAATAGAGTATTGACCTCAATTTTTTTTATTGCAAAAATAGATAGAGCGTGCAAAGTTATGCTACCCTGATTTTTTTCAGATTTTTTTGAGCCCGGGAACTATTTTTAAAAAATTAATGAAAGTCCTTTTTGTGACGTCACGCGGCGGCAAATCCTATTCTTTTCTTAAGGAGAGGCGCCTCGTGACGTCACAAAAAGGACTTTCAATAATTTTCTAAAAATAGTACCCGGGCTGTAAAAAATCTGAAAAAAATCAGGGTAGCATAACTTTGCACCCTCTATCCAATTCTGCAATAAAAATATTTGAGGTCGATACTCCATTTAAATACACTCAATAAATTAAGCAGACAATGTATTTTTTACATTTTCCTCATGCATATTTTATCTGGTTTTCAGAAAACAGTTACTAATAGCGGCTACTTAGCAGTTGATTCTTTTCTTTTCGTCAGTGGACTTCTTGTCTGCTACAATCTTTTTAAAGATATGGAAAAATGTAAAAAATTTAATCCACTAGCATTTTACTTATATCGATATCTGAGGTAAGTTTTGCATAATACACAGATTTCAAATATATATTTTTTCTGGTCATTTTTGAATCGAGATTTGGATATCTTTCAAAATCTAGGTTCAAAAGTGGTCTGAAAAAATATTTTTCATGTAACCGAGGCTCAAAAATTCAATCCCAGTTGGGCTCGGATATAACCCCTTTTGATCCACGGTGACTCATATATATATATATATATATATATATATATATATATATATATATATATATATATATATATATATATATATATATATATAATGTGAAGAGCTTTGCATTACCAGGTTCATGTCAGCAATTGATATAATTAGAATAATTATCTCGTCTTTGATATAAGCATGGCATGCATTGCTTTTTCTATAGGAAATAGAACTACTTTGCATTTGACACGTGAATGAATTTTGAAATAAAACATTATATAATTAAAAAATGGAATAGAATATCAACTTTTATTCTAATTTTTGTCCTTTTTTCTAAAAAAAAGTTTGTTATAAAAAATACTAATTATTTAATTTGATTGTTTTTCTCCTAGACTCGCGGTTCCCATGCTGATGGTAATTTTTTTTTACATGACACTACTGCCTTTTTTTGGAACTGGTCCTCTCTGGAATGTGTATACTAAACCAATGACGGACAACTGTGTGAAAAATTGGTGGGTCAATGCACTCTTTGTACATAACTTTGTGAACACTCCAACGATGGTAATAATTATTCTTTAATTCATTTAATATATTTTTAAATTTCTGTGTTCCAATTATTCAATTATTATAATGGAGTATCGACCTCAATTTTTTTATTACAGAAATGGATAGAGCTTGCAAAATTATGCTACCCTGATTTTTTTCAGATTTTTTTGAGATCGGAAACTATTTTTAAAAAATTATTGAACGTCCTTTTTGTGATGTCACGAGGCGGCAAATCTTATATTTTTCTTAAGGAGCGGCGTCTAGTGACGTCACAAAAAGAAATTTCAATATTTGTTTAAAAATAATTCCCGGGCTCTAAAAAATCTGAAAAAAAATCAAGGCGATGTATCTTCTTCATGTAACGAAATACTTACAAAACGTGTGAAAAAGCTTTCTGAAATAGCCACCACCAGCGCGTCGATCGTTATTCTGTGCCGTGACGGGTGCTGCATTGCCGGTTCTTACGGCGCTAGACCGCGCCGTGCCGATTAACAATGGTCACATGAGTTTTTCCACCAAAGCTCATAAAATATTACGCACAGTTTTATGATAGCTTCCTGAAACTACCGCTTGGGGGCCAAAAATACAAATATTTGGGCCGCCGGCAAAGCTACATCCCCATGAAAAAAATCAGGGTGGCATAGCTTTGCATGCTCTATCCATTTCTGCAATAAAAAAAAATTGAGGTCGATACTCATATTATAAATAAATGAAAATTAAAGGCGGATTCACATGGCGATTTCCAGCCTTCGATGCGAATAATGCTCACTTGCTGTAACAACCATTGGCAGCCATACAGTATTTGGCGATTAAAAAAAGAGCAACGTAATTTAACACGATATTTGCCACCACAATGGCGAATTTGCTTCCGCATAGTATTTCACAGCTTGTGTGACAAAATCGCGTCGCATCGCCGTTGTCGCCATCTGAACCCGCCTTAATATATATATTATATATATATAATATTATTATATTCTAAAAATAATTTAATTTTTAACCCGTGTTTAGATGTTTAAATCACCGCCAAAAATTGTGTAAGCTGAAAAACTTACTTCACAATCATGTATACAGACTCTGAGACTCCACATTTTTTTTTTTTTTTAGAAATGGATATATAGGGTGCAAAGGCAAAGTGCAAAGTTATGTTATTCTGCTTTTTTTTCCATATTTTTTGGAGGACAGGATTGTAATTTTTATTCCAAGGTCTGGTTTGAATCCATGTCCTTTTAGGCCAATTTTATTTTCATGTTATATTTTTTTATCTTATTATATTTCCCATAACACCAGTTGGCAGAGGTACATGCACTATAACAGTCCTGTGAAGATCAGAGCGTAACGAAGTTACGAATAGTATATGCCTTTAAACAGTTTTAACGATTTAAAAAAATATATATTAAATTATTAACGAAGTATTTTCACCGTATTTTCAATAACATTTAAAAATAGTTCCCAAAGCTCTAGAAAACCTGAAACAAAATCATAGTACATAAATTTGTACTCTTTAATTTCTGCAATAAAGAACTTTATGGTCGATACTCCACTATATTACTATTATTATTAAGATTATCTAATAAACCTTTAACACCAAATTAATTTTTTGAGGCTTTAGTGCATTATCTTGAATGAAAATGTTTGTATATATAAATATTATTTTTTTAAGTTTATTCATGTATTTAGCAAATTAATTATTTTCTTTATAATCGTTTAAATTGGACTTAACAATAATTATGTGTCAATTGCCCCACAATATCAACCAATCAATCAATGTGGATTTAACAATTTTTATTTATGAGTAAAATATGCTTATCGTACATTCCATTTTAATTGAAATGATCCTATTGTTTTAAGGAGGCATTCCATCTTTTATCATTGAAATAATAATTAAAAAAAAAAAAATGTTTCCAAATCTTACGTCCGTTTTTCCAGTGCCTGCCTCATTCGTGGTACTTAGCAGCTGACATGCAGCTCTTGTGGTTCTGCCCTGCAGTGCTACTTCCGCTCTACCACAGACCTCGTATTGGACGACTGCTACTGATGTTGCTGATCATTGCTGCCTGCTTCGTACCGTTCACCATCACTTACCTCAGGAACTATCCGTGGTCTATATTATTAAAGTAAGTAGTCAGAAGAAAGAAGAATTGAACTAAAAAAACTCATGAACTATTGACAACTATAAAAAATCAAATTCTTTGATTGTACCAAATTATGCTAAATGCTAAATATGAATGTTTTTCAGATTTTATTTAAGTCCCGAAACTATTTTTTTTTTAAAATTATTGAAAGTTCTTCAGGCTCTGTTGGCCTTTCTGAATCTTTAATAAAAAGTATAGGGCCTAAATGCCCATTAACGCCTCCAGGGGGCGTGGTTGCGATTTAAATATTTTTTTTTAAAAACAGTTCCTGGACTCCAAAAAACCTGAAAAAAATATGAGTATTACAATTTAGCACTATCTATTCAATTCTATAATAAAAAATATCATAATATATAATGTTGGTACCCAAAGCTGAATTCGACCCAGGGCCGAAAAAATTGCGCAGAACTAGATTGGAGCATTGCGGAATGCTCCAAACCCGAAATGAATTCAAATTTCGGCTTTGGGTCAAACCACGATGCTCCAAACAAGTTATGGTCAAATCGAAATGCTCCAAGGCCGATGGAGACTTATATTTCGGCTTTGTGGAGCATTTTCATTTGACCGAACTAGTTTTGAGCATCGTGGCTTGACCGTTTGACCCAAAGCCGAAATGAGATTTTATTTCGGGTTTGGAGCAAAATTTGCTCACATCTGGTTCTGCGCATTTTGCAGAGTTCACGTTACTTATTTATATTCTTTGATCAGTTTGAGTACTTCACGTCAAAAAATGCTTACCACGTTTACTCAAGAGGCGGATTATAAGTGCGAAGTACAATAATATTTATTTAAATAAAAATTAAGTACATTTTAAATAAATATTATTGTGCTTCGCACTTATAATCTGCCTCTTGAGTAAATGTGGTAAGCATTTTTTGACGTGAAGTACTCAAACTGATCAAAGAATATAAATAAGTAACGTGAACTCTGCAAAATGAGCAGAACTAGATGTGAGCAAATTTTGCTCCAAACCCGAAATAAAATCTCACTTCGGCTTTGGGTCAAACGGTCAAACCACGATGCTCAAAACTAGTTCGGTCAAATGAAAATGCTCCAAAGCCGAAGTAAAAGTCTCTATCGGCCTTGGAGCATTTCGATTTGACCAGATCTAGATTGGAGCATCGTGGTTTGACCCAAAGCCGAAATTTGAATTCATTTCGGGTTTGAAGCATTCCACGATTCTTCAATCTAGTTCTGTGCATTTTTTTCGGCCCTGGGCCCATTGTCCATAGATTGTCCATTTTTTGTTAACAAAATATCAAATTGGTGCATTATATTTTTATATATTAAACAAAATTTAAATTAACTCTAATAATTAAACTGCGTAATAATTCTCATTTTATAATTTATTTTTATTACAAATTTAATAGTGAATTAAATTTTCTAGGGAACCTTCTTCAGATAACAGCTATTACGTATTAATTTACATGTCATCGTTTTCAAGAGCAACTCCGTACCTTGTTGGTATTTTTACTGGATATATATTGACAAAATTAAAGAACGTTTTGATTAATATTCCAAAAGTAAGTATAATTTTATATTCTTGTTGGCTGGAAGTACGAATATTGAAAAGCAAAAAGTCATAATGTTTATACATTTCAGAATGTAAAATTTTGTATTACTAACGACTTGTTATTCCACAGTGGCTGGTGTTTGTGGGCTGGACGGTCAGCTCAGCAGTGTGTCTCTCCATCATTTACACGCTGATTATCGCTTTCCAGCCACATTACGTGTACAATAACATCGACGCAGCGTTTTACGCAGGATTTTACTCCCTTGGATGGTCACTTGGCCTGTCTTGGACAGTGTTAGCTTGTACGAAGGGCTACGGAGGACCAGTGGACAAAATCCTGTCTTGGAAATTTTGGCAGCCTGTTGGTCGCCTTTCATACGGAGCATATCTTATGCAGTACATTGTCCTTAATGTGGAACTTGGTAATACTAGGAACTCGAAATACGTCAGTAACTTTAATGCGGTAATTATTTCATCATAAATAGTATTTTTTAAATAATGAAATATAATTATTTATATGATACAAACTATATAACATTACATACATAATCATTATATAAAAACTATAACTTTCAACTTTGTGTATTATAATGTATTCACTTTATCTTAAAATCTCATAATATTTCATGCAATTAATAAAAAATAAAATAGAAATTTCTTGCTTTGACATCATATAAAGTGATATAATAATATTAATAACTTATAATATCACACGTAGATAAATAGTTTAAAATAATATGAAATATTTTATCAATTTTATTGTTCAGTCTCTCTCTCTCTCTCTCTCTCTCTCTCTCTCTCTCTCTCTCTCTCTCTCTCTCTCTCTCTCTCTCTCTCTCTCTCCTCTCTCTTTTTTTTTTTTTTTTTTTTTTAATAAGGTCGTTAGTTAAAAAAATGCTGTAAAATAGAACTGATAAAATATTTCAAATTGTAAAATAATGCTTTTTTTTTTTTTTTTGCAGGTTCACTCATTTTTCGGTGATCTTCCAGTTACTTTCGGACTTGCTATCATTTTGTATTTCATTATCGAGGCTCCATTGATATCGATACTTCACAATACATTGAAAAGACGTAAGTATTACAGAATTAATTATTGTAACTGAGTTTTTCTCAAAGTTACGTTTTTGTTACAGGATCAAATACAGTGTCAACAATGAATGAGAAAAAAAGTGTGGAGGAAAGTCAAGTAAAAGCAAAAGAAGTTCCAATTAAGCACAGTGAAAACTGGGCCCAATTATTTGTACAAAAATTAAATGTGTAATTTTTTTTCCCAGATGTAAATTTTTGAATACAGTAATCATAAATGTGGAGTATTGACCTCAAATTTTTTTATTGCAAAAATGGATTGAGGGTGCAAAGTTATGCTACCCTGTTTTTTTTTCAGATTTTTCAGAGCCCGGGAAATATTTTTAAAAAATGATTGAAAGTTCTTTTTGTGACGTAACGAGACGCCGCTCCTTAAGAAAAATATAGGACTTGCCGCCGCGTGACGTCACAAAAAGAACTTTCAATAATTTTTTAAAAATAGTTCCCTGGCTCTCGAAAATCTGAAAAAAATCAGGATAGCATAACTTTGCACTCTCTATCCATTTCTGCAATAAAAAAATTTGAGGTCAGTACTCCATTGCTTCATTATCATTATATACATACCACATGTAATTTCTGATATTCTTTCTGCCCGATAAGGAGTAAACATTGTATATATATATATATATATATATATATATATATATATATATATATATATATATATATATATATATATATATATATATATATACATATATATATAAATAAATAAATATATATATATATCTTAATATTTTATGACTATATATTATGATATATGAAGTAAGGATTTTTGAGAGTTTTATATTATATAGTGTAATTATTTTAAATGTTGCAATTAATTTTTTTTACCAAGGTTGCCAACTGTAAAGAGTACACAGCAATGAGGAAAAAAACAAATTAATCAATACTTCATTAAAATGTATTTTATCAAGGAAATAATTTTTTATTTAATATGCTAGAAAATGAAAACAGCTTGAATTTTGTAAAAAAAAATATTATTATAGTGAATATAGTGTACTATACAATTTTTCATGAAGTTAAGGTAGAGATAACACCAGTCAGCTGTTCGACGTAGGTCCCTTTGATTAACATGTAAACCTTAGCAAATTCACAAATTTTCTGAAATTTTTTTGAGAGCTTTAAAGCAATAGAAAAAAATTTCAAAACAATTTAACGAGCCGATTTTTTTAAATTAATTTATTTAATTTTCAGCATAGGGCTTTCCCATGGAGAGACAAACTAAAAAATTAACTAAAAAAAAAATCGGCTCGTTAAATTGTTTTGAAACTTTTTCTATGTCTTTTAGGCACTAATGTCTGCCACTATAAAAAAAAATCAGAATTTTTGTGAATTTGCTAAGGTTTACATGTTAATCAAATGGAGCTAAAAAAACAGCTGACCGACGTTATCTCTACCTTAAAGGAAATAACAAAGATTTTGTCTATAAGAAAAGAATAAGATTAGTACACTCCATTGCAATAAAAATGTCCGATCAGGCCATATTCATAGTCGGTAAGGACATTATTAAATTCCAATGGAGAACGCACTTCGGGACGGCATAAAATTTACTCCTACCTTACTTGCTAGCGCTGCAGCAGTTGCAAAATAGACCAAGAGTTGATGTACGTGAAGTGCCCTCCCCCCCACTTTCAGCACTAATTCTAAAATTAGTTGCAGCAATAAGTGCTTAATTAGTGCCGTATGACACACATCAGCCCCCCTTTAAACACATTGCAGATTTAAAATTTTGGGGGAGATTTAAGAAGAGCACCTAGTTTACCTATATTATATGAAAGGCATTTTGACCAGGTATCCATGGCATAGACAGTGCAGAAGAAAAACTCATGATGTCCAGAGGTGTCATGTTAGGAGAAGGGATAGGGTTAGTTAATGATGCTAATATTACATTATACATATTACAGCAAGGAAAATGCATCATCACATTCATCATGACAAATGGAGTATCGATCTCATTTTTTTTATTGCAGAAATGGATAGAGGGTGCAAAGTTATGCTACTGATTTTTTTTTTCATATTTTTTACAGACTGGGAACTATTTTTAAAAAATTATTGAAAGTTTTTTCGTGACGTCACGAGGCGCCACTCCTTAAGAAAAAGATAGAGCTTGCCGCCTCTATACGTCACAAAAAGAACTTTCAATAAATTTTTAAAAATAGTTCCCGGTTTAAAATCTGAAAAAAAAAATCAGGGTATAGCATAACTTTGCAGTTTGCACCCTCTATCCATTTATGCAATAAAGTAAAAAAAAAAAAAAGAGTATGTTCCTTTTTGCTATAGCGTCCTGCTTGGGGTGCGCCCAGCCTCCTTCGGATAGCTCTGGGTTAATCCCCAGACCTGTGCAACATGTACTAACAAGTTCAGATGGTCAGTTTCTCGAGACCTTTGGTTGCCGCATTGCCGAGTTAGGATCTACGTTCTACAGACTAGTGGGCTGATATTTACGCGGGCGGAACGTCAGACCGGCGGGAACATCGATGCTCTGTGACAAGGTTGGCTTTATATCAGGTTATGCCACCGATTGGACCAATGTTAAAGGGCTTAGCCAATCAGATTCAAGTATTTCAGGACCCATCGTGCCGCGAAACTTTGAATGTGCCCATGATGCAATGCTATTTTTGAAATTTCGCGGTGTAATGGGTCCTGGAAATAGTGGAAATAGTGGAAAAATGACGCACGAAATACGCACGTGGCTTAACATGTATAAAGCCAACCTTGCTCTGTGAGAGATCGCAGCTTCCCGATGTGTCCTCCCGACACTCCCCCGTACAATTTGCCGTCCACAATGTCCACATCGAATATGGCTCAATATGGTGCTCCCTTTCAGGTGAACTGATCTGGGTGGGCGGGGGAGGGAACGCGAGGTCGCATAAGCTGCTTAAATGTGTCTACCGACACGACGGCAGACGTGCGCTGTACCCCCTAGCGGTGCATGCTTTTTGATTTTTGTTATTCCAGAAATTAATTGAGGATACCAAATTATGATTTTTTTTAGTCGAAATATTGAAAAGTGCGGCCACGCCCCATGGAGACGTCAATAGGCGTTGAGGCCCTATCCTTTTTTATTAAGGATTCAGGGAGCCAACAGAACTTGCAGCAGAACTTTCAATAATTTTTAAAAATATTTACAAAACTAAACTATAAAAAGAAAAGAAAAAATTCATAGCATCATAATTTGAAACCATTTATACATTTTTACAATAAAAAATACTATACAATTTTCCCATTATATGATTTTAATATTTTTATCTAAAGCTGTGTTCGTAAATACTCAATTAAGAAAATAAGCAATAATTTGATGATCCTTGTAAATATTTTCTTTGTGCAAAGTTTTATCTGATTATTGATCCATTAATTGAATATGCATTTACTAACAGACCTAAATAATACCTATTATATTTAGACATGGCAAATGTGATCCCTAATACTTTAATGTAAAGTTCCTATAGCAAGCTGATGACTGTACCGAGGCATTTACCCCTGCTGAGTATGCAACCCTCTTTATTTTCTTGCTGCACAAGTTGCCTAGCCTCAAGGGGATATATATATTTTTTATTAAGCATGCCATTTTATCATATCATTTTAAATGATACTTAAGAAATAATAATTAAATTACTATTTATATATATTTTCAAGAATTATAATTCCTAAACTAGAGCAAAACTTTTTATTAGAAATTAAGTTCATTTTTATATAATTATTTTTATACTATACAGTCCCACAATTCAATTACATATTACTTTTTCAACTAAAAAAATTATGTAATTACTATGATGTTAGTCAATAACTTTCAATTCTGTTTGTAAAAATAAAACCAAAGAAAAAATAATGAAACATAAATGCATTTTTGAGAACAATAATAATAATAATTTTTACTGGGTTAAAAAATACATTGTCTGGAAAAGAATTATAATAATTAAAAAAGTTTACCAAAATCCAATTTGTGAATGTAAAAGGCGAAAGCCTATACACAAAATGTGTATACATTTACCCAAAGTATAGAAATAAAAATACATGACGAGAATGCCAAACAACCACAAGAAAAGTAATAAAAAAGAAATATAAATAGTTCCACTACAAAAAGAGCAAAAAATAAGATCAAAATCGTTCATTCCAAATTTTGACACCACATTGCATTTGGAATTTTTATTTCGAGGATTTTTTTTTTATTTTTTTATTTCGTTTTATTGCAACAAATTCATATAAAAAAAATGTTTATATATTTCATGATGTTTCAAGCGCTGTTCTCAAAAAAATACATTATGAAGCATAAAAACGAAAGCTTAAATAAAATAAATAAACGAATAAAATAAATAGCATTTCATCTATCTAATCATTACTTTTAGAATAAAAATGCATTTATGGTTTCGAGTAAATCGTGTGTATTATCTGGAAAGGTCCTTTATTGAATTACCTATTCAATTTGGATTTTTTTCTGGATAGCCTACTTAACAAATATTTATTTTTTAATTTCGGTTTGATATGAAGAGATGATTTGAACTAATTTTAGACCATATTTAATATTTTTTCTCTTCAATTTACTAAAGACTAATTACACTTTTGGTCTTCTAACTCACAAACGAAATTTAAGGGATCACCACAATATCCATCATTCCAATTTGAAATTTTTCCTTGTGCAAAAACATTGATAAGCATACACTCTTCTCCTCCAGCTGGGTTATATGGCGCGTTGTTTGGCTCTCCCTCCCTCCAGTCAGTGTATGAGAATTTCTGACCAGTTCCAGTCCATTTCCAGTTTCCTTCCTTGTCTGATCGTTTTCCTCCAAGCCAGAAACCTGAAATTAAACACAAATAAATTAAATTTCATGTACGTGTGATATACAGACAGAGCCAGAAATGGTGTTCCGATTTCGTGCTGAATTTTCAGCAGGATGACTTTCAGCTAGAAATCTGAAAATTGGCATGACCCATAAAGCCAAGGTTTGGTATTTTCACCCTTAAAATTTAAATCCTTAACCTCCTCCGATTTAGAAAATTCAAAGAAAGAAAATTTCTACTAAGCAAGATTCATATTATTAGTGAGGAAGCAAACAATTTGCATTGTATTTGTACACAAAATATAATTTTACATAAATTTTACGTCCAATAGGCCAGGCGTGATGTCGCAAATTGCATACTTTACAGGAACCTGCCGCGCCATATTATTATGTTGCATCAGCAGCGTATCAGGGGAGAAAATGTAGAACAAATTAATTATAAATTATACACGACAATTATTACATTTATATCGTTTCCATATCATCTGCTAGTTTATAAAGAATACACAATCTACATTTTCGTGTCTTTAAATAATTATTCTTGGCAAGAAAGTAAATTTTTCTAACTTTTTTTATTTTTTTTTTCAATGGTTTTAAGCGTACGATATGACAACAGTAGGAGAAGGGAGGGGAGGTTATAACAGCTGAGCGTTATCCTATAAGTAGGCAATCCAGCAATCTCGTGGCACTGCCCTATATCAACCTTAGTAAATACTTAATGGGGGGCATTCACAAAGCACTTTAACCCCAACTTTAGCCCCAAGTTTTATCCCTGGTACTAAACATGGTGCTAAACCAAGGGCCAACCATGTCTAGTTGGGGTTAAAGTGCTTTGTGAATGTCCCGTATTATCTTCCAATTTTTTTATATTTTTATACGTCTCTCCCATGCAAGTTTCCCGACTATTAAGTGCTTTAGAAGGATTTATATATTTACTCGTATTAGGCTGTATCTTTTTCATATACTCGGCCATCACAGTATCCTCTTGCTGTGTCTCAATACTCGCCAACTCCAAGCCATGTGATCGACAAAAAGGCTGGGCATCAATCCAGGATTTCTGTGAAGGTGAAGAAATATTAGTATACATTTTCAATATTTTTACGATCGTAAACAAATATTGTTTGTATATAAAGTCTATCCAGTGAATAAAAAAAAAAGTGCTGTGGTTGATTTATAAGTTTACTAATGAAAAAATGAACATAAATATTAAATTATTGAATACCAATTAGTGCCAATAATACCATGCAACCTTCTGTGTTTTAGTGGATGAAAAAAGGTTTTATGTTAGCCTATGATGATGAACAGTGAAAATTATATCATCTGAGAGACATTATATAGACTGTAGACATTGGTTTGTTACAACCATTACGAGTAGAAGACTTTGATATAAAAAAATATATATTTTATATCAAAGATATATATATAAAAGATATATCTTTGGTGTATTTTTTTTCTCTCTTTTTTTTTTTTTTTTTTTTGCAATCAATGGCAGTTTTACCAGATAATTCCGGTTGCTGTGTCCTTGATGCTTAAAAAAATGAAATTTTCATGACTTTACCCAAGGAGTTTGTAATGAGAATCGCAAAGATCAGGTATAATATAGGAAGAAAAAAGTGGGTGCGCAGCTTAGTCGAGATAGAAACCTCTCACTTTCGATTACTCCAGCAGAAGTAACCTTAATTCATACAATTGTACGTTTTAACCTTTTTGAATTTACTGATACTCACATCATCTACGCCAAAGTAATAGTATTTGTCTGCAAGCTTAATCATATCCAGTGCTGCAACTGCCGGTAAAAAAAGAATAAAAGTACAATTAGGTGAATTTTCAGTTTCAATAAATTGATAAAAAAAATAAAATAAGAAACAAAAAATAAAATAAATAAATGAGTAAACGTTACAAAAAAAAAAAAAGGGCTTAGTAGTCTTTGAAAAAGAAGCAGTATATTTTTTTAAAGACCACCAAGCTCTTTTTTGAACAATATTGAGCATGTATTTGCTTACATGTTTTCTCATGTTTATAGGAGCACGATGATTTGACCCACGGAGCAAGAATCGCCATATCGGTGACAACACTGTAATGGCTGAGGTCACAAATACGAGATTCATCCAGTTTGACAGAGCAACTAACTACTCCTCTGAGTACCCATTGAAGGTTACCGTCAGCAAGTTTCTTCTGAACGTACATGCCGCTACCTCTGTCACCGTTACATGGGCCTGTACCTGAAAATTCATATAAATTGAAACCACATTCATAATGAGGAATTTGCATGTAATTTTTCTTTCTAGTTCAGTCGAAAGAGGTTGTTGAAAAATACACTCCTGAATTTTATGCGATTTTTTCTAGTAAAGCATCATACCATAAATGGATATTTAAAAAGTCACGTGATTTTTTAAAGCTCCGTTTTAGGCAAGATGCGGTACTAAAAAAAATCTCATAAAATTCAGGAGTATATTTTTGAACAACCTCTTTCGACTGAACTAGAAAAAAATGGCATGCAAATTCCTCATTTATTCATATTAATTACGGTACCAAAGAATAGGCGCTTTTAACCTGTAAGGACATATTATTGAAAAATCAGACACACTCAGTTAATAAAATTGTCCGCAAAAAGAAAGGGGCATATATTTAAAAATTCAATTACAAATAAATAATAATTATAAATATTGCAATACCATCTAAACTGTAGATTATGTATGATATCGAATGCAATGTTTTTGTGATAAGAATTTAAACTATTTCGGTTCTAGATTATACAAGACCTACCATCCCTTTTTCCTGCACAGAAGTTGTAGTCGTTCACGATTTGTTCTAATTTTTCACTGCTTTTAAGGCAGGACTCCTTGGACACGATTGATATCTCAATTAGACGGGGTGTCTCAGTAGCTGTGTTGTCATATACGTTACGACCCCAGCCGACTATCTGCATTGAAAAAAAAAAAAAGAAACAATTTATGTATGTCAGATCTATTATTTATGTAAAATTACTAGTTAACATTATTGTACAAACCATTTGAAACATTTGAGAAACATTGAAAAGTATTATGTACTCTCGTCACCTTTGAAAATTTCCCTCTTGCAGCCTTGTTAATCACTATGCCCTGTGTTATTCTTACGGGGAGTGGTGATTAACAAGGCTGCAAAGGGAATTTTCCAAAGTGACGATTTAAGCTTAATTTTAGATAACAAAATTCAATTCATTCTTGTTTACCGTTCCAGTAACGTCATTCTCAAGTTGGTCCCAATCTTCTTGCCATAAATCGACAGGCTTTACGTAATCCGTGAAGGTGATTGGAGAGTCCAGTTCAATGACTGCGAGGTCAGCACCACGTCTCCATGATTCCTTGTAGGAAGGTTGGACAGTGACACTTTTACCCTGAAATTGTACTTTGATTTAGACACAATTAAAAGTAAATTTTTCGTTTGGAGAAGAGAGAACTTACACGTCTGATCTGCACGTTTTTGTTTCTTCTCCAGTTTTTGACTTCTTGCCTTCCCATTACCAGCTCAAAATTAGCAGCTTCCAGTGGATGCTTGTTGTGCATCACACAGAAAGCAGCTGTAAATGACACGTATAGATAAACCATTATGTTTTAATTTTTTCTACAAGCATACACCCCTAAGAGCTTACAGCTCGAGGCGGGGTAATGGATAGGGATAAGGTAGGGAAAGGGTGGTAGCCACGGCTTGTTACGCGTCCCAGCATTCGCTGAGGTGAGACTGAGGGAACCTTGGAAAACCTCAGTCAGGATGGACAGCTCTACTTTTTTTTCAATGGATCAAAGTGATGTCCAAAGTCTGGGGAACTTATTAACTTCGATTATATATTTTTAAAATGTACAAATAAATTGTTAGGCATTTCCAATGTTTAAAATGAATTATAATACTTAAAAGAAACGTTAAGCTTCATACATTTCTAATTTAAAGGTTTATTCATGGTAACACAGCTTACCTGTAACGACCAATTTGCTACTGATCAAGGTAGCTCCACATCTGAACTCCGAGGTAGTGCCATTTTGGTAGAATAGTCCAGCAATCCAGGGCCAGCTGCCAGGGTCCATCTTTTCACCTTCAAATACAAAGTAGGTAGAGTCAAACGAAGTTGAACAAAGTATAATATTGAATGCAAAAATTACAATTATATGGCATTGGCATACTCAGGGCATTTGTCCATATATTTTTATTGTTTTATATTTTTATTGATGTTTTATTTTTCGTGTATTACAAATTGATTCATAATGTGCATAATTTAGTTGCCTAGTGTCAAAACCGGCAATTTGCTGTTTGAACTAACACAAGAATTAAATTTTATCTCATCTTTTTTATTGGAAATGCAAATAATTGTTGGTTTTGAAACTAGAAGTCTTAATTGAGATTCTTGTTATTATAATTTATTATTTTACGCCTTTTTTTTAAAATAGTAAGATATTTCATCTTTTTCATTTCAAAAATAATTAAAAAAAAATCAGCCATTACTTAATAATTATTTTTTGTGATATTGTCTGCGAGAAGAAATAACGTATGTTTATAATACACTAGAAATGTACACGATATTTTCTAAATTTTTATAAAGCTGTAACTCAGACAAATTGGACAAAAGACACACGTCATTTTTTTTTTATAATTTTAAATAAACTTAAACTTCAATAAAATGTATTTATAAATATATAATTTCTTTAATATTGACTCACCTTTTTGTCGCTTTGGTTGACAACTTCTATACGGGTCTCCAGTATAGCCTTGTATACACGTACACATGGGTTCATGGTTCCTGATACTGCACTGTGCCTGATGACCGCATGTTCCTGGACACGGGTCACCACACTTCTTAAACATACAGGCTAGGTTGATGTCACAATCTGAGTGGACGATACACTCAGGTCTGCAGTTTGGTGGACTACCAATGTAGGTGGAGACACACGAGCACGAGGGCGAGCCATCACCATTGTCGCGACACACAGAGTATGGACCACATGGAGACGGCACGCATGGGTCTGCGGTGGGAGCTGCAACAACGCAAAGGACCATTGTTGGTTAATTTTATCTGCCGTTGACTGTACTTTTAACACCCCAGCTCATCATAGAATTCATAGACCCAAGTGAATTTCTTTCCAATCAGGATGGCGAATAACTTATAAACATTCCAGCATTTGCCTAGTTGTGACTGAGAGAACCGTGGAAACTTCACTTTCAATGTAAAAGGCTAGGAAGTATTTATATAATAAGTTACTTAAGGTAAAGATAACGTCGATCAGCTGTTCGACGTAGGTCCCTTTGATTAACATGTAAACCTTAGCAAATTCTGAAATTTTTTTGAGTGGCAGATAATTATAGTACCTAAAAACCATAAAAAAAGTTTCAAAACAATTTAAAGAGCCGATTTTTTTAATTAAGTTTTTAGTTTGTCTCTCCATGGGAAAGCCCTATGCTGAAAATTAAAAAAATTAATTTAAAAAAATCGGATCGTTAAATTGTTTTGAAATTTTTTCTATATCTTTTAATCAAGCACTAATATCTGCCTCTAAAAAAAAAAAAAAAAAAAACAGAATTTTTGTGAATTTGCTAAGGTTTACATGTTAATCACAGGGACCTACGTCGAACAGTTAATCGGCATTATCTCTACCTTAAAATTCAGGTTTGATCTCAAGACATTATTTTAGTAATATCTGTATTTAAAATTAGTTCTCGTGCTGTAAATATTTGAAGAAAAAAAATCGAGAGTTATTTAATTTCTGCAGTGTTCATTTGTTCATTTCCTATCAGTTTTCATGTCTGTAAAAAAAATGTAGTTTATTCATTGTATTAGAATACTGGTCACGAGTGACTATATGGATCTTTATGTACCCGTCCTAGATTTTGTGTGTTCCTTTCCAACCAGGGTCACGATTACCTAGCAATATATCCCAACATTTTCCTAGTTTTGACTGAGAGAACCATGGAAAATTCAGTAAGAATGGTTGGCAATGGAAAACGTGTAATTTGTTATTGCATATTTTGATAGAAAACTTTGAGTTACATACTACTAGAGTTAAATTTATTTATTCTACATTTCATGAACACTCACAGGCGGCGCTGAATGACAGAACGGAGGCAATGAACAGCAAGGTGGGCAGTGGCGTCATCACAAATTCAGTCTGAAAATAATGAAAATATACAGTTGTTAAAACCTCGTATGTCTGCAGGTCTTTTTGTGGGGTTAAGGCATTATCGGCCACAACACCATCAACTGGCTCGCATAATGAACACTTCACACATCTGTGAATGCACTGCTCAGCTATCTTTTTCATTTGCCCCATAAGCTTCTTGCATATTATTGTATTTTTGCCCATGAAAACTATTAAAACAATCAATATAAAATAAATGAGGGAACTGCGGAAAATTTATAGATATGTAAATATTATACCTTAAAAATTTATAAAAATATATTTATAAATAATTAATAGTTTAATTTTTCCGCTCTAAAATAATCGTACTATATTTTTTTAAGGTACACTGAAAATAATATGCGAACAGATAAACATTTAATTTGCTAAGGATGGAGCAAATAACTTCAATTTTATTACAATATTATGTCATACAATGAAACCAATGTTGAGGAGGGGGGAGGGCGGAAAGGTCACTAACCCTATTTATTTTTCATGTAAGGAGTATTCGAACAACGTTTAGTTGCCAGTTTAATTTTAATTTTGTTGAAAGAACATAATTATAATTTAATAATTTACCAGAACTTCTCTCTATAATGTAATGTAATGTTACCCCTTAGTTGAAAAATTTCTTCTTCAAATCATCCTTTACAAGTCTAAACCTAATCTTTTTACCTCTAAAACACATTTTCTTTCCTCTTCGCTCAAAGTGAGGATGAAATGAATACAATATTTCTAACATTTTATGTTCAAGAAGAGGAAAAAATACGTAATCTCGTCTTTTTCCCTCCTTTTCCCTCTAAAATGTTGCAAAATAAAAGGACAAATAAACGAGAGGAGAGCTTATAATAGCGAATAAAAAATTAAATTTGTTTCAACTCAGGCTAACAAGCCAACAGGCTAAGTTTAAATCACGTAATCTTCCACATTAAAAAGGTAAATGAACTAACATCAGGGGATTTCCATGAAAACAGGTTAGCAAGGAGGAAGTTTGTTTCTTTAAACAACTTCCAAATTATTACAACTTCATTACTTAAAGATGCTTCTACAGCTACAATAACAATTACATAAATTTATGTTACAAATAATTTTTTTTTGGTGTTAAAAAACTATAAAAGCATAACTTATATATAATGTGTGTATATATTATATATTTAATTCAATAAAAATAAATTACATCGTTGGAACGTAGAAAAGGCGTGGTAAAACTGAAGCCACGTCATAATACCTTTAAAGCACCAATTAAAATAAATTAAAGATATTCACGAACGAGTTATCCAATTTTCTCACAATAAGCCGCGGTTAGCACCAGCTTAATTCAATGACACTAAACGTGGATAATGAGAAAGCTGGATAACTTATTTCTATTGATTTCATCGTTTTTCTGAAAATTTATATAATAACCGCGCGGTTAATCACAAACAATTTCAGAAAGCAAAATAATCCTTAAATTAAGGGTATAACCATATATATCCCATAAAGCCAACCTTTTAAATTATCATGAATACAAAATGAAAGGGCAAGAGATTTCAATGCAAAAATAGACATTATGAACATGTAAAATAAGATCCATAATTGAAACAATAATTAATGACCATGAAATATAATGACATTTATTATGGCCACGAATTATTTTTGCTGGAAATATAGATGGAAGTATCTTCCTAATTAGAAACATACACATATATACACATATATATATAATATATATATATATATATATATATACGTCCGTAATTAAGTTAATTTAAATAAAACTCACCAGTCCGCGATTTTGTCTTCTCTAAAATCCTGTCCACTCCCGATCTGATGTAAGCCAAGTTCAACACTGACTGAAGATGAAGATGCTGGGAGGACCAAACTACTTTTACCAAGGTAACTATAATGAGAGGTAAGGTCACGCGTACGTCACATTTTATTTTTAAATTTTTATCCTGGTTGTAACGTTTTACTTTTTTTTTCAACGTCTTATTTGTATTTTTTTCTGATAAAATTTATCCCTGGGTGCATTATTTCAAAATAACAAATATAATTCAAATTTTTATCGTCTTATTTTGGATAATATATTATATAATGTTATATAGATTAAAATATAATATATATTAGATTATAACATATAGATTATATATTATATATTGCAACCTCATTTCGAACTCAGATGAAATAAGATACACTTTGTAAGTAAAAGGCAGCAGAGATGGCATGTTATGTAAGAGTTAATTGGAAACATAAAAATGCAATTCAATGCTAAAAGAGATCTTTAAATAGTTGATGTTTAGTACTTAAGGTTCGCTCTTACACTGAACAGCTGGGAAGAAGGTAAAGAAAAGGTGAATAAGAAAGGGTGAATAATAACTACCATTGCGTAGTTATTTGTCTCAACTTTTGCCTAATTTAAGTGAGGGAACGTGGAAACCTCAGTCATAATGGTCATTAATGACAGAAAGGTAATTAATTTATGTAATTAATTACCTCTTGACTGCAACATCTCAGTGAAATTGGTTCTCTAGAGCTGATTAAAAGTTTATTTATTAAATTATTCTTTATTTAGATCAGATTATAAGGTACAATATCTTTTCAAGATATTGTACCTTATAATATCTTGAAAAGATCACGAGTTCAAATCACGCCGTCCAAATTCATAAAATTTATTTCATCAAATTCCAGTTACAAGATAAAAACAATGCTTGATAAGAAAGAATTTTAATAACAGATTGCAAGACAATTAAACACACTTTCCCGTATTTTTATATTGAGGGAACTAGCTGTGGAAAACGTGGATACGAAGATCGGTGTGATATTTTATATTTTTACTTAAATAATTTACTAAAAATTTCACATTAAATTTTACTTGAAAAATATTCAATTACAATTTTTTATTCAATTTTTATTAAATAAAACAATTATTATTAAAATAATAAACAGGAATGGCTAAGTGAAATTTTGACGCTGTCATAAGTCATACCATTTGATGGATATATTTTGCAAATCACTAAAATCTGAGGAAACAACAGCATTAAAATAAAAAAATTAATTTTGTTATTACTTTATTAAAATATATAAATAAAAAATATGACAATTTTATATATTACTGACAATAATATTTTAAATGAAAGGATTAACATTTGTAGGCATAATAAAAATCTAAGTTATATAAATTTCATATGCTTAACAAAATTTTCATTTTTAAGATTATGCTAGTCCGTGTGCAAGAACCTTTTGTCAGATGTACAGACACTTGCACAAAATATGTCCCGTTGAATTTACATAGCTCCTATACTATTTGGTTATACGTGGTACAGAGCGACGTAAAAATATATGAGAGGGAGGTCCGTACATCGGAAATTTTTTGTGCAACGATCAGACTAGCATAATAATATGTATGTAGGTAAGAGAAGTAGCTGGATGGGCAACAGGCAGTACGTCACATATGGCTCTGCCCAGCCAGCTACAAAGGACCTTCTACCTACTGCAGACGTATGCGATTCCGATCATTGTAAAAAAAAAGTCCAATTTCAGGACCTTCGTCTATGTTTACCAAATGGTAGAAACAAAAGGAACTATGTAATTCTAACGGGACATTTTTCGTGCAATATAGTGTACTATAAAGGCATTGGGTGTAGCACTGGTAGTTGGCAACACTGACGTATCTTCACTATGTTAATTTTTTATCCTTGCTTCTCGGAGTAATTTTTATGCTAGAGCTAAGCTGATTGCTGTACTATCAAGATAATTAGTAGCCCAAGTGCACAATTTGGCTAAATAAAGCCTGATTTAAAGAAAAGTATTTTTTTTTATATTTTAGAAAAATGCATGTAAATTTAAAAAATTACTAAAAAATATTTTTCTTTAAATTAGGCTTTATTTAGCCAAATTGTGCACTTGGGCTACTAATTATCTTGATACTAAAGCAATCACCTTAGCTCTAGCATAAAAATTACTCCGAGGAGCAATGATCAAAAATTAACATGGTGAAGATACGTCAGTGTTGCCAACTACCGGTGCTACACCCAATGCCCTTAAGTTTCACGTCTGATATTTGAAGTATAATTAAGTTACGAACAGGAGTCTTCCATCTCACACAAAAATCTGTACTCATATAAACAAGGTAAGTCTCGCCACAGATGTCCGCCGTTCTTGGAAACCCTCATTTCCAAGCAGTCCTCGTCATCACGTTGATTCCTCGGATATCCTTGTTCAAAGTCAGTGAAGCTAAGTGGCTGTCCATTTGTCCATTGCCATATTCCTTCCTTCTCCAAGTCATTTCCGCCCAACCAGATGGTCAATACTGGAGACAGAGCACACCAAGGATGCTTTATACTTTAGATATAATAGGATAGCCCTATACCAATATAATAGAGTATCGATCTCAATTTTTTATTGCAGAAATGGATAGAAGGTGCAAAGTTATGTTACCCTGATTTTTTTTCAGATTTTTTACAGCCCTGAAACTATTTTTAAAAAATTATTGAAAGTTCTTTTTGTAATGTCACGAGGCGCCTATCCTTAAGAAAAGGAGAGGACTTGCCGCCGCGTGACGTCACAAAAATTACTTTCAATAATTTTTTAAAAATAGTTCCCAGCTCTAAAAAATCTGAAAAAAAATCAGGGTAGCATAACTTTGCACCTTCTATCCATTACTGCAATAAAAAAATGAGGTTGATACTACATTATGACCGATGTTCTTTTAGCCTGTATATATATATATATATATATATATATATATATATATATATATATATCGCTCTTAATATTTTTTGAATCATGTAGTACGTAGTGTTATTTAACCTCTTATTTTACATTGTCAGATTACATTATATCAAAGAAAACCAATGTGAAGACGCGTCTTTCCCCTGCAAGTAACTAGGTTATACTCACATTGACCTCCAGGTATTTTATCTTTAATGTCATCCACGAACAAATTCATTTCCTCTTCAGTCTCGAAACTGGCCAGCTGCATATTATGTGACCGACAGAACTGCTGGGCTGACGTCCAGTTTAGCCTCTGTGTACATTAGGGTGGTGTTAGAATGTGACCATATTGACGTTACAAGAGGATGGACCAAAGATGTTGAAATAAACTGGATAGTTAGAGGCACGGTCGTGAGGAAGAAGTTGGTAATACAGAAGATGATAATGGATTGTTGCCTCAGCAGCTCTACATAGTATTATTGGTATTTGAATGGTGTACACATATCCAGGTTATACCAACATCCTTAAGATATATACGTTGTTGCATATAGTAACTCTTTAATTTGGCTTCTAAAAAATAAAAAATAGAGTATCGACCTTAATTTTTTTTATTGCAGAAATGAATAGAGCGTGCAAAGTTATGCTACCCTGATTTTTTTCAGATTTTTTACAGCCTGGGAACTATTTTTAAAGAATTTTTGAAAGTTCTTTTTGTGACGTCACGAGGCAGCAAGTCCTATTTTTTTCTTAAGGAGCGGCGTCTAGTGACGTCACAAAAAGAACTTTCAATAATTTTTTTAAAAAATAGTGTTCGGTCTCTTAAAAAATCTGAAAAAAATCAGTGTAGCTGCATGCAATAAAAAAAATTAGGTCGATTCTCCATTCCATAAAAATATTTATTTTATTTCGTTTCATTATATTTTCCTTATGAATATATAAGTAAAAACGTATAATGTATATATATTCATATGTATATACATGTACATTATATTGTGCAATAACTGTGATAATAAATCAGTTTGCCAATCGTCTGCACAACTTTTTTTTTTATATATTGACCTCAATGGTTATTATTATATTTAAAATTATAAACAGTCTTATGTTCAACCTAATATTAGTTAAATATTATTAATTAATCGTTTCAAAGTTTTAAAGTTAATTTTAAATTGAAAATACCTTTCTCCAATCCAGCTCAACGTAGTAACATCTTTCTCCCAGTTTCGTAATTTTGAGGGCGCCAACTGTAATTAAAATATTATAAATAGAGCATTTTTTTTTCTTTTACTGTCTCAATCTTCAAAAGGGCCTAATGAAGCATTTTTTCCAGGGATACCCCCCCCCCTCCCATGAACTTGAGCTTGTGGCGGAGTAAAGGGACCTATTGTAGAACAGTTACGCATTCCACAGCATTCATTGAATTGAGACTGAGGAAACCGTGGAAAACCTAAGTCTGGATACCTCTAGTTTTCATCAATGTAATCTCAATTAAATCACAGCATCCTTTTTATTTATTAAAACACCTATTTTTAAGTCTAGGTGTAGAATAATAACAAAATTATAACATACCTGCTGAAGTTGAAATTTCGGATGGTGCAGCGAGAACAGCTAAAAAAAGTTTAATTAAAATAATTGAATAATATTTATTCAATTAAAACATGATTATTTTTTAGCTTGTAATTAAACCTTGTTAATGGACTATAGATATAGAAAAAATTGCAGAAATGAAATATGGAGCACCCAATGACGTTAATATTTTTTTAAAGGTCAGGTAGAATTCCTAAAATTTTATTTAATATAGATTTCAACCCATGGCCCATTTTTTTTTATCCTTTTCAGTAATAAGTAATGCCTATTGTTGCCTCTCCGATCTCTTCAATAATTTTTATTTTATTTTAGGACTCTAAAAATATATTAAATTTGCATTTCCTGTTAAAAAAGAAAACATGTAGGTTTTTTACTGTATTAGGGAACTGGTCGCAACTCGCAATTAGCATCAAATTTGCATGTACTGTACTTTATAGAGTTCATAGACGCAAAGTGAGTTTCTTTCCAATTAGGGTGGCGAATAAAACATCCCAGCATTAGCCTAGTTGTGACTGAGAAAACCGTGGAAACTTCACTTTCAATGTTAAAGGCCAGGAAGAATTTCTATAATAAGTTACTTAAAATTCAGATTTGATCTCAAGACAATTTTTTAGTAATATCTGCATTTAAAATTAATTCTTGGCTATGTGAAAAAAAAAACAGAACAATTTAATTTCTGTTATTTTCTAAAATTAAAAAAAAAATAGTTTCCTCATTTTTATTAGGATACTGGTCACAATTGACTGTATGGCTCTTTATGTACCCGTCCTAGCATTGCTTAAGATTTAGTGTGTTCCTTTCCAACTAGAGTCACGATTATCTAGCAATATATCCCAAAACCATGGAAAATTCAGTCAGAATGGTTGGCAATGGAAAACGTGCAAATAATTTGTTATTTTATATTTCGATATAATATAAAAACCCTTGGGTTACATATACTGCTAGAGTTGCATTTATTTATTCTACATTTCATGAACACTCACAGGCGGCGCTGAATGACAGAACGGAGGCAATGAACAGCAAGGTGGACAGTGGCGTCATCACAAGGTCAGCCTGAAAATATACAGTTGTATGTCAGCCAGAGGTCATTTTTGGGAGGTTGAGGCATTACCGTCCACACACCATCAACTGGCTCGTGTAATGAACACATCTGTGAATGCGCTGCTCAGCTATCTTTTTCATTTGCCCCATAAGCTTATTTTATTGTATTTCTGCCCATGAAAGAGATTAATTACTTTATTTAGTTATATTGCTAAGCTCTGTACTATTGTGTTATTAATGAAGTTTAAATCACTGTTTCTTAAAAAAACGTATTTTTCATTCAACATAATCATATTAATTTAAAATCCTAATTATACTTACTGCGGAATTCTGAAGTACCAGACAGATCTTGTGATATAACCTTCTCCTTCAGTATTAACTCACAAAGTGGCCACTGCGAAATACTTCACAGGTTCTATAAACTTGTTTTCTGGCTGACGACTTTTCAAACCGATCTGAGAGTGGAGAGGAAAAATGGTTACGTAAAATTTTTAAATTCAAATACACCTCTGCACAAAACGAACGCGTTACCCGTTCAGGTTATTGACTTGATAGTGGAAAAATATACTACCTCCATTGGTAAGTGTAAACAAAAATAGCACAACTCCATTGATAAAAGGAAAAATAATATCCTAACTTCATTTTAATTTCCAATGTGGACATTAAATTTTTTTCTTGGTTACAAATTCAAATCTTTATTGGTAATTTTTAAAAAATACAGACAATCATTATGGGGGCATTCTATATGAAAGGGAGTTATGATATTTTTGTTTTCACATATCAATGGAGATTGTTATTTTTTTACACTATATACGTAAAAATACACAATGGGTATGCTTAAATGGAGTATCGATCTCAAAATTTTTTATTTGCAGAAATGGATAGAGGGTGCAAAATTATGCTACCTGATTTCTTCAGAGTTCTTAGAGTCCGGGCACTATTTTTTAAAAAAAAGTATTGATAGTACAGAGAATGTGAAGCCTCTCTTAATAAAATGATAATATCTAAAAGGGGCGTGGGTCCAAACCCGACCGCGCTCGCAACCCGACCTCGCCAAAAAATTTTAACAATACTTCCCGGGCTTTAAAAAATGTGAAAAAAAAAAAACAAAATCAGAGTGGCATAACTTTACACCCTCTATCCATTTTTGCAATAAAAAATTTTGCAGTCGATATACTCAGGAGCATTTTAGAGCAAAACTTCTAGCGACACTAATTAGCACTAATCAAGCAAATATTATTGCACCCGAAATTGGAATTAGTTCTGTAAGTTGGAGGGGGGGATGCCATTAAATCAGCCCGTTATTATTATTATTATTATTTTTTTTTACATACGCATTTTTAAAAGAAAGAGGTTGTATCATACAGTACTAATTATTGAGCACTAACTACTGCAACTGATTTTGGAATTAATGCTTCAATTAATTCCACTTCATATATTAGTATTATTTAGTATATCAGTCGTAGTATATTATGCCAAAATTGATAATACAGGCGAAAGTCAAACAAATCTATCAATTAATTAACGAAATAAGGTATTTTTTTAAATAAAACTCACATATATTATAACTATTTATTTGGTTTATTGAATTACATGATAATTTTTCATTTTTATTTATTTATTTTTTTAATTTGCTTTAAAAAATTTGTTTTAAAATATGAATTTCTGTACCCTACATTGCAAAACACCTTTTGATATATCATGGAATCTTTCAGATTTTTTTCTAATGAAACAAAATACATTTCGATTTCCAGCGATTGGGAAAAACAGAACTGAAATAGCATTATTTACTACCTATTTTTCGATTCTTCAAATATTATTTTAATTTTTAACATATATCCTCCAATTCACAAATGAAACCTAATTTCGTGAAACATTTATCGTCATTCCAGCTTGTACGTTCTGTAAGACGGTAATCAAATTGGAGACAATTCTCGTTTCCTCCAGCGTTGTTAGGCTCATTGTAATTCCAGAAAGCTGGTCGAATCTCCTTGCCAGATGAAGCCCAGTACCAGTGAGATGAAGATGAATTGCCTGCATTTGAGCCATCCAGCCAAGTCGATAGAGTAGCTAAAGAAGTGGACAATAATAAACATATAATGAATAGGTGAACTGATAAATTACTAATTAATTAATTTTTATTGCAGAAATAAATAGAGGGTACCAAATTATGCTACTCTGAATTTTTTCAGATTTTTT
Source organism: Siphlonurus alternatus (assembly GCA_949825025.1). NCBI lineage: Eukaryota > Metazoa > Arthropoda > Insecta > Ephemeroptera > Siphlonuridae > Siphlonurus > Siphlonurus alternatus. The sequence continues at coordinate 16,675,123 of OX463786.1, read as the reverse complement.
TGAAACACAGAACTATTTTTAAATAATTATTGAAAGTGCGGCCACGCCCCCTGGAGGCATCTCGGTCCTATCCTTTTTATTAAGAATGCAGGGTACCAACTGAAATCACAGGACTTTCAATAATTATTTAAAAATTGTTCCGGGTCTCAAAAAAATCTGAAAAAAGTCAGAGTAGCATAATTTGGTACCCTCTATTCATTTCTGTAATAAAAAAATCATGTATGTTGTCCATTTATAAATAAAATATTACTTAGTAACGTCACAAGGTCAATCCACCTACGAAACCTTTTTTTTTTTTTTTTTCGTGTTTTAACATTATCCTTCTGATGACTTCTAATGAAAGATTTTATTATGTAAAAATATGATATGACCGCCTTTTTCATGCAAAAACTTATTTACATTCTGCCTAATTACTTACGTGCAACATTCTCAGAGATCATGTATAATTGATGAAACTCCTCGTAGGATTCAATACTGGCTAAGTGCATTTGGTGTGAGTTACAATATGCTTGAGCTTCAGTCCAATTTGCAATCTGTAGGCAGAAAATTTAGTGTTAAATAAAAGGAATTAAGGGCATTGGGTGTAGCACCGGTAGTTGGCAACACTGACGTATCTTCACCATGTTAATTTTTGATCATTGCTCCTCGGAGTAATTTTTATGCTAGAGCTAAGCTGATTGCTGTAGTATCAATATAATTAGTAGCCCGAGTGCACAATTTGGCTAAATAAAGCCTGATTTAAAGAAAAGTATTTTTTAGTTATTTTTTAAATTTACATGCATTTTTCTAAAATATAAAAAAAAATACTTTTCTTTAAGTCAGGCTTTATTTAGCCAAATTGTGCACTTGGGCTACTAATTATCTTGATACTACAGCAATCAGCTTAGCTCTAGCATAAAAATTACTCCGAGGAGCAATGATCAAAAATTAACATGGTGAAGATACGTCAGTGTTGCCAACTACCGGTGCTACACCCAATGCCCTTAAGTGAAAGTTTACTAAAGATGACTACATCAAGGGCGTATACAAGGGTGACTCCCTCCCTCCTTCTTAAATCGAAAGGGAAAAAACAACAAAAATACAAAATGTGGTAATCGTTTGCTGTAATTTTTCTAGTCAAAATTTGACTTTTTCATGCCAAAAAAAAAAAAAAGAAAGGATACAAGAACCAGAAAATTTTTGTTCCCACTACACTGAAAATTAAAAATTTCAATATTATTTAATAAGATATCGTAAATATGTTTTCCAAATTTTAAAGAGCCCCATTATATAATGACACCAAGAGATGCTTTCACATAGCATTTCGATTTGTGTTTGTATGGATTGTGCTTAGAGAAGGTACAAGCATATAATAAAGAATACTAGTACAAGTATATTACTGGTACAAGTAAAATATTGAGAAAAGAGTAAACATGCAGCACATACCCAGTTGCTGAAGTAATAATACTTTCCACCTAGGTTCTGCAATGCAAGATTTAACTCTGAACGCACTGAAAATAGAGAGTGGGCCGTATTATGATATGATTGTATTTAGTTACACTTTTAATTACATCTTAAAGATAAAATATGCAGCCAAAAATTTATATCTTTTCACCTTGAGTGAATAACTAAAGATTAATGATGGAAGTTGGCAAAAACCATAATTTTAAAGTAGATGGAACATCACAAATTCTTCCGATAACTGCACCTGAAATTTTTACCAGCTATTCCCCTTGGGCCAATTAGAATTATCAAATAAAATTCAGAATAGGTAACGCAATAATATTTTGAGATAATCAAGCTTTTTATCCCCATTTGATTAACATGTTAAACTGATACTTTTCGTGGAATTTTTGCAGAAAAGTACTCAACATAGCTTGAAAAGGGTTAGTAAAATCTCCAAACTTTGTATTGCAAACTACCGCTATAGGGTCAACTCAATATTATGTTTTGCTAATCAACTTTGAAGATATCAACCTGAGAGCAGCCCATGATAAACTTGGACTTTACGGCAGCCATCTTGGAAATGTAAAAATTGTTAAAAAAAATATTACGCATTGGAAAAATATTAAATGAGAAAATTGAGGTAACAGTTCTCTTCTAAATTTAATTTTCTTATTTGTCAAATAAAATTCAACATTTTTGTAGTAAAAGTTATAATGCTTGAAAGGTGAAGTTAAAAAATTTGTCCGCAATGCAGGTTGCTTACTTTACAAATTACCCGAATAGCTGATTTTATCTACTTTAAGGTGCATTTCCATGGAGCGATGTCGAGCGGGGCTTGGTGGGGTGAGAAAGCACACTTGCTTCAATTCAATATCGTATGTTAGCCATCTTGGCGAGAGAAAATCGCTTCCCTCGCGATTTTATCACCAACATGGTCGCCATACGATATTGGAGCAAGTGTGCTTTTCTCACCTCGCCAAGCCCCGCTAGACACCGCCCCATGGAAAAGCACCTTTTAGATTATCATTCATATATGCCGGACAGAGTGGTTTATATCAAATATCAATACTAAATGCAAGCCACGTGTAATGGCGGAGAAGGGTGGTATATAATAGGTCATCTTCTTAGCTTCTTCATCCCAAATTTCAAATATATTTGTAACGGGATTATATAATATAATAATATACAGTATAATATATTATATATATATATATATATATATATATATATATATATATATATATATATATATATATATATTAAATGGTGCAGCTTGGGAAAATTTTATTAAAATAAAAGTTGCAAGTCGAGCCTTCAAGATAAGAAAATTATAAAGGCACTGAAATATATTTAAACCCTGATGTCTTTGGCTTTATATAAACTATAAATTTATCCTTACATGTATTTTCTGTTCTGAGGATACATGATTGATCTTCGATCCAAGGCCTCAGCTTAGCAACGTCGGTGTAGACGACATACTGACGCAGGTCACACGAATTTGGGATGTTTTTATGTAAGACGGCACGACTTACCTAAAAAAAAAAAAAAAATGGTGACTATTTTTTTCCTAAAAATTAAATCAGAGAAAAATAGTAATTCTTTCAAATATATTCCCGCTAATGATTACACTAATCCCTCAAAAAATATAATATTAATGTATAATCATTGCAGACTCACCAGACCTCGCAACACATAGCGCCGTTTGCCATTTGGAAGGCGTGTCAAAATAATCAATCCACTACCGCTGTCACCACTACATGGTCCCGTGTCTGAAATAATAATTACAGAGTTGACGTAATAATGGACAACATACATGAAAAAAATTTATTGCAGAAATGAATAGAGGGTACCAAATTATGCTACTCTGAATTTTTTCAGATTTTTTTGAGACCCGGAACTATTTTTAAATAATGATTGAAAGTCCTGTGATTTCAGTTGGCACCCCTGAATCCTTAATAAAAAGGATAGAGACTGCTGGACGCCTTTTGACGCCTCCAGGGGGCGTGGCCGCACTTTCAATAATTATTTAAAAATAGTTCTGGGTTTCCAAAAAAATCTGAAAAAATTCAGAGTAACATAATTTGGTACCCTCTATTCATTTATTCCTGCAATAAAAATTTTTCATTTATGTTGTTCATTATGAAGAGTGACGTCAAATTATTTCACTATTATATAATTACATAGATATTTAAAATTTAAACCCAAATCTTGGCTCTCATTTCATAAATACTAAGGTGAGTAAATTGAATGCATAACATACCAAGGCGAGATTCTTAGGCATGCAGAGCAAACGTTGTTGCTTGTTTACATGTTGGGTGTACAGCACGAAATGCATTTTAGGTGTATTTGTAATTAAACCCATGTTATGCAGTATATTCAGAAGTTTAAAATAATTAAAGGTGCTTCAGATTTTTTTTTTTTTAAATAAAAAATTTAATTCATTTTATTTATTGCAAGAAAAGCTCTAAAACTATAAAATTGCACACGAAATTCGCACTTTATGAAGTGGACAACCTGCATGAAATTTTTTATTGCATATTTGGATAGAAGACCTGAAATTAATATGACTCAATATTTTTTTAATATTTTTTGAACCTTTTAAAAACACTCTTAAAATCGTGCCATAACAAAACGCTGTGAGGTGATAGTAATGCAAGTATTTAACAAGCAAGGATATAAAAACACGTGTTGCATGACTATGACGTCACAGTGCATTATCCTTTGATTTCAAGGATCCTGAAAGGTTAAAAATAATAATAAACAAAAATATTGAGAGTACATAATTTCAGGTCCTCTGTCCAAATATATGCAATACAAAAGTCTCATGAAGGTTGTCCGTGTTAAGACGTTGTTGTAGCACTATATTTCTGAAGACAAGACAAAAAGATCATCTTAATTGTCATCGGGCGCATTTAAGTTTCTTGAATTTTAAATTTCCTACTGCAATATTTCAGATTAAGAAAAAAAAAAAAAAATCTCAGCATATTTACAAATAATTATATTTTTTTAAAGAAAATATATTTAGTGCATATATGCTTTTTTTTAATATTGAGATTGAATTTTGCATTCTTGAATCTATAACTAGAGCTGGAGCACTAATAAATTAATAGACGCCATGGGATTGATGTTTGAGCTGCAGTTTAGAGGTCTTAAAAACATGGCAGGTGTTACACATGATGCTATGTACTAAGGACTAATTGTAAGGACTTACGTTCAAAAATGGTCAATTAATCAATTAATGAATAAAGAAAAAATACATCTCACTATCCCTTTTGCCTGCACAGAATGCGTGTTGACTCAAGAAGGATTCATATCTTTCGTCACTGATGGCTAGGCATGTACTATATGGCACGAGTGGTAAGTCGCCTGCAAGACGTGGCTCATTCGTTTCATATCCTTTTTCGTCAAGTCCCCAGCCAACCACCTAGGGAACATCATACCATATAATAAAGAATACCATACGAATAAAGAGGTTAAAAATTATAGCAAAATGAATGAATGAATAAATTAAAAAACAAATAAATAAATAAACAAATAAACAAATGAACAAACAAACAACAAATAAATAAATAAATAAATAAATAAATAAATAAATAAATAAATAAATAAATAAATAAATAAATAAATAAATAAATAAATAAATAAATAAATAAATAAGACAACATTTAAGAGTGTATTAGAGATAATGCAAAAAAAAAATCAGTGAGGATTTCAAAATCTAAAAAATTCTATTTCACATCATACACGTTTCCTCAGAAGAAACACCATTGCAACTCCTCGGATTGGAACATAGCATTATCCTAACAAAAAAGAGAAAAGTTGATGTTATGGTTTGGAGCCGATATTTTCATTATAAATTGATTCAAAAAAATTAATTGCTACTTGAAATTAAAAATTAAGGGCAAATTAAATGAATTTTTTGATACAACATTATGTAAAATTCCATGAAAATAATATGATTTTTGGGTTTGAGACTCCCAGTAGGTTAAAAAAATATTTTTATCGCAATTTAATCAAGAGAATCATAAACAAATTGACATCTTAATTATTAGTGAACAAATATCAACACACAAGCAAAACACTTCTATGCAAAATCAAAGATCGAAAATGAAACACAAGTTATGGCCCAATCTATATGGTAACCAAAGTCTTCTGCTCGTTGTTAGTAAACAAAGTATTGTTGTGAAATGTCTGTCGCGTGAAAGGAAAAACATGTGACAGTTGTTGATTTACATGTTAACTTATGGAAAATGACCGTTAATTATGAAGTTGTCACCGTTGCCTAGCGCCAACAATGCCATTACGTTCTCTGCTCTGGTGGCAAAATTAGGCACTACGTCGTCCCATGTTTAACAATGAAAAAGGCTTCATGAGACAGACATTATAAACAATGGTTTGTTACAACCATTGTGCGAATAGAAGACTTTGATAGTAATATAAAATATGGTAAGGTATTGTAGATGTACACTTACTGTTCCGTTAATTCCGTTGAGTGTTTCATCCATCTCTTGCATCCACATACACACAGGGCTAACGTATTCCGTGTAGGAGACTGGAGTTTTAAGATGTATGATAGCCACGTCTGCTCCAAATTTTTTGGATTTTTTGTACGTCGGGTGCACTATAATTTTCCTAGCCTGAAAAAAATTATATATTTGTAGTTGAACCCTAGAATTACCAAGGAGAGAGGGTCAAGACAACCCCTAACTTTTTTAAAGCAGGAGAAAAGTGCTTCAAAAATCGAGAAAAAAATTTCAATCCTTAGTTACCTACCGAGCAATGCATTTGCCGCAAAAAAAAAGGGTGTGAGAAAAAACTTTAACTTTTTTTTAAAACTTGTGATTTAAATAGCGGGTCGTTTATTGGACAATTTGCATCAACTTTTTTTAGTAGCTCAATCGAAAGAGGAGGTTGAAAAATACACCTATGAATTTTATTAGATTTTTATTCTTACTGCATCATGGCTAAAATAGGGGTGTATAGAGGTCACGTGACCTGGAGGCATCGCCAATGACGTCATTGAACTGTCTGGTCAAGCAAACGATCGTCTATATAACGCTTGTAAATAATAAATGAATTGTTGCTTGTTTCCATAGCAACGTGGTTATTTACAAGCGTTATAAAGTCGATCGTTTGTTTGACCGAACAGTTCAATGACGTCATAGGCGACGCGGGTGACGCCTCCAGGTCACGTGACCTCTTTACATCTCTCTTTTAGCCATGATGCAGTAAGAATAAAAATCTCATAAAATTCACAGGTGTATTTTTCGACCTCCTCTTTAGATTGAGCTACTAAAAAAATTTGATGCAAATTGTCCATTCGACGTCTCCCCGCTTCCCCCTTGGTATAAAATGTGACAAAAAATCCCTTGGTAATGCTAGGATTCAAGGAAACTATTTCATTCATTTTTTTTTTTTTTATATTTACAATAATAAGTGAAATAGAAATTAAATGTTTCTCACTCATCACTAAATTTTTTAGACAAGACTTAAAATATAATATAATATAATTATAGTTTATCCATATAATAAGTTAACAATATTGACAGTGAATAAAGCATAAAAAAAAAGTAGAAATAATAAAATTAATTATACGTCTTCCGGTAATAGTATCTGAAAGATGCATGCATGATGTAAACTACACGAAGGAAACAATTTTTAAATTTAGAAAGTTTTTTTTTTTAAGCTCATTACTCAATAATTTTTTCTTTCGTGTTTTCTTGTCAAACCACAATTATTGTATTTAGCTATTTACTACTAACTCTGCACTGTCTGAAACTCCCAAACTTCCGAAACCCTAATTTGTACGTTTCGCGGGTTTTTAAGGAATGAGGGCGGCCACGGCCATTCACAATGTGTCCCTGCATCATTTTTTTTTTTTTTTTTTCCTCTGACAGAGGGAATGGGAATTGTAGAAATAGCAATCTAAGCCGGGATGGACACCACAGTTTTATTTCATTGCACAGGAAATGCACATGGTATATCTGCCGTGCATTATAATATATATTTTTTATTGAAAATGAGCCTTCTCTTCACTTACTCAACATGAATTGACAAAAAAATCCTGTTACCAACTACATTTGTGCAACTGCATTTGGAAGGTGCTAATTTTCAAGTTGGCGCCTGCCAAGGCAGCTGCCTTGATGGTGCTTTTTTTTTCTATTCATCACTACCAGGTGAATACCGAGGCAGTACCAGACATAATGCCACAGGCGCCTCTTTTCTAATCCTATAGTAATCTCGTACTCCTGTCAACTAAATACTCCTTTCATCCTATAAGGGTATTATCAGGCACCCGTGGTTTTGAGGAGGATTTTCATATTTTTCATGGGCGCGCGGCTACTACGACGCGGCGCGATTTGACGTAAAAGTAGGGAAATCGTATGCGGCGGCAAATTCGCCGGTAATCGCGTTAATTACGATGCTCTTTTTCTTTTAATCGACCAACATGGCCGCCAATGGATGTTACAGCAAGTGCGCTTTATTCGCGTCGCAGGCTGGAAATCGCTCATGAAAATCCACCTTTAGCCTTTCCTGTCTGCCTTCCGTTCCTGTCTAGAAATTCTACTCCTTCAGAAGACAATCTAGATATAAGGGAAAATAATATATAAACAAAAACAAACAGTATACTCACAAATCTGGTCTGTCCTCGTTTCGACTCTTCCCAATTGTATATATTCTGACGCCCCAAAACCACGAGTACTTCGTCAGGTTCAAAATATACATTATACTGTCCATCAATAACGCAGTGGGCAGCTGAGAAAAGAATTCACATTAGGTCTGTTCGTAAATGCACAATCAGAAAGAATCGATTATTTGTGATGAACCTTATGTTCTATGTACAGAAGGTTCATTACAAATAATCGATTCTTTCTGATTGTGTATTTACGATCAGACCTATTGACTACCAACTTGGTTTCTTAACTCTATTCTTCTATTTTTTTTTTTAAAGATAATCAGTTAAAAAAAGTTTTTAATTGTTATTATGATGTATAATGCAAATTGCGAAATATAGTTGCTAAAAATATAATAATTACAATTTATATCAGAGTTTTGTGCATATTGTTTATGTTATATATCACGTGCATGTTTAATTATATTATTTAAACAAAATTAATAAAATTATTTACATATATGTTAATTAGTTATAACTCTGTCAAATTAAATGCTATAATTTTTTTATTCGTTTTAATCCACTAAGAAAATATTTTAGTGTAAAAGAGAGAGAAATAATTTCTATATTTGCTATTAATGTAACATAAGGTACTGCCAGAGCCATAATTAAAATTGGAGCTTCAAGAAACTATATCGTATAAGCTTCCTGATTTTCGATCTGCAAACTTTTTTTTTTTTTAATTTTTTTTTTCTTTGAAGCTACCGTATAGCAAAGATAAAAAGATACAATTTTGACGGTTATTTTGATCAGACTAAAAAAGTAGTTTGATAATAATCTTATTTTTTTTTTTAAATGGTTCATTGATATTTGAGTTAGTTACAAGTCCCGATGTAGTGAATGTCCCTCGACACGAGTTTTTAAAAACTATCCTGGGCTTGCCAAGATTCCTCGAGGTATAAGGTAAAAGTAAAGGGAAAAAAACTAGTGGTGCAAGCGATAGACCGTTATGTATTATTCTAGTGGTAATTGAGAATAAGTAAAATATTTTAGGTAAGGTTTACCTGTGACCACGATGGATGGACTTATCAGGGTGGCGCCACACTTAAACTCCAGTTTGGAGAGATTCTGGTAGAATAAAGCACCAATCCATGGCCAATCAGCAGCGCTCACATTTTTCCCACCAGCCACCAGGTCAATGAAGTCTTTGGGGTGACCGCAGTCTAATATAGGACAACACAAAACACTAACAAGGTCAACATTAAGGTTAAATAGGTATGTTCGTAAACCATGCTTGGTGTACTCTGAGCAAGTTTAAAAAAAAAATCGTGACGTCATTTGCACTGCATTTCCTACCTCAACATCTTAGCTGGTGTAAGAAAAAGTGCATGGGAGCAAGGTGTACACCAAGTAGAGTTTATCAACATACCTAATAATATATTTTGACTAACAATTAAGTTGTATTATTTTATACCGAGATCTCAAATTATAACTTATATTTTCTCCTATCAATAATGAGATATTAGAATGTGAAAATTTTGACGGCTTAGAAGGGGTAAAAATATGGTACTGTAATTTTTTCCAGATTTTTCTGAGACCGGGAACTATTTTTAAAAAAATTATTGAAAGTCTATTTTATGACGTCACGGGCGGCACTGCCCTATCCTTTTTCTTAAGGAGTGCCGCCCGTGACGTCATCAAAATTATAGACTTTCATAAATTTTTTAAAACAGAAAAATCTGGAAAAAATTCACAGAACCATATTTTCACCCCTTCTTTTGATTAAGCCACTAAAATTTTCACATTCTAATATCTCATTCATGTGATAACAATTTTTTCACCTTGGGCAGTAGCAGATGATACAAAGATGGAAGATGCGACGAGGAATATTAGAAACTGCATCATGATGTATCTATAACAACACAATACACTGTAGTAATAATTATGTATACTTACGTATTAAAGTCAGTGTTTATTTACTTTATTTAGTGTTTTATTTAACCCATGTAAATATTTTCGATAGTTAATGAAAAAAAGCAAATCTGCATTGCATCTCTCTGTCTATTGGAGCTGCAGCTCTATATAGCAATCGAGGCAGGAATAAAGTTCGTGATGTCCCAAAGTGTATTTGACATACTTGGCATGATAATGATTCAACTAAATTTGACAAATATTGGTACCAAGCTTTCAATGATATTCTTCCAGATTACATTTATAGTAAAAACTTTTTTTTCGTATATATCAATTTTTCACGCTAACACTATCATATTTTTTGGAAATAATATTAAAAGAACACTGAAAGTATAGAAAAAAGTTATCATTAAATTTGCCAATAATTAACTCTTAATAATGTTATACGTCATGCAATGAATAGAAGAAATGACATTTATTCGTTTGGGAAGGGAAAAGTCATTCACTCTTTTTTATTTTCCATGAATTAATGTCAGTAGCTAAATCTTTGATTTTGATTATACGACTAATAATAACTTACTATAAAAACATTTCTTATATAGCTAACGTATCGGTACCTGAGGGACCGTATAAAATGCCTACATACACATGCAGACCTTATGAGTGACGTCAAAAAAAGACGTTTGGCATCAAGGCATGAGTGATAAAACAGTAACATCCAGTGTTGAGTAACATCAACTTCTTAAATTCAATACACATCGTTGCCGATACCTTGTAAACAAATAAGCATTTTATATGGTCCTTTTGATACCAAGGTTAAGCCACGTTGTCGCGAGTAGAAATGTAAAACAACTTGAACTTGGCCAACTAACTACCATCGCGGGAATTTCCATGAAACCGGTTGAAGGAGGAAGTTTGTTTCTTTAAACTCGCAACTTATTAAAATTTTAAGATGATTCTATATACAAATACAATAATTAAATTATATATATATTATATTGCTAATCAATATAAATTTTTATATTAAATATAGAAGCTAATAAATATACATAAAAAATTTAATTTTGCTTACCGTTTTCTCACTAAGAGAAATTAATAGGTATATTATTTTTTCTATTGATTTTAATTTTTTGACGTGACCCATGTTGTTTCATAACATGCATTTTTTTTTAACCCTTATTAATTAAGAATACAATGATACAATTTACAGCTAATATTTATTATTCATGCATAAAAATATGATCATTTACTATTTGTACACTTTTTTTATTTACAACTTTGAACGCTCGATCGTAATCATAAAACTATTTTATGCAAATATGGACCTTATGTACATGTAACATAAGGATCATAATTGCAACAGTAATTTGTAAAACTAGTAAAACAATAACTAGATACATTCATATATTCGTTGGTATAAAAAGCACCAAACTCACCTTCCGCGGTTTTGTCTGCTCTAAACTCCTCAGTCACTCCCGATGTGTTGTAAACCAAGCACAACACTGACTTGTTGGGATTTGAAGAACTGCGAGGAACAAACAACTTTTACCAAAGTAGTTTAAATGAGAGGTAATGCCACAAAAGTATTTTGTGGCATTATTTTATTTTGCTGAATTTTCAGCATTTTTATTTTAAGATGATGAAATATAATAATATATTAAATGATTCAAATTATATTTGGAGGGATCTTAAAAACTCTATAGTTGAAATTAAATTAATTAATATACCAAAGAAAATGTGATACAAATGCTGGAGAAACTATGAAACCAAAAAATAAGTGTACAAAATGTACAAATGTCACCATTACATTGAAGAAATAAAATTTGAATTCTATGAAAACGCAGTTTTGCCTTCTCTTAAAATCCTCGGCCATTCGCGATACGAACACTCGTCGCCTTTGAAAATTTCCCACTTGTTAATCACCATGTCCTATGTTATTCTTACGACGGGGCATGGTAACAGTACAGCAAAGGGAAGTTTTCTGAGGTGACAACTGTTTGGGACTTTTTGGGACTCGAAGAAGACAATTAATGCTGCCAGGACCAAACAACTTTTATCAATGTTGCTAAAATAAGAGGTATTACCACGAAACAAAAAAAGCACATCATGTTTATTTTTCAAATTTCGTCATTTTTGTAACGTGTTAGTCAGTCATTGACCCCACGACCATACAAATATGAACTCAAGGTCGAATTTTACTATCTCTTGCACAGTGAGCCGTCTTACAGGTACTGATTTACAATATATATTCATCTTTTACCTTCAACCGAATAACTGATTCTATAACTTGTCTAGGATATTAAGTGTCAATCTTTCTCAAGAAGCATGTACAAGGAGGATGGACTAGGATATCGAATTGAAGAACCTTGATACTCGACAATATTCGTCAATCTTCGGTAAAGTACGCCAAATGAACAGCGCGCTGGAGCAGCTGTGGTGACGTCACAAATCCAACAAGGCAGTCCTCAGCCCCGAAGTCAATACATCAATCAATTTCAATTCAATTCCAACAACTATGTTTATCAAAGTCAGAGTGATGACGTCACAGGGGTCTGACGTGGATGGCTTGGAGACGAAAGTGGCTTCTTTGAAAGTTAGAATATTCTCCCAGTTATTAGTTCTTGTATCTCATTTGCTGCTTGACGATAAGTTCAGTTTTTGGAGACTTCAACGCGTGATAAAGCCCACTTGCTTCATGACCGAAAAAAAAAAACAACAACAAACGGTGGTACCAAGAGAGCGTTAATTCCTTTACATGAGACGCTTTTTTATAAAATAATATTATTCCATATATTTTCCGTTATTATGGTAATTAAAACTGTATGCATATTGAATGTATGTACTATATCTGGAAGAAGAAGCACATATTAAATTTTTAAGTTTTTGTTTTTGCTCAAAAAATTAATGAGATTATTTATTGTTGGCTTTAATTAAAGATATATTATAGTGAGTGTCTCCTTTTTAATGTAGATCTTAAACATAACCTTTAAACAAAGGAATTCAGCAAGTCGTGTAGAAATATCTTGGGAAGAGGGGGGTATGCAGATACTTTGATTAGCAAGAAAATTTGTAATCTAATTCACTATCCATTGATAACCTAGTTAAATGAAACAAAATATTCTCGCAGCAATCGAGAAAACAATTAAAAATAAGAATTCATTTATTACAATTATGACATAAAAATCAGGAATTATGATGAAAAATTAGAACAGTAGCCGAAATTGATTTTGCGTAAAGCAATGAAAATTAATTTTAACATGCAACATATAAAATCCTTTATAATAATAGCGCCATTGCTACGGCCATTACCCCTGCTGCTTATGCAACTTTCTCTACTTGGCTGCTGAACAAGTTGCCTATCCTAAAGGCGTTTTCTTTCAAGTTATTATTTCGTGCTTAATAATATTATCCTGATCATTTATTTATTTATTAGCACCTGGTACATGTAATGTACCCCAAAAAATAGTGATTTATTTCTAAGAATTCTTCTTATAGTAGCAAAGTTAATTAAAGAATTTCGAATTTATAAGTCTTTGAATTAGTTTGTATTCACCAAATGACACCAATATTATGTTCTTTTGGAAGGAGTCATCGTAGAAGTTTCAATGGACTCGACAAGCTGGTTCCATTAGATTGACTACTGAAAATTTGAGATTTTTTTATATTCTTTTTCATTATTTTCCCGTATGTCTAACCTGAAATTTCTTTTGAGAATGATATTAAAAACCTGTTTTACGTATATATTATTCCATATTTATTACTTTTACGTGAATGCAAATCATGATAACTTTTTAAAGGTCAAATTTAAAATTTAATTCAAATTTTTGCAAATAGAACATGACAATTTTCAACTCTGGAACTCTGATTATTTAAACTATGGTGCGTAAATAAATCAAATAGCAATTAAATCATGAAATCTTGATAATAAAAAGAAAGACTTTAAAATAATATCGTCGTTTTGAATTATTATTGATATTTTGATTATAATTCTAATACTTAATACTATCATTTAATTACTAAAACATGTTATTTTATATATTTCATCTATTACTGCAAGATCAATCTTTATTATTAAACTAGGCCGGAAGTATTGTTACGGAATACGCGGCGTATATTAAACACCATCATGTGCGCGTGGTAATATAGTAAGTTCTGCGTCAGTAGTTTTTCCAAGACTTAACTGCATTTCTACTAAGGTGGAAATGCACATAAAATATGGAAAAATAAATACTATCTTTTATGGGAGAAAACCAAATTAGAATTTATTCATTTTAAAGAAATACACTCTTCTTTGTTCCGTGTTCTGTTTCTCGCAATTAACGTGTTTTTTTTAACCGCAATTAAAAAGCAAACAGAAAAGAAAAACTTATTAGCAGAACAAATATGAAATACAAAGATCATTCATTGTACCTTATAACAAAAACGTATAATTTATTACAAAAAATTAATTCGCACTTCTTAGATGATGACGTGATATTGGCACAAAAATAATAATATACATATACAGTAGAGTCTGTTAATAACTCTTTTTTCCCATTTTCAAAAAGGTTTTTGTTGTTGACTTGCTTATCAGTAAAACTTGGACAGAAATGTAGAAAGTGCCCTCTTTGCCTCTTAAAAGTTCCCTTCTGCAGCCCTGTGTTATTCTTACGGGGCACGTTGATTAACAAGGCTGCAGAAGGGAACTTTTCAGAGGCGAGGAGTTTACATTGAGTTCACAATTATTTTTAAATACTCCTTTCGTTTGATTTCATACAACAGAAAATATTATATCAAAAGTCAGCAAACTGCGTATATTTCGACATTAAATTAATATGTATATAGGAAATTTTTAATGGAGTTTTGTAATTACATTTCTAGTATTAATTTCTGTTGATATCTGATACTTTAAAAACTCGTTTGTTTTATCATTGCATATGTATTATATCATCATTCATCCGAAACAATTAGCTATAATATATCGGCTTTACCTTTAAGCTCATAATGGACAACCTTCATGATTTTTTTTTTTTTGTGCATAATTGAATAAAAGACTTCAAGTCATATTATTTTCTAGATTTTTATTAAGCCTCTAAAAAACTTAAAAATTGCGCTGTAAAACGCTTTGACGTGTCATAGCCACGCAAATATTTAACATGCAACTATGTTAAAATATAACCTAATGGACAACATACATGAAAAAAATTTATTGCATACGCAGAAATGAATAGAGGGTGCCAAATTATGTTACTCTGATTTTTTTCAGATTTTTTTGAGACCCGGAACTATTTTTAAATAATTATTGAAAGTCGTGTGATTTCAGTTGGCACCTCTGAATTCTTAATAAAAAGTATAGAGACTGGACGCCTATTGACGCCTCCAGGGGGCGTGGCCGCACTTTCAATAATTATTTAAAAATAGTTCTGGGTCTCAAAAAAATCTGAAAAAATTCAGAGCAGCATAATTTGGTACCCTCTATTCATTTCTGCAATAAAAATCTTTCATGTATGTTGTCCATTGGATACTTTTATTACATGATATAACTGTACACCTCTGTGGATAACACGAACTTTACTCCTGCCTCACTTGCTAGATCTGCAGCTCCAATAGACAGAGAGATGCAATTTGTAATTTTGATGGAGGTAAAAAGAACACCCAGTCTATCAATATAAAAAGAGCTTTTGTTCACTACGCCTCCATATACTGCTTGGTAACGCCTACAAACAAAGCAGCAGTAATGTTCGTACTGAGTAGGTGCATAACATGACTCGTATACAAGCAGACAAAATAAACTTGCAAGGTCGACTGGGAGTTTCAATTGAAATGTCAGTGATATATTATAATGATATAACTGTCTTGTATCGTGTAGGCAAATAGGGCTGCTGATAATTTATTTTTATTTTATTCATTTGAACTTTAAGGTTCATGTAATAAGCATTGTTATCAATATTCTCTATATAATATTCTGAAGGCGTGCTGAAACCTATTACGTCATCATCACTACGTTAGCCTACACTACTTTTGAAATATTTCCTGTCTACATTTAATCCTTAGATTCTAATCATAAAATAATATTTTCCTTTTAAGTCTTTAATTTTATTAATTTCCATCTAAAAACACACAGCAGTACAATCCAACAATCCTCCTATTTTTCATCCGCCCTCTTGGTGACGTACGAGACAGTATAGCCATTACGGTGAAAGTCGTTTTTCACCTTCAAAATGTTCCTTTCCCATTACCTCGAGAAGGCAGAAGAATTTAAATTCAAACTATGTTGTTCACTCTCTGGGATACAGTGTTACATTTGTATGTGGTCCCCAGGCTTTAGACATAACTTTGGTCCATTGATAAAAAATACAGGTGCCCATCATAGACATAGTAAGAAGTTCCTATTATGTCTATGGCGCCCATCTTGACTGAGGTTTTCAATGGTTTCCTCAGTCTCATCTCAGCGAATGCTGGGACAGGCCGTACGCGTAACAGGCTGTGGCCATCACCCTTTCCCTCTCTTATCCATTACTCAGCCTCGAGCTCCAAGCTCATGGGGGTGCGCATGTCCTTGTAAAAAAAATATATATATTATTATTGATTGTCAAAAGATAACACCACTACATTTTTTAATAAAAACTAAACATCAATTATCTCTCTATATAGTCTACATAATAACCAGTGGGTATAAGATTTTTTTTTTTTTTTTTTGCTTCCGTTGACCGTTGGTACTTTTTATACGTGCTCTTCTGCATGCACACAGGGAGTTTTCCTCCTTACCTGCTACATAATTAATGCGTCTACTGATTCTCACCTACGCTATGTCTGCTGGAGTTTGTATATCGGTAAGGTCCAAGGATTTTGTATCCTTAATTGGTAAGGTCGTTTGAATCAGCTGGTAGAAAACCGGTTTTAGTTTTATTACTGCACCACTTTCCTTATTAGTATAACGTTATACAATACTGTATTGTTATACAATGTGGATTTAATATACAGTTTCTTATTTAATATATTATTTATATAATATATTTTTACCTAAGTGATGGCTAAAAGCAAGGTGTTAAAATAATATTATATTGAAAAGATAAATATTTTGTTTTTTGTATGTTTGGATATTTTATTAACAGCTAGTATACTGTGTGCTCCCAAAAGTGTTTATCAAAGATAAACTCCATTTGTAGTGATATATTATACATGTAATATGCCAGGACGATTCGTAATACTTCCATTATTAAAGAGAAATGGACTAAATTTAAAACTCAAAAATTTAATAATGTTATATTATGATATTTTTGAATTATCAGATCATACAATACCAATGAATTTTTAGTATATTTACAATATTTTTTATAATAAATTAATAAATTTAAATATCAGAACATAGTTTAAATATAATTAGTAAATAATAACATATTTTAAAATTTAAATAAATGAAGTTTTATTATTTTTTATATAAATTTAATTATTTATTTAGTTTACAGTTTTCTAATAGGAAATAAATATTATTTGGCTTAGGTAAGGTTATTAAACTAGATACGTTTCTTGATTCTTCGTAGATCTTTGCTTGACTTCAGTGAACCGACGAGACCCGATCAAGCCCATTTTGCACCACACCTCCCACGTCAATTTTGAGGGAAAATAATAAGACCACTTAGTCTAACCATTACCAAAAGTTCAAGTTCAAAAAGGCATAACACAGGAAAAAATGTATGTACTGTACACCTCGGGACAGAACGAACGTTACTACTGCCTCACTTGCTAGAACTGCAGCTCCAATAGACAGAGAGATGCAGATTTGAAATTTTGAGAGATATAAGAAGAGCATCCAATCTACCCACATCAAAAAACGCCTTCATAGACTGTGTGATGGTAATGCCTACAAATAAAGCTGAAGTAAAGTTCATGGTGTACATTTAGTGTGTCCCGTGGTGCAAACATTAAAAAACAGGTAAAAGTGATTAAATTAAAGTTGACAGAGTAAAGCGGACTTTCTTGTTGGCGATGATTAAAAACACGTTTATCCTTTCATAGCAACAACTGTGATTACATATTTTTATACTTACATGTAACATGTCACCATGATTTAATATATATAACACAAGGTTGACAACAAAAAAACTAAAGCAAAGTGATACGGATCTAAAATACCATGTAATAACTTGGCTATGATTAACACAGGATGTAAGTGAACGGATGTTCTGTGTTATTACGTGTGTTTTTTTATTCTAGTTTTAACATAATACACATTATAATTAATGAATTTTATACAAAATAGTTTTTGTAAGCTTATGCTCGTAATAGACATTATTTTTGTATTTATTATTTTCTTTGAACGATGATATTTAAAATAATTTAAGAAATTCAACAATTTCGTTAATGATAATTAAGTCATTTTAGAATTTACAACATTTAATAATTTTAAAAGGGCGATGATTTTAGCCCCACTTTAATTTTTTAATTATCAGACATTATTTAAAGCTTTTAGGTAGTATTTTTTTGCATGATACGAAGCTATGTAGAAGGACTCAGTGTTTTGTGCTTTGTGCACGATAAGAGAAACATGGAATTGTATAAAAAAAAGTACATAATAAAATATATATTATATATTTTTTTTATTTCACAGAAATTATACACAATAATGTCCAGCCAAAATTATCTTAATGGCTGGTATATGAACTATATACACTTTGTTTATTTTAAACTTCAAATATTCACTTTCCATGTTTTCAGAATAAATTAAAATAACATTTTCAATACCTAACCAACAAATAGATGAAAGCAATAAAGCAGATAAATAATATATAGTTCATTACAATTTATTGATTTTTTTTCAATTTAGATAAAAATTCAACAGAAAAGTTTCTACAAATCATTAAAAAATAAAAATAATAAAAGGTTACACCCTAATTTAATTTCGTTGTCATTTGGAAAAAGATTGTATGTTGATTTACTATAAAGTACATATTGCTATATATATATTCAAATTATGTGAATGAAGGCTTGCATAATGTATGTAATCTATAAAACACAGGAATTCCAATGTTAAAATAATATCTATTTTATATGACGCTCATGATTCATGATTTAGGAACTGTTTTAATTTGATGTTTTAAAAAAATTGTAGAAATTGTTTTCGAATTTTCGAGGCACATAGAGAGAGAAGTATATAAAGTGTACTATATAATATATATTTATTTATGTATACATGAATTTGCCTTTAGCAAAATTTATATTATCCTATAATTTTTTAATTTTGAATATTTTATTACTTTATTCACGAGAACCTGGGAACCTGTTTGAATTAAATTTTTTTTTTAAAGTGCGCTTCATTTATTAAAAATATTTAAATTGATATTATATCGAAATAAAATCATGCACGATTTCTCTTTATTTTTTTACCAAATAATAAATTTTTATTGGCATGCAATTAGACTAAAATGAAAACTTCAATTTATATTATACACTCCATGCCATGATCTTGAGAAATGTACCGATAAAAAATCATGAAAATGCTTGAAGTAAAAAGAATATATTGATGTTTTGGTGTCAAAAGAGTACTATTATTAATTTCTTTAATGTTTATAAGATTAATTTAAAGCTCATATTATTATATTATGCAGGAATAAACGATGCAAAATCAATTCATAATATTTAAAACGTATTTCATTTCGATACAAAATAAATAAATAAATTATTTTTTTAAGAAATAAATTACAAATACCGAGGGAAAGTATAATATTTAATTATTATTATTAAAGGCAAGTTTAATTGTTATGGCAATGTACATATTATCTTTATTTATAGTATATTTCTCTCTCTCTCTCTCTCTCTCTCTCTCTCTCTCTCTCTCTCTCTCTCTCTCTACTTCGTTTTTGTACTCTCTCTTACAAAAATTGCTTTGCACATTGACGACTGAGGTAATAATGCTGCTGGCTTACCCCGCAAGGGATATGGTGTCATGTTATGAATGAATGAACAAAGGGTATATAAGTGTTGACGTCGACGTTAGGTTAATTAATATAAACAATTGAAAAACGAGTATTGTTTTTATTTTAAGCAAATTAATATTCAGAATGTCCTTTAAGGTCCATATTCAACACTTACAGCTATGAATTACACCTTTAATCTCCTTATATGATATAAAAAAATATTATTGACTAACCCGCTAATTAAATTTTATTTGTTTTTTATATCATATGTTTATGCATTAAATATTTTTACCACAAGCTGTATAGCTGAAGGCAGATATGCATCTTCACCGTATGAGGAAGCTGAACAATAAAATAATTTTTATTTGTATGTTGCAAGTGCTCAGAGTACACTAGACGGCATATGAAACTGAAAATTATGTTAAAAAATTTTGAAAAAAATCATATAAACTTAATATTAAAAAATTAAGTTATGACTTTTCAAGTGTTACCAGGCTGAAAGATGATACCAGCATGTTATATAAATTTTGTTCACATAATATTTTCTGAGTATTTCTTTAAAACTATCAATGGTGAGCATCTATCTTGACGTCACAAACAGCCGTATACTAACATTTACTATACCAAGAAAATATTGGGTGCACGTAATTTGCGATCGAAAAGTTGCTCCAACTTTTCGATCGCAAATTATTACCTCCCTAAATGAGTCCTGTTTCCAAATTTATTTAAAATTACGTATTGGCACTAGCCTTTTAGTTTGCTGGCATGAAAATTTTATTTTTAGTTCAGTTCGTTTAAGAAGAGTCTAAAGAATTTCACTGTATAAGATAAGCAGTGTTTATAAGTTTATATACCATGATAGCCCATAATATATTCATGAATCAACAATCAATGAAACGTTCTGTTCAGAGATTTATTTATTTGAATAATCATTAATTTTATAATTATTATAAAGCATTATTTATACATTCTTTTATAAACCAGGGTAATATTAATAACATTATATACGACTGTTTGTAATTTTAATATTTTTCTACCATTTTTTCATCAACATGTAGCAGTTTTTAACCTTGGTGATGATGATTAGGATGTTAAATCTTTAGATACAAATATGTCATTTTAATTTAAATAATTAAACATAATAATATGTTATATACTAATTATAGTATTTTATAAAACAATTTACAAATTTAATTACAACTTTTATCTTTACGAATATAATTTTGTATATAATTAAAGTACTATCATAATTATTTATATAAACATGGTTTATTTTTATCATAATTTTTAAGTACATCATTTTGTTACTAAAAAGAATATAAACTTGTGGCGCATTTGCGGTTTCCTTTTATTATTATTAAAATAATATATAGTGAATAACTTAAGATAACTATTTTTTAATGTTGCAATGTGCGTCAGAGTAAAGAACCTACGTACTATACGTGTTTATTTCTTTTTAAAGCATCGCTTTTATGCTTAAAATTATACAAGTAATATTACATTTTGTTTTGGATAACCTGAAATTATTTTTAGCTGTCTTGAATATTAGTTTTGTTTTAAATTAAATTTCAACCTTATGCTCATAGGTTTTAAGGATCAAAATCGTAGGAATATATTAATAAAATATTTTAATATAAAAAACATGCTAATACCAGGTAGTTTATTATGACTATAAGTCAAGTGACCTTGCAAAGGTAAAGGTCAGGTTGTGACGCGTGAGAAAGCTGCATGGTGTGATCACCTTAACCTAAGCTTTGAAGTATAAGAATGTTAATAATTACATATATATTTTACCCCAGGATAGTAGCCTAATGTAGTTATTGTTATATTGGGATGAAGTATATTTCTAATAGTCCCCAACAGGTATACATGAGGAACAAAATATAATTATATATTTTTTTTTATTATAAATGCGAATATCAATGTTATGTTAGCTTGTGAGAACATGATGGGATTCATCGTAGTAAAATTGTATTTAATATATTTTGCAATTTTTGCATTATAGAACAACGGGATGATAAGATCAATTCAGAAGATATTGAAAATGAATTACAACTGTTCAATTGATGAAATTGGTAAAATTACATTCTTTAGAAAAATTTTCGAAGGTAATAAGGGTACACCTCGAACTATAATGAACTTAATTAATCTCTACCTGATTTGATAGAGAGTTGTAGTTAAAAAAGACAGTAAAAAATATTCGTGGAAAAGTAAAAAAATAAAAAAAAAAATAACCCATCTCGATATCTTAAAAAATGTCAAGTTCATTACATTTCTGAAGACTGCATACAATATACAATAACTATAAATGGACAACATACATGAAAAAATTTAATTGCAGAAATGAATAGAAGGTACCAAATTATGCTACTCTGAAATTTTTCAGATTTTTTTGAAACCCGGAACTATTTTTAAATAATTATTGAAAGTCCTGTGATTTCAGTTGGCACCCCTGCAGCTTTAATAAAAAGGATAGAGACTGGACGCCTATTGACGCCTCCAGGGGGCGTGGCCGCACTTTCAATAATTATTTAAAAATAGTTCTGGGTTTCAAAAAAATCTGAAAAAATTCAGAGTGGCATAATTTGGTACCCTCTATTCATTTCTGCAATAAATTTTTTTTTCATGTATGTTGTCCATTGACAGATCAAGGGTGCAGGATCAAGATATACGTCTCTGGACAGTGCGAACTTTATCTTTATACTCCTGTATGGAGGGTGTTCAAATACCGCTAATTAAGAATTTAGGTAAAGTTACGCAAGAAATTAACATGTAATTCCTATGCTTAAGTCTTGCGTATTTGAACACCCCTGAAGTCTGCTTTGTTTGTAGGTGTTAGTCTATGGAGGCGTGGTGAAAGAAAACTCTTGTGATTTTTGAGACTGAATGCTGTTTTTATTTACATCTGCCAAAATTGGAAATCTACATATTTGTCCCTTGGAGCTATAGCGATAGAAACTCATACAGAAGTAACGTTCGTGCTTTCTCGAGGTGTACCTTTGTGTCTACTTGTCCGATGTTACCACTTTTTTCTCCGAAATTTTCCCATCACAACCTCATTTTGTTGGCAAGCCTGAGGCGTAATGGCAACTTCTTCCGACTTGTCAGATATTTGGTATTCTTGATGTGTGGTATTTTACTGCGGTCGGTGTGAAGCACTAAGATGTTCTGTGAAATTTTGTAAAAAAATTAGGAGTCTAAAAATAAATTATGATTTCATGAGTTAAATTTAATGATGCTAATTATTTTTGTTGGCAGCTTCCGAGTTTTCATAAATTCTAAAAATTTACGTCAGAATGAAATTTAGTCTCTAATGCATAATTATGAGTAAAAAAATACAAGTACATGTTATTGGGAATCAAATGAGAAAAATTACTTCTCTATTTTTTGTAACCAAGGATGAAATTACTTATGTTTGTTGTAGAAAGACACTTAATTAAAAGAGTAAATTCGAACATGTTAACTACATGAACTATAGTATATAATATTAAATTTGTAAATAAATACGACAAAATTACTCTGTACAAGCTAAAGACAAAATAATAAACAATTGACTAAAAACAAAAGCATTGTAAATTATGTAAAAATCATGAAGAATATTTTTTTTAATTTTTTCAGTACGGTGATTATATCAAAAACACATTGTAAGAATGTTACCAAACAAGGAAAGAATTAACCTTGGACATTGTCAAGAGATCATAAAAATATCCCTTCTATAACATTTTTTATTTCAAGAGCTTGAAGAAGCGAGAATAGAATATAAATATCTATATATAGATACATTTTTCATCCACTTTGATACTTTATAAGGTATACTTTAGATTTAATTATTTTAGTACTATCCAAAACAATAACACGATATTTGTAACTGCATTTAATTCTGAACATTGCCGTAAAAATTAATAAATCAATTTTTTATTTATTAATAACTTAAATCAATAATATATTATAAAAAAGCAAAAATATAAACACATGCTTAACTAACAATTTAATTTCATATTTTTAAAAATATTTAATTTTTATTAAAAAATTAATTAAAATTTAAATCTTTATAAGGGGCATTCATAAAGTCTTAAGGCCACATTTAAGGCTCAATAATTTAAGACCAGAAATTTTGGATCTAAAAAACACGCCTAAAATCAAGCTTTAAATTATTGAGCCTTAAATGTGGCCTTAAGACTTTGTGAATGCCCCTTAAAATTTTTAAAAAAGTGATAAAATAAATTGTGACTTAATTAACAAAATTTCTACTTGCATTTCGCTGAAATTCATAATATTGTACAAGTATATGCGGTCTCGTATGCCTAATTCTAGACATTTCATAGTATTTTAATATGTTAACGGAAGATCGCGATTCCTTAATTCCTAATAATAGCATCATTCTTATAAATTACAAGAATAAATATGATGTATTATATGTTTAGATTATTCTTTGTTATGATAATACATTTAGAGTAATATTTATATTTAGTTATTTCCTCAATTATTATTAAAAAAAATTACCGTACATGGATTTAAGTTTGAGTATTAAACATATTTTAATTTTTTAGTAACTGCGATTGGTGTTTCAGCTGCATTCAAAAACAGCATTTTCATAGGTATAATTTATATTTATATTTGTATTATTTTCATTACCTGCTCTTCCGAAATTCACTAATTGCTATGACACTTTCCATTTGATTTTATTTTATTTACTATACGGGCCCGATATACTGCAACCCTCTCTTCCAGAATGACAGATATAATATGCAGTAGAGCTATTAGCTATTAGGGTGTATAGGATGAACACTGTTTTCTACATTTTGCAGGAGAAAAAGTGGGGAGTGTAGTAAAGTAGCCAAGAATAAATTCAGATGAATTTTTTCAGCTTTGAGAATTGCTATAATAACTGGGTGAGGAGAAAGGTGGATCTACCCTAACCTCACCCTATACCAATTTCAGGGTGGTTTACTCCCCCTTGACTATGCCCCCAAAGAGGGTGCAGGGAAACATTATGATTTTGGATACAAATCTTGATCAATCGGACCAAAAATATTAGATTATTTTCCTTACCCAATTAGATTTTACAATAAATGAACTGAAAAAGGTAGATAATAGGTCTGTTCGTAAATGTACAATTATATCCAGAAAGAATCGATTATTTGTGATGAACCTCATGTTCCATGTACAGAAGGCTCATCACAAATAATCAATTCTTTCTGATTGTGTATTTACGAACAGAACTAATTTTTACACTTGGACCAGAGCAATAAAATTATATACATTCCAGTGTGATAAAGATATATTACAAGTTGTGGCAATAACATCACGGTCTAAAAAAAACGAAAGTCTTAGAATATTAAATATAAAATACAGTTAATTTATTTGGTATTCCCTCCGGAAGTAGTAGCATGATGAGTTAAGTTTGTGACTATAATATTCTGTTTACAATTCAGTATTAAAATTTTGCAGAGGGTTTGTATAGGTGTGAAATTATAAAATTGTATCGCTGAAATACACGAATAAGGCAAACTTTCGGATTCTTCCAGAGAGAGAGAGAGAGAGAGAGAGAGAGAGAGAGAGAGAGAGAGAGAGAGAGAGAGAGAGAGAGAGAGAGAGAGAGAGAGAGAGAGAGAGAGAGAGAGAGAGAGAGAGAGAGAGAGAGAGAGAGAGAGAGAGAGAGAGAGAGAGAGAGAGAGAAAGAGAGAATAATAAAGTAATATGAATTTGACTAAAAATATTTACTTCAAGCGCATTAATCTTAAAAGAATCGATCATAATTATAATTAGCTAAATTAAATTTTAATTAATTAAATTAATTAACAATTGAAGCAAATACTATGTTGCTACTATACTAATACTGTTGTCATAAAATTTGGTAGACTTAAATTGTGTGGTAAAAAATGCTATGCTTTAATAAAATTGTCAAAAGTAAACTTTATTTATTAAATCAGGTAATGAAGTTTTTTATTTTACAGATATCACCTTTGTCATAAAATAATCGAATATTTTTATACATTGTTTACGTAGATATGGTTCTCCACCAAAGTTTGGTGACGGGAATTAGCTCAACGTCAGACTTTTCAATGACGAACGGGTTAATTACAATATCGTTTTCCTGCATCTGCGGTTTCTATATTTCTGGATATAAAGCTGTGGTAGAACAGTCCGCATTCACTTGTCAGTCAATGGCGAACAAGATGGGTGTCCCGTCTTTTCTGTCCTGCGTGTGTGTGCTGGTTTATGTTACGTGTGTTGCAGCCTACTATGATAAATATGATAAATATGGTGAGTTTGGAGACTATAGAGTATTGACCTCATTTTTTTTTATTGCAGAAATGGATAGAGCGTGCAAAGTTATGCTATACCTTGATTTTTTTCAGATTTCTTAGAGCCCGGGAACAATTTTTAAAAAATGATTGAAAGTCTTTTTTGTGACGTCACGAGGTGGCAAGTCCTATCTTTTTCTTAAGGAGCGGCGTCTCGTGACGTCACAAAAAGAACTTTCAATAATTTTTTAAAAATAGTTCCCGGCCTCTAAAAAATGTGAAAAAAATCAGGGTGGCATAACTTTGCACCCTCTATCCATTTAATTCTACAATAAACAAAAATTGAGGTTGATACTCCATTGTTCATTAGTTTAAATGCTGGTATTTTGAATTCGGCCCTAAGAATTTGATTTCACTCGGTACATTCGGAAGGTGCGTCCAATTTAAATATCAATAACGATCATTCTAACTTACAATTATATACGTTTCAATATTTAAATTTAACGCAGTTCAAATCTGAGGATTATGAAGTATGCGCATTATAAATTTAATTCACTCACCGGTGCATTCAAAAGGCTATGAATCTGCATGTCATTAGCGACCACCCTAACTTAGATTTCCACGTTTCTTTAGTAAAATTCTAAACAAATTCTGAGATGCATTAATAGTAATGTGTATACTTTATATTTATTAGATATTTTACAAAAGTTTCAAAACTATTCTCAATTTTATTCATACATGCTCATGTTTTT
Organism: Siphlonurus alternatus; assembly: GCA_949825025.1. Taxonomy (NCBI): domain Eukaryota; kingdom Metazoa; phylum Arthropoda; class Insecta; order Ephemeroptera; family Siphlonuridae; genus Siphlonurus; species Siphlonurus alternatus. The sequence continues at coordinate 16,648,278 of OX463786.1, read as the reverse complement.
AGTGTAAAATGGTCCAACTATCTGCAATTTGCTACCATAATTACGACCCCCATAAAATTTTATTAGAAGACACCTCCATAATCATGGTACAATTATGCAAATTAAACTTTATTTCTTCCACAGTTGGACGACCGTGCCAACTTCGAAATGGACATATCTCGACATGTGTGGTTGAAACAGACTGTCCATCTGCAATCAAAGACAAAATTCGAGGGATACGACCAATCGTATGTGGCTACAGGGGGTTTGCTTTGGTCGTATGTTGTCCTGGTACCTCCAAGAAGTCGGGTGGTAACCCATATAAGTACTATCGACCTACTTACCCTCCAGTGTGGTACCCTGATGTTAGCACCACCCCTGATCAACCTGAAACTACCCCTGAACAGCCACCACCTGAAACCACCCCTAAAACGACAATCGAAGAGACGACCTCAAACCCCATTACTGTGGAAGGATCAACCAATGTTGGAAAGAGGGCAGCGGCAGGTATTGAAAATTTTTATTAACTATATTTAACCATAACATTACCAAGCACTTTTTTGTCTCACATGCTATACTAAAGAGGGAAGTGGGTTCAAAATATTTAAATTCAAACTAAACACTATTTAAACACCTATACTAAACCTAAACTTTTTTTAAAATTATTTCTCACTTTCTCACTTTTATTTTTTTATTTTTTTTTATTTATTTATTTATTTATTTTTTTTTGTAAAAATACATTGCTGGTGTTGGCTATCGGATTGCATTTTATTTATTAGTTTTTCACACAATTTTTCTCGCTTTAAAATATTTGTGGATCATTTCAATCCCCCCCCCCTCCTCCTTTATAATGCTATAGGGTTAATTAAAATAATTATTATGAAGCTTGAAAAATACATAAATAATTTTGTATGTTATTGATAGAAATTATGTTTAGAGATAAGATTGATTTTAATAGATTTTTTTTTTAAATTTCACCTCGATCGGAACAGTTTAAAATGTTTAAATTTTACCCATGGTGCTTCAATTGTTGTTATTTTTGGGACCCCTTCTTCCTTGATAATACTAAATTTAATATTCCCGTTATTAAATATCCCAAAATCACCGAGACATTTATTATAATTATGCGTTCTTTTCATTGCACTACAGCTTGTGGGCAGTATATGAGAAATTGGATCCCAGTTCCTAAAATCTTCATTTATGGGGGCGAGGATGCGAACGTGGCTGAATTTCCACATATGGTAAGTTTGTGTTTGTTTATTTAACGAAGATGATATATTGTATTTCCGTGTTATGTACAAAGGGTAATTCCAAATCACTATTTCTACCACAAACACCGAAAACATTGAACTTTAATGTCGGAAGGAACTATAACTGATAGAAGTGTTGCTCAATAATGTTATCAGTTTACGTAATGCCTACATGGATTTTTTATTACAATAATGCATAGATCCTAGTTGAAAAACAACTCATCCTTTAAGGCGGATTCAGATGGCGACAACAGCAATGCGACGCGATTTTGTCACATAAGCTGTGAAATCCTAATATGTGGCGAGCGAATTCGCCAAGTTTAGGCAGCGAAATCGCGTTAATTGCAATGCTCTTTTTTTTAATCGCCAAATTGTCCATCAATGGATATCACAGCAAATGCGCATAATTCGCGTCGCGTCTAATGATAGAAATCGCCATGTGAATCCACCTTAATTACACGTCAAATCAAATCTAATCTTATAATGTCTTTTTACCTCAAAAACATCTTATTTCTTCGTCGCTCATATTAAGGATAAAATTGAGACAATATTTCTAACAATTTATGCTCAATAAGAGAAAAGAAGACGTAATATTGTCTTTTCCACTCTTTTTCACTTCTAAATTGGTTCAAAATAGGAGGAAATTAGACTAGGAGAGAATTTAATACGAATAAATGATTAAATTTATTTTAACTTGACTACTTGGGGAAGATACCAATATATCCTACTCTCTCAAATTTACCCGCGACCGAACTATGTCTAAAAAAAGTATTGAAAGTGCAGCCTTGCCTTCTGCATTGAGGCGTTTAGGTTTTATATTTCTATTAAAAATCAAACACCTTCAGGGGGCGTGGATGCACTTTCAATTTTTTATTAATGATATTTCTGGACTCGGAAAAAAATTCAGAACAGCATAATTTGGTACCCTCTCTTCATTTATGATGCATGCAATAAAAAAAATCACATAACTTATATTATATGTACAATTATAGTTCAATACAATAAATATTAATAATTTTGCAGTTAAGATATATTTATATAAAGAAAAAGTGCAATATGTCAATGTTTTCAAAAGCATAAAATGCATTTTATTTAAACACGCTTTGTCCACGCAGGCTTTGATTGGTTATCCGTACAACGGTAATCCGGACACGCTTGGTCAGATTTCTGACGGTCGTAACGTCAGCTGGAGATGCGGAGGATCTTTGATCAGTGACAAGTTCGTACTAACCGCTGCGCATTGTGTGGTTCGCCTGGGAGAAGAGTGAGTATCTTGACTACCCCGTATTTTTACAGCTGATGAATAAATATGATACTTCAGGATTAATGGAAAATACATAACTTGTTTGTTTACTCATTTATTATATTCACTTCAATTCATAACCATATGTTATGTTGATTTTGTTCATTAAATTTACCTTTCCTCTCTCCCCCAGAGCTCCCCTAATAGTTCGTCTTGGTGAACTGGACTGGGCGAGCGACTCTGACGGTGCCATCCCCCAGGATTTTATGATCAAGAGGATAATTCTGCAGCCAGAGTACCGCTCTCAAAGAGCCTACAACGACATCGCGCTCCTCGAGCTGGAGCGTCCAGTTGTCTTCACCGTCGCCGTACAGCCCGCCTGCCTGCCGAGACCTGACGACCAGGACCTGACAGGACGAATGCTCGTGGTCACAGGATGGGGGGATTTGGCAATTAGTGAAATGCGTAAGAAAAAATTCCATAAAAACCTCAACATGATAATTTTAACGATACTCAATTTACAAATTTGACTGACAACAGATGTTAATTAAAGAATCAATATTAAATTTACTTTATTACTTTTTATCCACGGTTGCAGTCATTGAGCGAATTTGAGTTACTATATAAATCACATCCAGTAATGGCTTTAGTTAGCTTGTTCACAATTTTTTTTTTACAAGTTTTCTAACTAACATTGCATTGCAACACACATGAATAAAAATAATACGACTATGGATTATGAGCTCAATGTATTATCTCTTGGTTTAATGCCTAATTTTTAATTTGGTTCCTTTTTCCTTGTTACTTCCTTTTTTATTAGACTAAATTTTCATTTCATTTTTATTCAACCATTATTCAAAATTAAAGCTGAAAATTAATAATAATAGATACTATTTTCAAAGACCTTATGATCTAGAAATTTTTAATGCAACAGTAATCTTCGATATTATCAAACTCTATTACTAAAGTAAGTAAAATCAGTTTGGCATGCACTTAAAAATTTGTAGGTATTTAAGTAAATTCTTTTGCAAATACCTCCTAATGTTTATTAGAAACAAATATTAACAAGAAAATATGTGACATTAAATAGAGATTTTTGTTTGTTACAGCAACTGACAAGGTGCGATCTCACTTAATGAAAGCTGTGCTGGAGGTCCGACCCTTGGACGTTTGTAACCGGACATATATGGAAATTTCAGACAGGGGGTATTTACCACTGTCCCTGATGAATCGTGGACATCTGTGCGCTCAACACATGAATTCATCCTCTTGTCCGGTGAGACTTTATCAATTATTTTTATACAATTCTGGTCAAAATATTCCAGAAAAAAAAATGCTCATGAGTTCGATCCAGGCACTGCCAAACTTTTCACATGTGGTGGTTGCTAAAGAACACCCACTCTTGCATCCAGGATCCGAGTTGGTTAAGGGCTCCATCAATTACCGACTATCCTGACTGAGGTTTTCATGGCTTCCTCAGTCACAATCAGGCAAATGCTGGGATGGATTATTATAAGCCATGGTTGTAAAAGTTTGGAAGGGACCCACAAAATCCTTAGCAAAAACAAGAAAAATATTTATATATTATTTCATCAACTTTATTTTGCTCAGAATTTTCTTTCAAACTAACCTAACCATGTTTTCCCAGGGTGATTCTGGCGGCCCCCTCCAGGAATCGATCCCCGGTTCTTCTTTGTACCGAGTAGTGGGCGTGGTCTCTCTCGGCAAGGGTTGCCCTCCCGGATTGACCCCTGGTCTCTACACCAAAGTGGCTGACTATGTGGACTGGATCGAGGAAGAAATATGGCCAAACAATTGAACCACGAAATGTGACTGTGATTATAGCTGATTAGTGATGCAACTTGATTTTTGTAAACGCAATCTTATTTATAATGTATAAGAAATTTGTTATAAGTGTAGGCGTTGTGACGTTGAAATTTTGACCTCAAGTAAGACGGATTTCAGGAAAAGTGTGTAATGCTCTTGAAAAATTATTCAGCAATGTAAAACTATTGTAAGAAGCTTATATTTTAACATAAAAGAGATTATTTTTTATTAATAAAAACATTATATATTTATAAAACTACCTGCATTTAAATTTATTTAATATATACTCTACAAATGTAGCTAAAAGTAAGGAGTTTTTTTAAAAAGTGTTTATACACAGTTCATACAAAATGTTTGGCAACAAGGTAATAGTTGATTGATTGATATTTTGGGGCAATTGACAAATAATTGTTGCCGATACGATGTAAACAACAAGATACTTTTTAAACTCCCTTCGGTACACCTTGAGGCAACACAAAAATTACAGTTTTTTCAATGAAAATGCCTCAAGAGACAGTACAAGAGTTTTTTTGTATATGCGAGTTGAAATAAATTTCATAATTTGCTATATAGCTCTCTTTTCGTCTAATTCCTTCCTATTTGCCACCATTTCCGAGTAAAAAGACAAAATTACGTATTTTTTACTCTTCTTGAACATAAAGTGTTAGAAACATTTCATCCTCACTTTAAGCGAGGAAAATATACAGTATATATATATATATATATATATATATATATATATATATATATATATATATATATATATATATATATATATATATATATATGTGTGTGTGTGTGTGTGTGTGTGTATGTGTGTTTTAAAGGCAAAAGGATTAGGTTTAAGCCGGTATTACACGATACAATTTTTTTAACTATTGCATACAATTTTTCCTTTCAAGAAAACTTAACTCCATACAAACAAATGGAATTCAAGTTTTCTTGAAAGAAAAAATTGTAAATGCAATAGTTAAAAAAATTGTATCGTGTAAAACAAACGTAAAGGATGAGTTGAAGAAGGAATTTTCAACAAGGATGGATTATTAATTTTATAAGGAATAAAAACGTCGTTATAAGTTTATCAAATTTTCTAATAGGGAGTTTTGATTAGGTATTGAAATACCGTGCATTTCAGTATTTTCAAGTATTTTACTGTGGCTGATATGAAGATAACTGTTTCAAGTTTAGATATTTACATTTATGAATTATTGTAATAACAATTATAACCACCTGGGTATTACTTATAGTGATGTTGGTAAGATATACATTATATATTGACAAAATGTTTTTTTTATATAAAAAGTAGATATTTATTCCACTTGTAATTTAATTGAATTATTGAATAATTATATATTAAACTTATATTGCATTGTATTATTTAACAAAATAAATAACAAATAAATACATATATATTTTTTGCATTTAAAAAAACTATATTATATAATATATTCTTTTAATTAAAATGAACATTATTTACAAGTTAATTTAAACTCTCTAGTAATATGTTAAATTTTTGACACATGAATAATTACAATATATTATAATTATTATATTTATAATTTAATGTAATTATTATATTACATGAAAATTACATATTTACAGTTAAAAAACACGAATTGAAATTATAATAAAATTAACATGGCTATTAAAATTGTATCATATAATATTGATACGGAATAGCAAGAAAAAGTTACATATACTGTATACGGAAAAAATACACTGTATTTTTTTGAAATTATAGTTTTTCCTAGCAATTGCACATAAAGAATTTATATCCAATTCTTTATTCTCAGAAATTAAAATATTATTACACTTATTATATGATATTGTGTGGTTACGATAAAATATTTCTACGTTCCTTTTTTGGAATTAAACGACGTCTGTATTTCCGGTTTGTCTGACTTCTTGAGAACGCTGCTATTTTAAGACACACACGGAAATACTTTACTTCCTAATACGTAATTAATTCATCATAAATACTTGAGGATGTATGTGGCAAGTACGTGCATGCTTCATTTCATCAATAAAAAGTACTGAAAATTATAACGGGTTTTCTGGTAAAATTTCCTTGTGAAAAACTTGTATGTTAAAAATAATTTCCAAATATTGTCAATGTAACAGCTGAAGGATGCTTGGAGCACTACACATTGACCAGGTATCGTCTGATCACCAATGTCAATTAAGCTATTCCGAGTATGTTTAGTAGTTGGATGGGTGACCATTTTCAACAAAAATCACATTTCCCACCCATGGGTAAATCGTTACGCTTTTCCACCATGTGGTTCCCGTGGTTTTGGACCATTGCACTTTCGGTTCATTGACAAAAGCTGTAGCGTTAATTTTGGCTGAGGTTTCCAAGTTTCCCTCAGTCACAGGCTAATGCTGGGATGCATTGCAAGGCTCCGCGTTCCGGAAGAGCCCGCGAAACGCTAAAATTAGGGTTTTCGAAGGGTTTGAGATTTTAAACTTACTTGGTGAATAATTGGTGGGTAGAAGTAAAAAATTAGGATTTGATAAAAATTGCAATTCTGCATTTCATTGTTAGAGCTGCAGCTCCAATAGACAGAAATGCAGGATTGAAATTTTAACGAGGTAAGAAAAGCACCCAGTCTATAAATATCAGAAGAGATATCTTTATGGTAGATTGCGTGGTAACGCCTACAAGCAAAGCAGGAGTAAAGTTCGTGGTGTCCACAGTTAAGAAATTTAATGTAGTTAGTGAAGTGAAATATTTGTTAAGAAGGTCAAGATGTGGCCATAAGGAAATTACTTTAATGAATCACAAAAAGTACCTCGTATGACTTTGTTTATTTAATTACCACATGCACTCTAAGTACTGCAAGTTTTTACCGTGCTTGTGTACACAGTTTATTAAATATGCATGACATACGTTTGTATTGTTTGATGATTCGCTACTGCATGTTAATGAAAGATGTATGAGATGCAATTTTAAAAGAATTTGAATAATAAAGAGAGAGAGAGAGAGAGAGAGAGAGAGAGAGAGAGAGAGAGAGAGAGAGAGAGAGAGAGAGAGAGAGAGAGAGGAAAAAAAGAGAAAGAATATGCAACGCAAAAAAAATAATAACATTTTGCAAAAAAGATTTCTACTTATAAATTTCAAAAGAGGATGATGCTTAGATCATTATATTATATAGATTACCATTATATTATAGATTACATTGAAGCAACGTAAAAATATAATATATACAAAACTGAATGGTATAATTTTTATTATTTCACAATATAACGTATTAAATGACAGGCATACTTTTACTTCCATGATAAATCAAGTTCAACTTATGTAAGCAATTTTTTAAAGAGATATTAGATAAATCCAGCATGCATTGTGATCTATATATAGTGTACCATTTATTTGGAATGACAAAATATATTACTTTAATTTTAACTGTTCATCTGCTATGAAAGTTGTACGAGAAAAATTTATCCCTTTCAAAATTCTTAAAATATTGGTTACATTTTGCAATAAATTTGCTTGTAAATATAATTATAAGGCTTTATTGCAAGCATGAAGCATATCACATCGAAACCTTCCATCTTGTAAATAGTCTTTTAGGCATTATTTTAATTATTCCTTGAAGTATTTTTTGCTTTCAATTTCAGGTATAATATGAAAAAAAAAGTTCAAACGTCATTGCTGCAGGCTGTGTAATTAAAATACAATAAAAAAATATAAGAAGTTGATTGATCATCCACATTTTTTTTATATTCTGATATATTGTATTGTCATACAGGATCACACATGTAGCAGTCATTGCAAGGAAGTTTGCTAATACGGTGAGGCATCAGATTAACAATTTAGTTAGAAATTGAATGACCTTCAATGATTCACGTGTTAGCGGACATCAATCCGGACTCTGTTCCTTTCTATCTAGCCTTGACTTTGAAGTAAGAAAAATTACAAATGTAAAAGTTACATTTCCTTGGGCGTATCACCTATAAGTTACTATGTGCTATTATATGTGGATACTTTTTGTTAATTATTGTACGTTTAATGTGGTTACGCTCATCCAGCTTTACTTATCTATTAATGCTAAAATTATTAGCTGCACGCTTGAATAACAATGAAAAATTAATGGTTGTTTGTTAATATAAAAATATATTGCTAATAATTAAAAAAAAATTACAAAGAAATATTGAAAAGGTCATTTAAAAAAAAAACTGAAGAAATAGTAATTTTTTAAATATGTAAAGAATTATTTAAATAAAATAAATAAATATGATTTTTTTTCTGCAGGAGTGAATAAAAAAGCAATAAATCATCCTATTATTTTATTTTTTTTTCATATACTTTTAGATGCCGGGAAAAATTGATAAGAAAAATTATTGTTATTGCAGGTTAACGTCAACGCTTAAATGTGTTGCCCATTATAAAAAATTATAAACTTACTTGTAAGTCACACAGTGCTCTGTGAATATAATTTAATTCAAGTTAAAGTGTTCCTTGCGTGTGAAGTGTTAACTTTATTCTTAGAACGAAGAGAAAATTTGCCATTGACATTTTTTCTTGTTTCATGTGCAATATAACGAAATCGAAACATTGTTGGAATATATTTATAGTGAGTGTTTGGGAACATCCAGAATAAATTATATATAAATTTTAACCACTTGCTTCAACGCCCTTTTTAAGGTATAACCTGAGAATTTGTCTGTCAAGGTCAAGAGGCGTGGCTATAGTGGCAACACTGTTTGCATTGGATTGCGCATAATTTTTTAGGAGGGGGTGGTGACAACAGTCCTTGAGAACGTTGCCACATTTCTCATCACATATAGGAAACGATCATCGCCACGGTTCAAAATATATGAAAACAATTCAGAAAAATAGTCTAAAAAATTATGTTTTAGTAAAAAAAAAAAAGTAAAAGAATCTGTTGTATAGTTTTTTTGCAATGCTAATTAACAAATTTAACATTGGAAGGAGAAGATTACAAAATTCTCATTTAAATAAATTAATTATAATTAAACCAACGGTTAAAAAATTCCGAAAAAATTCAGAGCTAATTTGACGATTGTTGTAAGTCCACCAAATTAATTTGAAGAAAATCTGTTGTAGCGAATTTTTCGTCCAAATTTCTCAGGTTAAGCCTTAAAAGAGTGGTACGATTACAATAATTGATATTTAAAAAAGTGCATTTAAAAACTAATTAATTGATCAATTAAAAATTAATAATATTGTATTTTTTTAATTATAAAAAAAAATCCAACTTCTTTTTTTACGAATAACAAACATAATGCAATTAATTGTTAATATAATAATTTTTTAATCAATATATTATATTTATATATAAAACAATTTAACTATAGCCAATACATTTGATGCACCTAATTTTCACTTGAATAGTGATACAATATGAAATATATCCCGAATGAATCTTATATAATGATTAACATGTAATTTTAAACTGTCTTGAAAATATTGGCTATGAGGATCAAATTTGCATAACAAGACAAGAGTTGACCGTCAGTGGAAAGTGAATATAAGGGAGTTTGCATCTGATTGTTTTTGTTTTAAGGGGAGTATTATGATAAATAATGATGAGGCGAAGGAGGCTGCATATCTTTGTAGTGGTGGCAATAAGGCATTTTTTGTAAATTTCTTGCTGGCCCAAGCTGAAAAAGTTTGAAATAAATATGTTGTTAAAAAATCCTACTATTTAAGGAGCTTTCTTTTAGGAAGTTCCTTCTATTTATAGTTTTACTCTGACAACAAGTTTTATATAATTGAAACACTTTCTTCCTAATTTAGACTTTCAATTAAATTATATTAAAAATACGTCAACAGATACAATATTCCAAAGTGATTACGTTTTTCAACGTCATCAGTTCTTAGAAAATTCCATTGATGATTATTTCGACAGTAATTTCTAATATTTATGCTACGTAATCATTTTTTTTTTATGTAAATTGCATCTCAGCATGCAATGTTAATATCACAGAAAGGATTTAGAAACAATAACTGTATATTACATAAATATGTATTATTATAAACTGTTATAATTGATAATAAATGTAAGTACAAGGAAATAATTATGTTATTACAAGAAGGATATCATTAAAGAATTAAATTATCTTCTATAAGTTTATAAACATTATTTAGTTATTTTCTATACGTTTATACTTACATTTTAGAACCTGTTTATATGGTTTCAATATCTTGGAATCGATTTTAGGTGAATTAAATAATATTGAATAGCAAAATTGGTGGACGATGTTATAATTGTGCAAGTACATGAATATTTTACTATACTGATGTACGAGTACGTGATTTCGTTTGTTACTAAAGTATCATAGCAACCAGATAAAAAAAATATACTTTTAATGATCTTCATTGCAAAATTGTAGTAATTAATAGAATAATATTATTATATTCATAATGTAATTTCAATTATTTTAACATTATTATGCACACTAAAGAATCAAAGAATCTTATTGACCCCATTGTCCATGATGTAATTTCTTTACTCAGTCAATATTGTTATAGAATGTCATTGGAATTTTAGATATAATTTTATTACTAAATTTATATATTTAGCAACAAAAAAAAAATGTAATTTTGCACTAATTTTGTCACCATATTATAAAAGATTTGCATTTCATATCTTTACTTAATAATGAAATATATTTGATTCAAACATCGCTTAAATAGATATTAAATTTTAATTTTTTATTAATATGTAATTATGTTTAACATTTAGGGTAACCATATTTTGTTACTTTTTTAGAGAAAAATAATTATATTCATTTTATGATCATTTTTAACGAATTAAAATGAAAATATTATTTATTTTTTTTCTAAGTAGTTTAGTGAGTAGGTTTGGGTGTGTTAATTAAAGATAATCATGTAGTAAATTATCTTAATGGAATAAATTCCCACGTGTTTTTCACAGTAGCTTGAATTATTACATCAATATTGTAATAATCTTGTAAGTGGTATGTAATAATTAATAACATTAAGATTTAATATCTGGATTTATATTGAAGAACCTGTTTTGTGTTATAAATGGCATGTTTCATATTTTTATAAGTGCTGTGTATTAATATTTAAATATTGATAAAAAAAAAAGGTTGATTGTTGATGCTTCAAGCTCAATTACATGTTTCACTGATATTATGAGTCACGTATCATAAGACTCACACTGAAGCATTAAGCAATCAATATATTATATTATTTATATATTAATTATGTACCAAATTTTAGATATTGTAAAAAATAATTTCCAACTCCCTTTAATTTATCTTTAATTAATTTTTACATTGCCACGACATATTTTCAGTGCTTTAATTAATATCACCAATTACCTCTGACTGGCTATATTTCTGATACTGCTAGTAATTGTTTTTTTAAAAACTAATTAATTCACAATGAGGATATCCCATATTTTAAAAATTAAATTTAATTATTATTTAATACTTATAAAAAAAAATACCTACTACTATTTCCATGATAATTAAAATTTATATTGAATATTTTAGTAATTACTAATTAAAAATAAATTAAAAATAATAAAATTAGATTATTTATTAAAATACTTAAATTTAAATGATTTAATATTCCTAGTAAAATTTAAATAATATTATTAATCAATCATCAATTCAAACTAATCTAATGACAATTAGATACAAAATAACATTGGCGCAAGTTCAATGTCATTAACATGTGAAGGCCAACAGGGAAATCCCCCCTCCACAGGCTCTTCCTTTCTCCAGTATAAGAGATCGGTGGTATCCAGTTCGCACTCAGTGTGTGCGTAAGCAGTGAACATGGGAGGCTCTGTCGTTTTCACTTGTGTTTTGTTTTGTGTCGTGAGTGTAACAGCTTCAAGTGATAGATATGGTGAGTGAATTTCGATTAATTATTGTGATTTTATGTTCTTAATTTGGGCTTGGATGGGACACAAAATCCTAAGCATTGCTAAATTGGGTCTATGAAGAGATAGGGTGTTTAAGTGTTGAATCTTACAAAAGGGTTAAGAAAAAAATTGTATAATTTCTTTGTTTTTTTAATCTTTTTAAGTATTCGTATTTCGTGTGAAGTATTCGTTACCAATAACTTTGTCTCCCTTATATTTGATGATGTTTTGCATTTCAACAAAAATTACAGCGGATTTATTAATTATATTAATCCATAATATGAATATACTTTATTCCATAACTGAAGTCTTTTAAGCTTAGCTTGAAATCTATGCTTTTATAATATCATATGCTTTTATCATAAAATCAATATAATATATTAAAATTATGCATTATAAAATGCAAATTTATTAAAGATTAATTTTAATAATATTGTTTATTTATAAAATTTAAAAATATATTTTTATAAAAAATTATTTTAATATTAATAATTTGAATATTTTAAAAACTTAACAATTAGTTTATAAAATATGTTTTAATTTATTAACAAAATGTCTGAACTTTACTAACACGCTTAACACTGCAAAAGGCGTAGTTATAATTAAGGAAATTTGCCAACATTTAAAGTAAAATTTTCAGTTCAGGTAATCACATGAAACATGAACAGCGCTAACAATAGACTTTAGGATTACATTTTACACAGAATTCTGAACTAGGAAGCAGACATTGTTACGAAACCTAAATTTGGCAGACACCCTGAAGGTTAAAAAGCAAAAGGTTAAGGTCGAAAATTATCAAAGTAATGTCACGCCTCCGTGAAAATTACATTTTCTACACACGTTGCTGTACAGTATTAAATTTATTTAAAATTTCTTTCTTTCAAACCACAAAATTCCTGCTAATTTATGACCCAAGCTTTGTTTTTATAAAACTTAATTTGTTATAAAAAAATATTTCAAGGTAAACCAGATATGATGATGATGCGTTGTTTATACTGAAATTCTTTACTAAAAGGTTTCAAAATGGTGTTTAGGTTATTACAAGAAAATAGAAGGAAATCAAAAATAGTCGTTCCTACTTCCTATATAACAAACGGTGCTATGTGTTAATAACTATAAATTAAACGACAGCTTTTATAGCATTGATTATAATTTATGTTATTATGTAACAATCGCATTATCTTTTAATTAATAACAGTTTTGTAGAATACCTAATTTATACCTTGAAATATGTGGTTAGCTTCACTGCATGGAAGCTCGTTTTAAGAATCGATTCGTGTTTCCACAGGGGAATAATTAATAATTAAGAATCAGAAACTAGCTTAATTGTCTTGTAGCTTAAAATATTTAACCAAGGTGCTAATTTAGTTGTATTAATTAATATTTTACTACCAATGCTTGCAATAGGGATTAAATTATTGGTTCGATTATAAATTGTGCTTTTAATTAATACATAAATTCATTTTGTATTTCTTGATATAAAATCATATGCGATGTATTTAAATTTGAATGATCAATAATTAATATTAAAAACATCAATATCCATATTAGTAAGTGAATTCTATATATAAAAAATGAAATGGCGCATTTAAAATAAATTTAATAATTTTACAGTAAGAAATTTGTTTTAACTTCAAACTCCCGTACTATTACAACAATCACCACAATTTCAAATTAATGTGTACTGTTATTCTTATAGCCTATAAGAATAACCTTATAGCTCAAGAAATTAATTTAAACGGAGCATTATTTTCCATACTAAGCAGTTAAGTATAAAATAATGTATAGTTATGTAACATAATATAACCACAATGAATTTGCAAGTAATTTAAAATATTTAAATTAATTTACAAATAAATATGACAAGAAAGCATCACAGAATGCTTGAACAAAATATTTTGAAACAAATGTACTATAGTAGAGTACCAAAATATATATTATAATTAACACTAGTTATATAAGAGTAAAAAATATTAGAAAAAAAATAGGAAACTAAATTTGTGCATAAGAATTTTGTAAGTAAAATACTGGTTAATTAAGTAGCTACTTAATTACTATAGTAGGTATCCTAATTTAAAAAAAGGAGTGGACGTTGATAAGTTCTACGATATATAATTTTCACTATAATATTATTACAAATTACTTGTCTACGAACACTATTATTACTACAAGGAAGTTATTGATGATACTCAATCCAGCAGAAGCCAGATTTTAGTGGACACTATAAATTTACAATGTCATTGCCAAATTCATTTAAAATCGTGCATGAATACAAAATTAAATGGATGACACTGCAAGAAAATTCTATATTGTTAACATTGAATTTTAATTTACTTTTTTATGTAAATTTTATATCACCCAGCCTCCCAAACAAGGAATACACAGCATAACAATGTAAGTTAAGGAAAAATTAAATGGAAAATACCACATAAAAAAATAAAAATCTACATTAAAGTAGTATAGTTCCTTTTAAATTAATTACGTGTATACATGCTTTTTTAGCATGATATATTTTAGAATAGCTATTTTTAGTAAATTCAGTAGGTAATCGAGTAATAAAATGTTCTAAACTAAATCTAGCTAGCTGCTACTTCTTGAATTCTCATACACTATAATAATTATTAAAAAAGTAACTTACAATTAGTAACTTTTGAGTAAATACTTGCATGGCGTCATGTAATATATTTAAAACTTTCTTAAATAAATATTAGCATACCTATTATAACTGTTCTAACATACATTTAGCGTGTTTTTTATATTATAATTATCGCTGGGATTTCCTTACGCAAATTTCTAGGCTCAAATTGCGCCTTTTGTAAATAATCATCTCTAAAATTTATGGTTAAAAAACAAGTTAGATAAATAGAATCGAGCATGTCAGCTAAAAAGAATTTTTAAGAGCCTCTGACTTGCAATGAATGGTCATGAGTTTGATCCCAAACAGATGACTTCAAAATGTTGATCACCCACTCCTGAATTCTGAAGGTTGTTCAATTCAGTTCGTTTATTCATCAGCCACTGGCTATGCAAGACAAGTACAACATACGCGTATATCACGTTATATAATATACAAAATTCAAATTAAAAAATAAAAATGAAACGCAAACAGCACTTAAATAGAATAACTAAAAATTAACTACACAATTGTAGCTTCTGGTAACTTATTATTATATATAGTAAATTTTTTCAGAATAAATTTATTTATTGAGAAAATTCTTTCAATTACTGTTGGTAGTATATTGTTATGAATTTCTCTAAAACTATAGCACAAATTTTCAATTTTTAAATCAAATTTTAAATAAGCTGCCTGATAGGCAGAACTTTTTTTTCCAAAAAACTTGAATTTGCGCTTCCAATACCATTTTCTTTTTATTTCTAGTAAAATAGGATTAATGGTATTAAATGCCGACCATCCCGATTGGATTTCCATAGTTCCCTGAGGAAATGGAGGACTATGACTCATTTCATTTAGAAGTGTCTTAAAAAATCCTAAGCAACTTTAAGTAAAGTCCAAAGAACAGAAAAATTCAAATTAAACTACGTCATCAATGACCGGTTATGAAAAAACGAGTATGAAAAAATCCCTTTATTTTGAACCACTCAAAAATGATGATAATTATTATGTTCCTAATTTGGTAAAGTGATGGTCACAAAGGCTTGCGGCAAAAAGTTTCCTCTGAATCTCTTCCTCACTGGCTGCAAGCAGTTTTATCAGCTTCACTCTTTGTTATTAACGATGAATCTTTGCATGAAAGGAGTGGGACAATCCAAGAGCCTTTGTTGTTATTGACAGTTTATAGTTGGCAATATAATATAACAATTTACAAGTGGAATTTTTATGAATAATCATGCTTATTTTTAGTTTTGCTTATGTAATAACAGGAAATGTTTAAAAATACCTGACTTAAGAGTTGCTTGGGATTTTTTAAGACACCTCTAAATTAAAGGTCAGTCATGGTAATCCATCTATTTGTTCAGGGAACCATGGAAACCTCAATCAGGATGGTCGGCATATAAAAAAATAACAATAATATTGAGGTGATATTTTTTTGTGCACATGATAATATATAAATATGATAAATTGTGCTATAAAAATCGATGTTTCAATTAAATGTTACTTTAATACTCAATAACACTAAAATAGGGATTTTAATTTTTTGTAATTAAGTACAAAATTATTAATATAAATACAAATAAATTTTATTTTTAATTACTAAAATAATTTATTTTTTAAATTTATATAATATAACAATATTATTTTAAAATGTAATTTTTTTCATTTTGCATTTGAAAAAAATAATTATTATAATCATGTTATTAGTGTATTTTTATTCATGAATATTTTATATACCTATGTATGTTATTTTTAAACATCTATGTACTATATATGTTTTTTTTAAGTATTATGTTAATTAGAATTAAGTATCTATTCTGTTATGTATAATCTATGTATAACAATTCTGACGTGATCTATGCTGTAAAGCCAACGATCGAAATAAAAATTTGAATTTGATTTAAGTTCTAAAAATGTGTAAATATAAAAAATGATGCACTCGGCTTGTAACTAGGACCAGTAGACTACCAACTACATTCTGCTCCACGTTGTATTACCAGGAATACGTCAAATGTTAGACGGTTAATTGCATTTATATGTAATACTGAGTACAGTATTACAAATCTTCACTGTAAATCTACACCTTCTTAAAATAAAACAATAAAACGTCCCCTTAATTAAGAAGGTCTTATTTTAAGAGATTTTTTTCTTGAAACAAGTAAATACATTCTTAAAATAAGAACCTATGTTTAAGTACATATCTGAAATTAAGAACATAGGTTTTTATTTTTAGAATGTATTTACTTGTTTCAAGATAAAAATCTCTTAAAATAAGACCTTCTTAAATAAGGGGACGCTTTTTTGTCTTATTTTAAGAAGGTGTAGATTTACAGTGTTAGTTTACATGTGGATTCAACTGCGTGCGGCGGACATCTTGAAAATAAATATTAAAAATCTTATGGATGCCGCCATTCAGTCTAGACTGTCTGGAGCTGGTGCCATAGTGTCTACAGGTATTCTAAGATCTGTTAGACTGTAGATTAACACTTAATATACAATGCTACTTCCTTCAATGAGACTAGTGATCAAAAGTGTTTTATAATTAATATGATTATTAACCATTGCGATTAAAGTTTAGATTCATATTTCATTTCTGCGATAACAACCTTTTGAATATAAAGTTATGAAGCCTTTTCGATGACTTTTGAGGCAAAAATTTCAAAATATTTTGAAATTCGGTCAAAAAACCATGTTGCAATAAAAGAGACCCATGCAGACAAAAATGTACAAACACCCACATAATTTATAAGAAATTATAAAGGAAAAGGATTTATTTAATATGCCACATCCTGATTTTAAATTTTCCTGGCGTAAATCTCGCAGGATATATCATTGGGTTTTTTAACTTCCTCAATTAGTAGTTTATTTAGATAACAAAATGTTGGTAATTATTTTCAACGACGGAAATATATTAATCATTTATCTCAAATTAATAGTAATAGTGCAGAAGTGTCATGTACATTTGCTAATTATTAGTTTCTGCTGTTGTTAATGTAGGTTATAATAATAGCAAAATTTTAGCATATATTTTTTATTTATTAACCTATTAACGGTACGCAAATGAAATTTAGTGCTGGGGTTTGACATCAAATTTTTGTGCTATATAATAATACTTCTTTCAAATTCCTAATAATAAGTTCGTGTGAATAGTTCCTATATATATATATATTATACAGTATAGAAATTGGTTTCATTGCGGCGATGTTTAAGCAAGCCTATTCTTACACCTAACCGCAACAATAAAACATAATATGTAAGGTCAGTCATCATATTGTAAAGTATTAGCTTTTATTTCCCATTTACGTATTGTTAATAAGAACAATGAACGTTTTAATTGAATCAAGAAAATTATTAAAAAATAGAAATATTTATTATAATTTACTTATTTAATAGCTTTTTTTCAATTTTTATCAATTTTCTTTTAAAGAAAAACAAACCCACTCTTTTCTTCTTTCTAGGTGTTCCAACAGTTAACTTTTTTTTCAAAAGGTCCTTCCATCATAGGACAGTGAATACATTTAGAACCAATCCCAAACTAATTGCCATATCTTTCCATATTTTCAGGTACCTACCCTGGTTGTGATCTAGATCAATATTACCCAAGCTGGAGTGAGAGTTGGGATGATCCACATTTGTCTGTGGATGATCCTTCTATAATTTATTTTGATAATTTGCATTCTCATTACCATCAGCATGAAAAACCACCTGGCCTAGGTAACTAACTTGTCTTCATTTAATCATCTGTGCATGTTATGTTAAATTGTGTTGCATGCTTAGTGTAATAATGGGCATTGTTGATGTGTATTTGTATTGTAAGCGTAAGGTGTTTATATTGTTGTAATACACCGTTTATGCTTCGGAATTGCATGGTATTCATATAAATTCATATAATGTGAAATAAAGGTGTCTAATAAGCACTATTAAAATTTCAAAGTTTCTAATAAAGTCATTGAAACCGGAGAATTACAAAAAATAACAATAATTAATGCTTTTTTAAAAAGGTATTATATTTTAATTAATTTTACTAATCACTTAAAAAAAAATGAGAAATTAATACATACTTTATTTGTCCTTTCATAAATTGAATATAAGTATTAATAATAGTATTATGAGTAAAATAAATACGTAAATAATTTATTTTTTATGCAAAAAAAATTAATCGTAAAACTAATTTTATATCGAAGTTGCAATAATGTTGAACATTTTTATGTTAATTTATTCAGTATGACTATAGTAATATATATCAATTATTAAAATTCAATCAATGAAAATCGGTAAAACTATAAAAAAAACAGCGTACTTGATTCTGAAAATAACTAAATTTATTGATACAAACTCTTGCAATTAGTTTAATTTTCGTTATCAAAACTAATGAATTGAAATTAAAACAAGAAATTTACTTGAATTAAATGAAGTTTGAAATGATTTTACATGCATTTTTTTATTGTAATGAAATGTTAAAATTTTAAAGGTAAATTAACCATAAAATTGTAAATAATATCACAAACCTGACTAGATAGCATTTAGAACCACTTTTTTATATTATATAATTTATATAAAATTAAGTCACATAAAATTTGATAAATTACACAGGTCAGTGCCATGTTAACTGCTTTACAGACAAGGTTGTATGTAATAATATTAAACGTACATATATTATAAAATAACATGCATGAATACACATCAGGACACACAGAAAGTTATCCCTGGATGATAGCTGCACACAATTCTATAAATAGATGAATATTTGTAATTTAGGGAGATGTAAGAAGAGCATGCACCCATTCTAGCTATCCCTATAAATTTTCAACGACCACGCCTTCACAGATTATATATTATATATATGGCATCGTCTACAATGGAGTATCGACCTCAATTTTTTTATTGCAGAAATGGATACAGGGTGAAAAGTTATGTTACCCTGATTTTTTTCAGATTTTTTAGCGCCCGGGAAGTATTTTTAAAAAATTATTGAATGTCCTTTTTGTGACGTCACGCGGCGGCAAGTCCTATCTTTTTCTTAAGGAGCGGCGTCTCGTGACGTCACAAAAAGAACTTTCAATAATTTTTAAAAAATAGTTCCCGGTCTCAAAAAAATCTGAAAAAAATAAAGGTAGCATATAAATTTGCACCCTCTATCCATTTCTGCAATAAAAAAAAAATGAGGTTGATACTCCATAACAAAACATGCAGAAGTAGCATTTTTGGTGTCTCGAGGTGTACACCTCTGGACACCATGAAAGTTACTTCTGCTTTATTTGTAGGTGTGTAGTCTATAAAGCCGTGGTGCACTTGAAAATTTAGGGATGCTGGGTGCTCTTCTTACGTTCCCCAAAATGGACAACATGTATGAAATTTTTTTTATTGCAGAAATGAATAGAGGGCGCTAAATTATGCTACTCTGATTTTTTTCTGATTTTTTTTAGTCCCAGAACTATTTTTTAATAATTATTAAAAGTGCGGCCACGTCCCCTGTGGAGGCGTCAAAAGGCGTCTAGACCCTATTCTTTTTATTAAAAGGATTCAAGGGTGCCAACTTAACTTACAGAAGTTTCAATAATAATTTAAAAACAATTACGGTTCTCAAAAAAATCTGAAAAAATTCAGAATTGCATAATTTGTTACCCTCTATTCATTTATGTATTAAAATTTTTCCATGCAGGTTGTCCATTACAAATCTGCATCTTTTGGAGCTGCCGGGCCAACAAGTGAGGCAGTATTAAAATTTAAAGTTCGTTGTCCTGATAAATAACATACTCCTCTGGACAGCATGAACTTTACTCCTGCCTCATTTGCAAGAGATGCAGCCAGGCTCGGACTGGCCATAAAAGTTGGTGAGCGATCGCTCAATAGGCCCTCTTGGCTAGGAGACCCCTACAATGTTAAAAGTAGACCCCCACAGGGTCAAGTAGGCCCTTGATATGGGCCCGTACTCCTGTTTATTCAGTAGGCCCTTTGAGCCCAGTCCGACTCTGGATGCAGCTCCAGTAAACAGAGAAATGTAGATTTGCAATTTGGGAAGATGTAAGAGGAGCATTTTAATTCAGTCTATCCATATCAAAAGATTTTGTTCATCACGCCTCCATAGACTGCGCACCTAAAAATAAAGCAGGAGTAAAGTTCGTGATGTTCAGAAGTGTAGATCATGTTAGCCTTGAGATCACTTTAAAATATATTTACATACAAAATACTGTAAGGGTGGTTAAGATATCTTGACATCATCAAGTATACTGCCACGATGATTATACAAGGCTGGGTATTTTTAGTAGCAGACAAACCAGCCGACCTTGGAGTAAATGTCATTGCTATCAATTTATAGTATCTAAAAATCAGTCTTATCGTTATAGTAGTCAATCGTATAAGGGTGTATATTTATTAGTTTTTGGATGTAATTTCAACCTTAAAGACATAAAGGGTGTGGTCATATTTGGTGCATTTTAATAGGCTTATACTGATCATTATTTAGTGCTATAATATAAATATTCCATGACAATAATAATAATATGTTATATAATATACAGTAGGCTTATATTTATAGGCAATTCAATATATTTTTATATACAGTATATAGCTCATACTGTATATTTATTCAAATGATTCCAATGAGTGCAGTAGTATAATAGTTTTAGTCTATTCTTATATTATTTTAAGCATGATATACTTTCAAATACACATTTTCTGAAATAAATGCATGGTATTTACAAGCTATAAAACTCCCTATATTTAATAATACTGTATTATTATAAATATTGATATAATATTGTAGGATATCTTATATTCTTAAAATACATTGGTTAAACTTTAAATATTTAGAACAAATAATTAGAATATAAAAATAGAAAATAATGAAGCAATGAAAGGAGGCTAAAAGGGAGGTTTTTTAATTCAAATTTATGCAATTAAAAATACATTAATACAAAATTATATAAATAAAAATAAATCACTATGCACTTCGAAACAGTAGCAGGAAAATATAAGATCATGCTCACATTTAAAAATTGAACAAAATAAAACATTAATAAACATTACAACTGCCAACGCGATTCATAAATAAAAAATACAAAATAATACAAAAAGCAAACCAGTTTCTCACTAAACCAGTTTCGAGTTTTTGCGAGTTCTGCCGAGTTGGGTACAAACATGATCTTTGTACCTCTGTGAATCTCTCAATATTTTTTTAATGTTTTTTGTCGATATAACGTTATTTACATATTTGAGGTATATTCTTTTATTTAACGCACTGAAAATTAATTTTATCCTATACTTTTGAAGGGGTTATAATTTTGTTTAAAAAATGTTTGTTTGTTAATTTAATTTTAAAGACTTTTTTACTTGAAATCAAAGCAACAAAAGTTTTGCAAGGCTAGATTTTTATTTATTTTAAAACGTTAAATATTATAAGCAGTGAAAATGCTGATGCCCTGTTTCATTATATTTTCAGCAATTTATCTTAGAAAAATATAAATACCTTATCATAAAATCTCCATAATTCATCAACCATGAAAGGGACTTCAATTAATCAAATTCTTTTGCTTGTGCATGTTTCCAGGGCCCTATCACACCCATAATCCAAGCCATTTGTTAGACTTGACTAAGCAAGTGGATAAATTAACGAGAGATTGGATTCATTTTCTTGATGAAAAAATAGACAGATACTCCAAACAAAATCCTGTGGAATTCTTGTCTGGTACTGATGGTAATTATATGTATTTTCTTAGCATTTTCATGCTTGCATCTAATTAATATTGCTTCGTGTTTTATGTTTGCATGCTTATCAATGATAATATATTTTGCATGTACTTTTTTTTACTTTTCCTGCATGGGTTCTATCATATTACTCGTCATATTATAGTGTATAAGTTTAACTTAGTGTAAAATTTCACCATACATGATTTTTTAGAGTTGTAAGAGATAAAAAATGCAGATTTTTAATTTGTGGGAAACTAGGAAGATTATCCAATCTAGAATCTACACAAGCCATCACATTCAATTTGGTTATCGTCGATGTTTGTAACGCTTTCAGTCATCGGTAGCCGGTTTGTAACGAAGGACATCATTGGCCGAGCCGAATGACTGATTATTTCCTCGCATTCCTAATAAAGATTTAACACGCAATTAAAGACATACGTAACTATATGCATTAATTAATATGCGACTATAATTACGTCACTGTGAATTTCACTTTGACTTAAAAGGTGTAAAATTATTTGTGAGAAATTATGACGATGCATTTAACATCAGCTATATAATAAAATATTGTAATGAAAAAAAAAAAAAAAAATCATGCGAAATATATTTTTATATTATAGGAGGTAATGTTAATTATAAGAGAAAAAAAAATCCTTAGAAAATTTCCTCACAAGGACTATATTATAGGTAGCAACTAAAACTTATTTATTTTCCTTTTTAATGTTTTCATGGTCACGTTGCCAGCATGTAATTAATATACCCAATGTATCATGATGAAATCTTAATACATTATTGTCTTCTCTATATATCGGCTTTTGTATATTTACGTAATATTTATTATTATTTTATATATAATATAATAATTATATAAAAAAAATTCTACGTTATATAATTTAAACGCACTTATCATGAAATCCATGCATTAAGTCGCAATGTTTATATATGACAGCTTTAATACAAAGATGGGTAATACAGAGAAAGGATTTTGTTTTGTTTTGTTTTGTTTTGTTTTGTTTTGAGGAAGTGCAATTAATATACATGTATGACACGTGTTCACGTGTTAGCAAATGTACTCGCTTGGGACAAAGGATGAATGCCACAATTTTGGTAAAGCTGCGTATCTCTACATGCATTAACTTATTATTTCAGCTTGGCAACCCACCCACTTGTATTGTTTTATTATGAACCTAATACCCAAGTAGCTTCTTTGGAAAATTGTCACTATATAAAATTAATATTATAATTATTGAAGCTATTATTGCTATTAATTTGAGAATTGCACCTGCAGGAGTGGACTCCATTCTGCATTATTTCTGTGTTTTAAACACTCATAAAATCACCTTTAATTGTACTACATAACAAATAATCTATTTACATTACAGTTGGATCTCACTGCAAGCTCCCAAATGGTCAAATCTCAAAATGCGAGATTCTCACTGACTGCCCTTCTGCATATAAAGACTTCCGACGTGGGATACCCCCTATCAGATGTGGCTTCAAAGGATTTGCTGAGGTGGTGTGTTGTCCAGATGCTGCCAAGCCGTCGTGGAATGGAAACGGATGGCCTCAGCCAACAAACCCTTCAGTGTGGTTCCCTGGAGGAAACAAAAGAAAACCATCCCCCAGACCAACCTTTCTCACACCTACCAGACCAACCCCAGTTACACCCCCCAAAGTGTCACCTACAATAAGCACCGGTACACCGACACCCAAGCCTGAAAAAGGACTACCAATTAGAGGAAATGTAGGAGTCAGATCTGCAGCAGGTAAATTATACATTGAGATTAGATCACATTTTATGTTAGTCTTTTTAATAATAAATCGATTAATTAATATAATATAATGTGGATATATTGTACATCTAAAATCTAATGATCTCTATAAACATTTATGTATAGATAGTAATATAGAGCACAATTATTGTCTCTATAGTATGAAATATTGAGCTATATCTGTCTTCCACGATCTTGTTATTTCAAGTGAGCGCAACAATGAGTATAATTTTTTACAGCTTTTATTTCCACTTCTATGAAATAGCAGATAGTTCTTTATTGCACATGATATTGTAGTAGGCAGATAGACAATGGAAGATAAATAATACTCTAATGTAAAGTCGTCACCTCGGAAAATCTCCCACTTGCAGCCTTGTATGTTAATCACCATACTTTCCGCAAAGGGGAATTTTTCGAGGCGATGACTTTATATATAAATTCGAAGACAATATCTATGCTTTGTGAAGAGAGAGAGAGAGAGAGAGAGAGAGAGAGAGAGAGAGAGAGAGAGAGAGAGAGAGAGAGAGAGAGAGAGAGAGAGAGAGAGAGAGAGAGAGAGAGAGAGAGAGACTAAATTCCTAGCAGTGACTAGACAAATTTAAAGGAACTGTTAAATATAAAATCAATTAATTAATAAATAGAAAAGAAAAATTAAAGGTCCAGAATCTTTTTTTGCCTTCAAATAAATGCAATTAAAGCACCTCAATATTGAAACATATAACTTAGAGGTGTAAGAGTTTCGATTACAAGTGTCTTTTCTCACCAGCCTGTCAGCGCTACATGGACACCTTTACCCCAGGCATCACTTCCTTCATCAAGGGAGGGGAGGAGGCGAAATTGACGGAGTTCCCACACATGGTAAGTACAGATTCCTTTATTATAAATTTCTATTTTAAATGGACTCTCCTGTACTGTACTGTACAAAGTATCTATTGCTCATGCTTCATTCTCCAATAATAAACATGCATTTTATGCTATTGGACTATCAATAGAAGTTTAAGGCTAGCTTCTTATTTATTAGTGTTGCATATAAAATACAATTAAATGGAGACTGAAACACAAATTTCCTGTTCTCACAGGCTCTGATTGGCTACCCATACAACGGAGAGGAAAGCTCACGCAGTCAAATTTCGGACGGTCGTAACATCAGCTGGAGATGTGGAGGAACTTTGCTTAGCGAAAAGTTTGTGCTGACCGCCGCGCATTGTGTGGTTGGCCTGGATGAAAAGTGAGTACCATCTGATGGATAAAAATTGATTGATTGATTGATTGATTGATTGATTGATTGATTGATTGATTGATTGATTGATTGATTGATTGATTGATTGATTGATTTTTTATTTTATTATCTCTTTCATGGGCACAATACAATAATATAACAAATATATTATAGTCAAAATAGAATTTACAAATAAAGGCCCATGGGGCAAATAAAAAAGATTGCTGAGCAGTCCATTCACTGAAAAGTGTTCATTCACCCATATGAATTAAATTAAAAATTGATTGATTGATTGATTGATTCATTGATTTATTGATTGATTTCTCCTCCAGTGCTCCCCAGCTGATTCGTGTGGGTGACCTAGACTTCCAAAACGACACTGACGGTGCCAAACCCCAGGACGTGATGATCAAGAAAATAATCCTGCAGCCAGAGTACCGTTCTCAGTGGGCCTACCACGACATCGCGCTCCTCGAGCTGGAGCGTCCAGTTGTCTTCACCGCCGCCGTACAGCCCGCCTGCCTGCCGAGACCTGACGACCAGGACCTGACGGGAAGAACCCTTCAGCTTACCGGATGGGGGGACCTGGAGTTTGGTACGTTAGTGTTCTGAAATTATTCTTACATATTCTAGCTTCTTTATTAGTATAATCAGGTTGATAGTTCAATCAGACTACTAGAATAATGTGTAAGCATGTAAATATAAAAAATGACGTCTTCAACTCAGCCTTTACACGTCTAAACCTATTCTTTACCTCTTAAATGCATATTATTTCCTCTTCGCTCAAAGTGAGGATGAAATAGAGAAAATATTTCTAGCAATAAGAGGGAAAAGGACGTAATCTCGTCTATTCACCTCTTTTTTCCTCTAAAATGGTGCAAAAAATAAAAGGAAATTAGAAGAGAGGAGAGCTTAAGGGCATTGGGTGTAGCACCGGTAGTTGGCAACACTGACGTATCTTCACCATGTTAATTTTTGATCATTGCTCCTCGGAGTAATTTTTATGCTAGAGCTAAGCTGATTGCTGTAGTATCAAGATAATTAGTAGCCCAAGTGCACAATTTGGCTAAATAAAGCCTGATTTAAAGAAAAGTATTTTTTAGTAATTTTTTAAATTTGCAGGCATTTTTCTAAAATATAAAAAAAAATACTTTTCTTTAAATCAGGCTTTATTTAGCCAAATTGTGCACTTGGGCTACTAATTATCTTGATATTACAGCAATCAGCTTAGCTCTAGCATAAAAATTACTCCGAGGAGCAATGATAAAAAATTAACATGGTGAAGATACATCAGTGTTGCCAACTACCGGTGCTACACCCAATGCCCTTAACAGCGAATAAAATATGAAATTTATTTCAACTCGGGTGAATTATATGTAAAGCCTCCTTTAAGGGTAAGATAACACGAAACATCGAGTGTAGTAGTCCCATTTGATTAACATGTAAACCTTAGCAACCTCATAATAATTCTGATTTTTCTTAGACAGTCCTTAGAGTTTAGCTCTCCATGGGAAAGCCTTATACTGAAAACTTAGTACATTAATTTAAAAAAATATAAAAAAATCGGCTCGTCCGATTGTTTTGCAATTTTTTCTGCAACTTTTTGGTGCTAAGGACTGTCTCTAAAAAAAATTAGAATTATTATGAGGTTGCTAAGGTTTACATGTTAATCAAATGGGACTTCTACAATCAATGTTTCGTGTTATCTTACTTACCGTTAATATACAGAGAATAGTTTTGTTCAACCTCGTCTGATTACCCTCGACCAGAAGTTTAATCAAAATACCTTCTTTTCCCAGCTTGCATGATTTGTGATGATGCTTTGTTTTCATTTCAGTTACTTTTAATCAAGACGTGTTCCATGATGTGTTGTATAATCGATTGTTTTTTATCATTAAAACGAAATATAATATTAAAGCCACGTCAACAGTGTAGTACCATATAACTTACAATATTATGTTTACAGCACAGGACAAAAGGTCATCGACCCTGATGAAGACATCCGTACAGTCAGTTCCTCTGGACATCTGCAACCAGACCTACTCGGGGGAAGCTGACAGGGGCAGGCTACCGAAAGCCCTGATCGACCGTGGACATCTATGTGCGCAGGACAAGATTGGATTGTCTGATGGTTGTCCGGTAAGATATGCCGTCTGTCTGGGTTCAGAGACATGCACTATAGAGCCCTCCATGTCTTATGGATAGGGATTTGAGTGACCTTGAATTTAGTTTCGCCGGAATTACAAGTGGCCACGCCAGTATCGACCAATCAGCGTGGTTTCATCATCAATGACCTCATCCGAGCTGGCCAATCGGTAATTTTGTTCTATAGTGTCTCTGTCTGGGATATACTGTTTAATTTATTTGAAATTTCATCTGAAAGTACTATATAGAACTGCTCTTTATCAATAAAACATAGGTCTAAAGCATGGGAAACCACACACAAGTGCATCACTGCACTAGATAGAAAACGAAATTAATTTACCCTAGGGAAAGAGTAACGTAATTTTTACTTGAAACGGTCACCCATCCAATTAATAACCTCGCTCGACGTAGCTTAACTTCAATGATCTAACAAGTACCAGTCAATGCAATGCGCCACGCTCAACCTCAATTATAACCTTTTTGTATACTAATTCTTCATATTTTTCTTTCAGGGTGATTCAGGCGGCCCCCTCCAGGAGTCGATCACTGGTAACGGGGCTCCGCTGTTCCGAGTGGTGGGCGTGGTCTCTTTTGGAAAGGGTTGTTCCGGAACAGTCCCCAGCCTCTACGCCAAGGTAGCTGACTATGTGGACTGGATCGAGGGAGTCGTCTGGCCAAACAAGTGAACCGTGAAATGTTTTAAGTGACTGTGTTAAAGGACAAGATGGAATTTTAAAAGTAAACTTTTTGTCCCCAGGTGAAAAATATCTGGTGTACTATCTGTTACTTGTAATGAGACTTATAGTTGGATGCTAAGCAATAGTTCTATAAATATTGACATCTTCACTGAAAGCAGCTGGAAGCCTAGAGTTTTGACCAAAGCGATCTCTATTATAGGACGCTTTGTTTTCACTCATTTTCTTTGTATTTCAGTTTTGAAATTATACAGATAAATAGTAGTAGAACTGACTTATGTATTAAATTGAAACACTGAAATAAGGAAGCTGAAAACCTTCCCTTCCAGCTATTTCCAGAGGGAATATCATAATTCTGTTTTTTTTTTTCTTGTTTTTTTTTTTTTGTCCTAAAGGAGCCGATGTAAAATTATAATAATTCAACTTAGTTTAAAGGAATTCAACAATGAAAAAGTGACAAGTTCATTGTTATTTATGACTAGTTCTATCCTTACATTGTAAAAGGACTAAAAGGCCTAAAATATTAATAGAAACATAAATTAGGCAGCAAATTTAAAAATTACTATTGTATTAAAGTTAAATAATATTGATTGATTATTATTATTATTGAATACAATCAATCAATGTATTACTCTATATTATTTTATATTTCAACCATATTTTTGCCTGTATTCACTATTACATTTTAGTCTTATTTCTTTGATTTGAATGTTCTTTATGCCTCTAAAACCACAAGGCAATAAGAAATGGAACAATAATGTTATTATTAATTTGAGGGATCCTCGTAATTTATCATTATTCTCAATATGCAATTTATTTTCATAAATATTGTAACTCATATCTGTTCATAGTCTTTTATATTGTAATTTACTCATACTTTTTTTATAAAAAAAACATGACAATTAAATGAAAAAAAAAATGATATTATTTTTATATTTCATAATTTTATTATTTTATTGTTTTTCGATTATAAAATAATATAAGCATATCGGAAAAATATTATTCACAGGCAAGTTCACCACACATTTATTGTAAATTTATTTGTGTATAAGGGCAGCATTTATACTTGCATGTTTCTATGTATTTTTATTTTTGTAACACAATCTCAAATTTAACGATGTATTTAAATTTATAGATTTTTGTGTACACATATTTTAAACAATAATATTTTTATTTAACAATTAATTTAACATAAAAACGTAGAAATTGTCAAAATATTTCGCACAAATTCTTTTTACTATTATAATGTAAATAGGTTATGTTTGCAATGTTTTATTGAAAACACTATCAACAATTTTTAATAACTCACTTAACTAAATATGCATAATTTATTTTCTTTGCATAATGGAGTACCGACCTCAAATTTTTTTATTGCAGAAATGGATAGAGAGTGCAAAAATATGTTACTCTGATTTTTTTCAGATTTTTTAGGGACCGGGAAGTATTGCTAAAATTTTTTGGCGAGGTCGGGTTCGAATCCACGTCCCTTTTGAGTCCTATCTTTTATTAAAAGAGGCGGCACTTTTTCTGCACTATAAGCTTTCAATAATTTTTTAAAAATACTTCCCGGTCTCAGAAAAATCTGAAAAAATTCAGAGTAGCATATTTTTGCACCCTCTATCCATTTCTGCAATAAAAAATTTTAAGGTCGGTACTCCATTTCATCACATTTCATATAATGATATTATTTTCATATCAATAAAGGTATACGCATGTGATTACGCATATTTTAAGTTTAGTCAGTAATTTAATATAATAAAAGCAACTTTTAATAAGTTGTGCTTTCTCAAATTTCATATCATGATATAAGTATGAGCGTGATTTTCTCTATTCTCATGGGCATTATTTTGATTTTGTAATCAATATTTGTTATTTTATGTTCTTTTAAAACATCAAAATTCTTCAAGCTATATCAAAGATAGTGGAATTTCAAATATTTTATTATGTATTTTGTAATAAATTATTTATATATAACCTAGTTTCTGTTTTTTGTTATTTATTATTTTACTGCTGTAATTCAGTTCTTCATTATAATTTAAGTATAATGCTATTTCAAATACACTATTATAAAACAGATTTGTATTATTATAGATTCCGTTATATAATGCTCGAAAACTGGGAGTTTTTAATTGCATTATTTTTATTTAGAAGACATCAAATTATAGAAAATTAAATTAATTTCAGGCTAAATCCATGCAGTATGCTTTTTTTTATTGTATTTAGAATACATTAAATTTTATTTTGAAGTTAATAATACATAATTTTATTTTGCTGTATGTATATTTGCGTATTGGGTGAATGGAATAATAAAATAAATAACATGACACCAAATTCCTTACGGGGTAAGCTAGCAGCATTACTACCTAGGTCTTCCACACTGGATTATTACATACTCTTCTTGTTTCTGAGATAAACATGATACTCTTTTACCTTCTGATTTAATAAAATATAACAATTAAAATCCATTAATATGATTTTTTTTCTTTTATTTCACATTACATTTACCCATAATACCTATAACAATATGATTAGAACATAAACACTTTCTAACACCAAAATTACACTGTACACTCCGTGCCTCTGAAAAGTTCCCTTATGAAGCCTTGTTAAAGGTATACAGGACTCAAATTAAAAATTTGACAGTCACAGAGAATTGCTTGAGTTGACAATCAACATTTGGATTATTTTTTTCCGTGCGCGATGCAGCTGCATGAGCGAGGGCTGCAAAGTAAGGATGCAGGTCTTTGATGACGTCAAAATGACGTAAAAAAACATGGCGGCGTATGTATGGTTGCATGTGCGTTGTTGTGACGTAAAATATTACGTGTTTAAATTTTAAATGCTTTATATATATATATATATTATTTGAATATGAAAAATGCAACCATTTCAATGGTTTTCTTTTGATGGTGATGAAAATTTAAATATTAAACAGATTATCCTTCATCAACTAATTTTATTTTTTGTTTTATAGCTCATAATTGCACTCCTAATATTGCATATAGCTCTTTTTATTGTAAATGATCGTCATAGGCAGATATCTCATTCATTTTTCTGCACGAGGAATGATATGCAGGATTATAAAGGTATTATTATTGTGTATATTAATCCACCAACAATGAGACTTGCATGCTTACACTCGTACCCAGTGATGCACCTGTGTGTTTGTTTCCCAGGCTTTGGTCCATTAATAAAAAATTGGAGATGTCCATCCTGACTGAGATTTTCCACGGTTCCCTCAGTCTCATCACAATGAATGCTGAGTCGCGTAACATGTCGTGTCCACCATCCTTTCCCTACCTTATCCCTATTAAGTTTACCTACCTTAGCTCCAAATTTATAGGGGTGTATCCTTTTAAAAAATAATAATAAAAGGTTACTCATGCATAGTACCCAAGATAAATTTGTAAGCTATAATGGGGGACATTCACAAAACACTTTTACCCCCATGGCACTTTAGCTTCAATTTTTATCCCTGGTGCTAAACATGATGCTAAACCAGGGGCTAATCATATATTAAGCTCCTAGTTTAGCACCATATTTAGCACCAGGGATAAAAATCGAGGCTAAAGTGGGGGTTAAAAAGTGCTTTGTGAATGCCCCCCAATGTTTTTTTTTTTATTATAGTCAGCACTTTGTTCTTGCTTGAACTTATGTACTGGCTGTACTGCACCGACTGCACGTGTGTAAATGGAAATGAACGTAATTTAATACTGAGAACGAAGGAAGCTATAATATATAGGAAACTATTGAAGGCTCTCTATCTGTCATTGCAGTAACTTCCTTCCTATGTGACGCAAAGATCAACTCACTTCATTACTTGATTATAGTGCAGTGACTTCAGTTGATTCTGATCACCATGAGATTGACAAGCTGTGTGTTGTTATTTGTTCTGAAGAGCTTTCATCTTGTCAGCATTGGCCAAGGTAATATTTGTATGGTAACGTAATATATAATATGATTCACAAAGTTTTAAGGAGCAATGGAGTATCGATCTCAATTTTTTTTCTTGCAGAAATGGATAGAGTGCAAAGTTATGCTACCCTGAATTTTTTCAGATTTTTTGAGACCGGGAACTATTTATAAAAAAAAATATTGAAAGTCGTTTTTGTGACGTCACGAGGCGGCAAGCCCTATCTTTTTCTTAAGGAGCGACGTCTCGTGACGTCACGAAAAGGACTTTCAATAAATTTTTAAAAATAGTTTCCGGGCTATAAAAAATCTGAAAAAAATCAGGATAGCATAACTTTGCACCCTCTATCCATTTCTGCAATAAAAAAAATGATGTTGATACTTCATTATAGAACCACCTTTTTTAAAACGATATTTTTCCATATAATACCGTGCTGATGAAACGTAAGATAAAAGGTGCGAGTAAAAACTCTTCTTATTAACGCTTTGTGGGATTCGTAGTTTAATATTACTAGTTATTAATTAAATAATTGAATATTATCATTTGAAGGAACAAAAGTTTAGTTTATACAATATATAATTAAAAATATTTTTAACAAGAGTAGCTAATCCAGCACTTTATAATAGTCTCTGTTATATGAAAATATTCATAAAATAAGCATTAATTGCTCATTATACGTTGTTCAAATAGAAATAATAAGAAATTGACAGTTTTTTTATTTTTATAAATCGTTTAATATGTTGTACAATAAAATAAAATTGTTTCATTATTCAATAAATTTATAATTCTCTAATTTGTAATATTTAAACATATAATAATAATTGCATATAGTGATAAATACGCGATAGCTTAAAATAATTTCCAGGGAGTTTTCGTTGTGTCAAGTCACGTATTTGACTTTTTAATAATCAGTTATTAATTAATTGATTAATTAATTAATTTCGAACGAAAAGTTGATAAATTCTGCAATTCATTATTAAAAATAAACATATATTTAATTACTTGGAAGCAATTAGACATTAAAGTTCATTACACTTCCGTCAGCACAGCTGGTCATAATTATAAGAAGTGATTATTACGTAAAATGTCCGGTCAGGAAAGGAATTTTCCCTCCACGTCCGGAACTTGACCTTCATGTCGAATTTAACATCTGTTTCTGTTTCCAGTTGCTCAATTAGGACGCTGAATCGAAACAATAACTTGTCTGTATAATATCTATACAAAATTAAATCCGGTTTTATATTTATCAGGCTGTTATTATATTAACTTGGACAAATGAAGCTTAATTTGCTGCTTGGTTTAAAAACACATTTTAGGTTTCATAATTAAGTAAAAATATTTTACTTAAATATTATTTTTAATTTATTTATTATTAAATTTTAATTTAATTTTTTATTTTCATGTAAACAATAAACATGTAATAGAAAATATTAAGTACTGTTAATAAATAAATTTAAAAATATTATAAATTAAAAAAAAAATTGACAATGCCACAGACGGATGGTAAATTATTAGAAAATACTAACTGCAATTGGACTCTTGCTAATGATGTGTATAAATATTGAATAGATAATTATTAATGTTATGCTTGTTAGTGCGTCATCAAGCAAACCACGAATATAAAACTTAAATGTACTGTATGTCTGTGTTCAGAAATAGATATTAAAAAAAAAATGCAATTTTCAGGAGCTGCTTTGAGCACGCCAGGAAGTCATGATAGAGCAGAGAGGACTGCAAGAGACTACCCAGGACTGAACCCCAGCTGGTACACGAGGAAAGATCTGAGAGTGCTTCAGTCTTATCACAGTGAGTTTACAGTGCATTATTGAAATTGTTTATATACATACTATCGGAACCAAAAAGGTGTGCCCCTGAACAGCATATAACTCCCATAAGGAGAGGGGCACACCTTTTTTGTTGTTTTGTTCCGATAGTAAGATATATCTAATTAAATTAAGAAAAAATAAATGTGAGAATGTTTACTAATTTATTGTTATTTTTACTTAAAACTTTCTTATTTGTAACGTAAATTTTAATTCATTATTTATTTTGTTGATATTTCCATTCAAAGTGATACAAACTCATGCAGTTTGTGTTTGGACGTTTACTAACTAATAAAAATTGAATTTGAAATTAACACACGGTCTAACATTATGCGTATATATTATATCCTTTAGTGGGATCAGTTTTACCTTTTAATGAGTTTTTATAATTATTATGCAACTAACTCCTACAGCACCAAAATACAGTAGCATAATTTTTACATATATTATACATATTATACATAGAGAGCATTAAATTTATTGAAAGAATGCTAGTATTTTAGGCAATAATAAAATAAGAATGATTTAAAATATTATAATTATGAATATACATATGAGCAAGCGCTTATCCAGGGGGAGGCCGGGGGTCCAGGGCCTCCCCCCCCCCGAAATTTCAGATTTAACATGGGCAATATAGGCATTTCCCCCACTCCAACTTTTTTTTCAACTTTGGAATTATGAAAAAGCCCCCCCCCCCCTGATTTTTTTTCTAGATCCGCGCCTGCATGTGAATGTATAAAAAAATACAACAATTGAAATATAGCCTTTAAATTAAAACAGAGAACACACAGACAAAGCAAACTTAAATCTCCATTTTTAGCGATGAACAAGTTGCCTAACTTCAGGCGCTATGCTACATTGTAAACCGTTTTCAACAGTCGGTTCGTCGTGTACGTTGACTGACGGTCGCAGCTCGTTCTGCATGGCCATCACGAGCTGCCCCACGGCTGCACGAGACGAGAGACGAGGCGTGCGACCTGTGAGGTGTGGAGAACAGGACTGGGTGGTGTGTTGCCCTGATGCGGCCAGAGGGTGGGTACAAAATAAATAAAGTTTATTTTAATCTAAAATCTCTGATGAGGTCTGTTCGTAAGCCCTGTTCAGAATACACCTTGCACGCACTTTCTTACTCCAGCTCAGAGGGTGGGGTAGGAAGTTCAATGCAATACGTCATGAATTTTGTTCGTAAACTTGCTGAGTACTCCGAACTTGGTTTACAAACAGACCTATAGTAAATGGAATAGCTTTTTAAAAATCAAGGAAAATATGCACTATCCAGCGTTATTTTGTTTTTTAAAACGATTAAAGAAAAAAAGAAAACTTAAAAGTGAAAATAAGATATATATATATATATATATATATATATATATATATATATATATATATATATATATATATATATATATATATTATACTCTTTATGGTTTTATGTACAGATGTGCAGCTCTGAAAGGTATAAACGGTATTCCTTCTCTGTTGTTGTCTATGAAGTCATCTTGAAATTTAACTTAAAGAAAAAAAAAGGTGAATGTACTCTTTTCCCAAAATTGCAAATATCGCATTCTATACTTATATAGAAACTAAAGTTGCAGAACTTTCAAATGACTCAAGAATAAATTTACCGTTGTCCTGAGATGTAGAAGAGAATATTACTTTTTTTCAAGCTCATTAGAAGTTAAAAAAGCTACCTCTATTTGAGTTGCAACATTTAAAGACATTGAGGTAGAGATAACACGGAACAGCTGACCCAATGCTAAAAAAATCCCATTCATGAAAATTATGAAAAAAATTAAAATGTTCTCCTCTATACACCCCCTATCAGTAGCTAAAATATCAGGTATAAAAAAACAAGCTAGTTTTTTACTTATTAATTTTTAAAGTTGACCAATTTAACATGGAAGTTCCATTAATTTCTTCCTGTTAAATTAGAGAACTTGAAAAATTAATTACTGGAAAACTAGCTCGTTTTTGTATATCTGATATTTTAGCTACTGATAGCAGGATGTAGAGGAGGACATTTTAGTTTTTTTTTTCACAATTTTCATGAATGGGATCTTTTTAGCATTGGGTCAGCTGATCCATATTATCTCGACAGATAAAAGACCAAGGTTAGTTTAATTTTATAAATTATGCACAAAAGATATCTAGACTAGCCAATGCTAACAAAATACAAAAGTTTTAACTTACTGAATTTACATCATCAGTTTTCATTACGTATGTCTACAGGTCTTCTCCCAAGTCTTCAAACAAGTTCGTGTCTCTGCCAGTGGTGGCGATGGAGAGGCTGCCAGGAAGATTCACCACCGTGACACCGAGGGTGGACCCTGGCAGGGTCATGGGGAGGAGAGCGCAGCAAGGTGAGAGCAAGATTTTTAATGCTTTTGGAAGTAGGGGGACGTGGTCCTTTAAACGTTGTTATTTTCAATAATGCGAAAATTTTTTAGTTAAAATTATATTATTACAACATCATCAAGGCTCCCTACTACTACAGGCTCAACATGCTCTCTGAAAGTTCCAAGTCCCCCTCCAGCTCTCTTCAGCATTTCCACTACCCCTCTACCCCCCATCTCCCCAAAGTTAACAACCCGCCTCAACATATAATCAGCTCGCCCAATCCGAGCCCGCATTTTCGCGCAACCCTCTCTGCTCCACCCCGTCCAAAGTTGACGAGGTGGTAGTCTCAAACTCACCACTAAGGCTAAATATTCTCTTATGGAATGTGGAAGGCCTGAAAAAGCTAATACCTTTAATCTCAGACAATATTCTTGAGAACCGAGATATTATTGTATTCACAGAGACCTTCTTACTTGAATCACTTGACATAAATGGCTACTACTCCTTCCACAACCTTGCTTTCAAATGGCAGAGAGGGAGACCGTTTGGAGGCATCTCATGCTTCATAAACCCAAAACATGGTCCAATTTTAAATTTCTTAAAACTTAAAGATTTTATCATCATCAAAACTAAATTTTTTACAGTCATTGCCATGTACCTTAATCCATATTTTACAGTTCTCGAACTAATGGAGGTAGTACTATATGCAATAAGCCTCACAGAAAATGATGCTAATGTAATTTTCACGGGCGATTTTAACTGTAGAATTGACCTTTCAAATGTCCCGAAACATCTACGAAACAAGACAGATATTCTATTAGACATTTTAAATTCAAATGGCTACTTACTTTCTAATAGCCCCCTAGAAAAAACTTTTGTAAACGCAAATGGTTCAAGTACAATCGACCTGCTTTTTTATAAACCTAAAAATTTTATATTAATAAAACATGTCATTATTTCTGAGACAAACTCGTCACTGTTAAAGAGTCATCTACCCGGTGAAATTATTTTAAAATTTACCCCTAGCAATCCTCCCAATAAAAAACTTTTTTACAGATCAAATTATTCAAACAAAATTGATATTAGAAATTATAATGACCAAATTTATACTTATGGTGATACCATAATTACTCATATCAATAATAAAGATGTAAATAGTCTAAATACTTTAATTACTAATGTCATTCTACATTCTACTATTGCAAAGAAAAATAATAAAAGAGTATCTAAACCCTGGTTTAATAGCGAATGTTATCTATCAAGGCAAGATCTTCTATCAAAATTTCATGCCAGCAAATTATATTTATTCAAAAACCCAAATTTGCATGAGCAATTTATTCAGGCAAGAAGCTGTTATAAGGCTTTATTGAAGCAGAAAGAATTAGAATTTAAAATTAAATCGGAAGATAAAATGATTAAAGACGCAGAGCTAGAACCATACACATATCTTAGGAAAGATAGACCACCAACTAAGTCATGCCCAATTAACATAGACAAATGGGAAAACCATTTTACAAATATCTTAAATACAAATAAATTACAATCCGACCAAACTCTCAATCTTTTATCATTAACAAGAGACTATAATTGTAACTCAAATTATATTCCTCTTAATGAATTTGAAGTCTATAATTGTATGCAAAGCCTAAAAAACAATAAAGCTTCGGGCCCAGATTTTATTACGAATGAACATTTGAAGCTAGTAAGCAAGTCGTTAACCCCAACAATCACCAATATGTTTAACCTCTGTATTGAAACGGCTACAATTCCGGAATTGTGGCGGATCGCCTACCTAATGGTATTATACAAAGGGAAGGGTAACATTATGTCACCCGACTCATACAGAGGTATTATCCATGGTGATACCATGTACAAACTCTTCTCGAGATTAATTGCAAACAGGCTTTTTGATTCCACCCACTATCTTATTCCAAAAGAGCAATACGGCTTTATGCCAGGACGTTCCACAATACAAGCTGTATCCACAGTATATAATCAAATTAAACTAGCATTGGAGAAGCCAAAGGGTCATTTATATATTGCTTTTGTAGACTTCAGAAAAGCTTTTGATTCGGTCAATAGGAATTTGCTCATTGAAAAGCTGAAGTCATTTAAAGTAATTCCTTCTGAAATTTTGAATATCTTAGCTGTTATTCTAAATATCAATTATGTATGTGTTCAAGATCGCTTATCATGTTCTAGTAATATTATTCAATCTAACGGAGTTTTGCAAGGAGATCCGAGCAGCTCTCTTCTTTTCAATCTTTTTACTGCAGATATAACTGAGATTACAAAAGATATAAACTGTGAAAATGAAAATGATCAAGTCGTACTAAATTTATATGCAGATGATCTTGCTATTATTTCAAAGAGCAAAGTCAAGCTACAAAAAGCGCTAAATAATCTATCCATCTGGGCCAAAACAAATGGTCTAGAAATTAACACAGAGAAAACCAAGGTTGTTAAGTTTAGAAGAGGCGGACCGTTATGCAAAAACGATGAAATTTATTGTGACGGTCAAAAGATTGAATTTCTAAATTCATTTAAATATCTTGGCATAATACTTCAAATGACAGGGCTTTCTTTTTCTAAACATATAACAGAAAGATGTAAGAACGCTATCACTGTTATGTACACTATCTCAGGGCTGTCTGGTCTATCCGTCAAAACAGGGCTCAAACTATTCAATTTAAAAGTCGCCCCTGTGGCTACTTATGGTATTGAAATTGTATGGCCTCATTTATCTGTATCCGATTTTGATAAATTAGAATCAGTAAAAGCCATGTTTGTTAAAAGATTACTGTGTCTGTCAAAATTTACCGAAACTAGACTGGCCTATAAACTGATAGATTCCAATTATTTTATTACAGAAATCAAAGAAATGTTTAAACTTCCAACGACAGATCAATATTCCAATTTTATAGCTGTCAGGAATCAAAAAGCTCAGGATATTAATCCTGAGTTTTACAGCACTGATGCTATGACATGTAAATATTGGTGTCTGCCCCAATTGGATAGATCCAATGTTAGAAATGTTTTAACTCGCCAGGCTGTTCACGGCTTCCACTATCTAATTTGTAAATCTTCTGGTTATCATAAAGCTGAACAATCTTGTGTATGTAAATTATGTAATGAATATTGTAGCCAATATCATTTAAATATCTGTAAATCTAGAATTAAGTCTATTAGCGATTATGCCAGGGGAGATTTCATATAGTCTATAGATTTTGAATAGCAATGAAGCAATAAGTTTTTTTTTTTTTTTATTCTATCTATTTTCTATGTCATATTTTGTCTTATATATATGTGATTATATATATGATATATTATTATTATGATGTAACAGGCTGTTAGTATCATCTGTTATTTTATTTTATATTGTTTTATTATCATTTTCTATTGTTCTATTATTCTGTAACTATTATATATGTTTTGTATGTATGTTTTATGTGTTCTATTGTAATGTTTTTCTATAATGTATGTTTCTAGTGCTGTTAATATGTACACTTTCTGTGTTTAATAAAAGACTAATAAATATTATTACAACACAACAAATGAAAATTTCACAGAACTTCCTGTATGAAAACAAAAACATTAAAGCGTTTTCATTATAATTATACTTTCTTAAGCATACAGTACCCGGCAACACTAAGATATGGTGGACTTCATATAATTTTAACTTCTTAATTTGTAAAATAGAAAATTGTGAATACAGTATCGACCTCAAAAATTCCATTGCTTGCAAAAATGGATAAAGAGTGCAAAGTTATACCACTCTCATTTTTTTCAGATTTTTTAGAGCCCAGGAACTATTGCTAAAACATTTTGCCGAGGTTGTGTTTAGGTCCTATCCTTTTATTAAGAGAGGCGTCAAAAGGCATCAATTTATCTGATGTACTTTCAATAATTTTTTAAAAATAGTTCCAGGACTCTAAAAAAAATATAAAAAAAAAAAAAAAACTCAGAGTAGCATAACTTTGCATAATTTTGTATCCATTTCTACAATACATTTTTCTGAGGTTGATACTCCATTTCCATCATTAATAAATTTCAATGTTTTACACAATCTTAATAATGTCAGATAAATCAAAGTTTTTTTGGTTTAAAAATGCACCAAGTGTCCCAGAGTATTATTCTCAATGTATAATGCTAACCCACCACAAGTATTTGAATTTTAATTTGTAGTAAATAAATAAAAAATAAATAATAATAACTCTGTCTCCAGAATGTCGCGGTTACATGTCGAGGGTGAAATCCGGTCTGAGTCACTACATCAAGGGAGGGACGGAGGTGGAGCTGGGACAGTTCCCACACATGGTCAGTATAACATAGTTGTAATGGCAAGTATCAGTAGTGACGTCAGCAGTCACTACATCAAGGGAGGGACGGAGGTGGAGCTGGGACAGTTCCCACACATGGTCAGTATAACATAGTTGTAATGGCAAGTATCAGTGGTGACGTCAGCAGTCACTACATCAAGGGATGAACGGAGGTTTCAAGTGAAGGTGTACATTTTATATTATATGATTTTTTAAGTTCTTAAAAATCTGTTAAAAAATATCACTGAACTCTCCATCCATGCATGCAATTTATTTACGTTCCATGAAATACACTGAATGTGCACTCCTCGCCTCTGAAAATCTCCCTTCTGCAGCCATGTTAATATGTTAATCAACGTGCCCCGTGTTATTCTTACGGGACATGGTGATTAACAAGGGAACTTTTCAGAGTCGATTGATGTGTGTACCAACGTTCTGTCCCGCAGGCTCTGATTGGCTACAAGTACAACGGAAATTCGAACACGTTCGGTCAGACTTTGAACGGTCGTAAAGTCAGCTGGCGATGTGGAGGAACTTTGGTCAGTGACAAGTTCGTACTGACCGCCGCGCATTGTGTGGCTAGCCTGGGAGATGAGTGAGTTAAGGAGCTTTTTTATGGAGCAATGTTAAGTGGCGGATCGAGAAAAACATACTTATTTTATTTATTTATTATATATTTATTCAAAAAACAGACAACAGGTTAGGTAATTCGATTATAAAGAATACAATAGTTCATACAAATTCTTAGTTAAAATACACACGTACAAAAATTATTATATAATCAATATCGTATAGTAGCCATCTTGATGTGAGAAAATCGCTCCCAGTGGGATTTTATCGCAAACATGGCTTCCATACGATATTAAAGCAAAAATTAAGTGCACTTTCTCGCCCCGCCACTCGACATCGCTTCAAGGAAAAGCACTTTTAATTGATGGTATATATTTGAAATGAGTCAATAACTTTTTTATTGTTCAATAGAATATATTATATTAATTTTATTAAAAAAATTCAATGGGGAAACCGTGGAAATTTCATTCAGGATGTACCGCAACAAACATCCTCTCTGCTCATGCATCAAACGATTATCAAATATTTGCTTACCAAAATTCACTGAGGGAACAGTGGAAATGTAAATCAGAAAAGCACGTGTATCTCTATTAACACTTCTTCTCTCCCCCAGTGCTCCCAAGGTAGTTCGTCTTGGTGAACTGGACTGGGCGAGCGACTCTGACGGTGCCACCCCCCAGGACTTTATGATCAAGAGGATAATCCTGCAACCAGAGTATCGCTCCCCGCAGTCCTACCACGACATCGCGCTCCTCGAGCTGGAGCGTCCAGTCGTCTTCACCACCGCCGTGCAGCCCGCCTGCCTGCCGTCACCTGACGACCAGGACCTGACGGGACGGACCCTCATGCTTACCGGATGGGGGGACCTGGAGTTTAGTGAGTAAAAACTATCATGGACTGATGTACATAGCTAGTAGATTTGGTTCATGTCCTTTTGCAAGGAATTTTGAATGAAATTATCATGACACATTTTTTTAAATCAATTTATATATTATATAACTCGTATTAAATTGTGTATTATAAATGTTAGTTATTTGGTAGTAATATTAGATATACTGGTGTAAAAATGTTAAATTTTGCGGTAATAATTACCATTTTTCAAAACAGTATACTGAAATTATTACCATTTGTAATATAATTTTTAACCCGTTAGTTCCTCATATGGTTAACAGATGGAGAGATGCATTGAATTTTAAGATTTTAATATTTTGGCATATACTATTTAACAGCTTCTTTTTTGTATAATGTTTTTTTATGAATTTTCTATTTATTACGTTTGATAAAATAATATGTGCAACAACATTAAAGCTAGTAATAATTTTTATGAATGAGAGAGAGAGAGGAAAATAGGTCTGTTCGTAAACTCTAATGAACTGATAAGGTTTTATGCACAATATTTCTTTATGCACTTAATCATATGGTCGATGAAGTGCAGAAAGTTTAATATATATGTTAGCACCCAAAGCCGAATTCGGGCAAAAGCCGAAAAAAATGCTCACATCTAGTTCTGCGCATCACGAAATGAGCCAAAGCCGAAGTGCGTTTTTTTTTCGGCTTTGGCGCATTTCATTTTGAACAAAACTAGATCTGCTCAAATCGAAATGCGCCAAAGCCGATATGAGATTTTATTTCGGCTTTGGCGCATTTCATTTTGAGCAAAACTAGTTCTGCGCATCGCGGTTTGAGCAAAAGTCAAAATGATATTTTATTTCGGGTTTGGAGCAAAATTTTGAGCACATCTAGTTTTGAGCAAAATAAAGATGATTTTAATGACGAGATGATGATTTTAATTTTAATGATATTAATTTTTTAAAAAGAAAAATAAAAAACTAAGACACTATAAACTTATAATAAATATTAATATTGTGACCTAATATCTTTCAAGCGCGGTTTAAAAATAAATTAATTAGGGAAAAAAATAAAGACTTTAAAATGTAATCATATAGCGCAGTATACGTACGTACATACCTTATAAAAAATATTGTATAGAATCTGTTGTTTTTATAAAACACTCCACTATTTTTGTCACTTAATTACTACTTGATTATGTTTTTGTTAAATTAATAAATTTTTTGTTTTAAGAACTGCAGCTCAAATAAAATAGACATATACGCCACACGTTTTAAAGTATTCTTTAGATTCACTCGCTCTCACCATTAGAAATATTGTCATGCACGCACTTGTAAATTTCATAGTTCTATTATATGTCTTAGAATTAGGCTATCATGCAATACAGGTTGTTATCGGTACAACGAGATAAGAAAGAAGCCTTTACCTCTGCAATGAAGTTTAACCCCATTTGATTGCCGTATATGTTTAAAGTAGAGTGAGCGAAAAATTGACCG
Source organism: Siphlonurus alternatus (assembly GCA_949825025.1). NCBI lineage: Eukaryota > Metazoa > Arthropoda > Insecta > Ephemeroptera > Siphlonuridae > Siphlonurus > Siphlonurus alternatus. The sequence continues at coordinate 16,604,673 of OX463786.1, read as the reverse complement.
ATGGTAAAGCTCATTCTCTTGCATGTAAAAAGTTACTTTGGAGCACCATAAATAAGCATCTGAAATCAGTTGAGACCGTCCTTCGTAAAAATTCTGAGCATTTGGGTCTAAAAGTCGATGACTTCGTCCATCTACTCAATGCTAACGCTCGAAAAACGTGGCTTCTTTTTTATTCGAACTTTAATTTCTGTCGCAATCTCCCGTAAAATGTGTTTAAAAAATATTCTAAGATAGAACATATTATGGTGAATCAGAAAGTGTCATAACCTTTATTAGCCCTTCATAAAAATTTTGAGAAAATTCTTATACAATACCAAAATCCGAGGAAAATTTCCATTTCAAATGTTGCGGTCTACGGGTTAACAGCTGACTGGATCAACGGGATCAACAACACTATATAACTTCAGCAGATGCTCGTATTGCGCAACTTGCATAAATTTCTACTGCGCAGCTTTTCAGGAGCCGACGTAACTTTTTCGTATGCACATAAATAGTGCGTGACGTCATTCCCGTCATGCACTGCGCACTCAACTCACTGACTCCTCTTTAATATGTTTATATGTATTGTGGCTGCTATAACAATGTTGAAAGAAATAGAACTATGAAATTTACAAGTACGTGCATGACAATATTTGTAATGGTGAGAGCGAGTGAATCTAAAGAATACTTTAAAACGTGTGGCGTACATGTCTATTTTATTTGAGCTGCAGTTCTTAAAACAAAAAATTTATTAATTTAACAAAAACATAATCAAGTAGTAATTAAGTGACAAAAATAGTGGAGTGTTTTATAAAAACAACAGATTCTACAATATTTTTTATAAGGTATGTACGTACGTATACTGCGCTATATGATTACATTTTAAAGACTTTATTTTTTTCCCTAATTAATTTATTTTTAAACCGCGCTTGAAAGATATTAGGTCACAATATTAATATTTATTATAAGTTTATAGTGTCTTAGTTTTTTATTTTTCTTTTTAAAAAATTAACATCATTAAAATTAAAATCATAATCTCGTCATTAAAATCATCTTTATTTTGCTCAAAACTAGATGTGCTCAAAATTTTGCTCCAAACCCGAAATAAAATATCATTTCGACTTTTGCTCAAACCGCGATGCGCAGAACTAGTTTTGCTCAAAATGAAATGCGCCAAAGCCGAAGTAAAATCTCATATCGGCTTTGGCCCATTTCGATTTGAGCAGATCTAGTTTTGTTCAATATGAAATGCGCCAAAGCCGAAAAAAAAAATCACTTCGGCTTTGGCTCATTTCGTGATGCGCAGAACTAGATGTGAGCATTTTTTTCGGCTTTTGCCCGAATTCGGCTTTGGGTGCTAACATATATATATAGGCAGGGTTTACGGACTGACTAGAGACCATTAGAGACCTCCGTGTCTTACAGACAAAAATTTGCTAACTTATTTCAAAGCTTCGCAGGGTCTGAGCATGATGGCGCTAGTGTAGCAAATATATTGCTTATGTACTACACTATATAGCGGCACCACGCTCAGACCCCCGAAGCTCTGAAATTGTTATCAAATTTCTTCCACAATTAAGACACGGAGATCTCTAATGTTCTCTGCGACCTGGTAACACCGTGGTATTACAGTGATGGACTCTGTGACGTCACACCTGATGAAGGCCCCCGCCATGACGGTGCCCCTGGCTGAGTGTAGACGATCGTACTCGGACGAGAGCGACCTCATGAAGTTGCCCCGGGGCCTCTCCAGCAGGGGACACTTGTGTGCCCAGGACAGACATGGGGCTGCAGATGCCTGCCAGGTACGAAATATCAGTGTCTGTTTTTAATTGAATTTTGTGTTATGTAATATCGAGAGGGAGGATGGATCCAGGGAGTTTGATCCTGAGGTTCATTATATTCGTATGAAAAACTTGACAATTCATAACTCAAAAGTCTTCCATCTGAATACGCAACATGCATGTTTCATTAGTTAATGACAATGGACAACCTACATGATTTTTTTTATTGCAGAAATGAATAGAGAGTACCTAATTATGCTACTGAGATTTTTTTCAGATTTTTTTGAGACCCAAAACTATTTTTAAATAATTATTGAAAGTACGGCCACGCCCCTTGGAGGCGTCAATAGGCGTCTCGGTCCTATCCTTTTTATTAAGGATTCAGTGGTGCTAACTTAACTTAGAGAACTTTCAATAATGGACAACATACATGAAAAAAATTTATTGTAGAAATAAATAGAGGGCACCAAATTATGCTAATCTGAATTTTTTCAGATTTTTTTGAGTCTTGGAAGTATTTTTAAATAATTATTGAAAGTCCTGTGATTTCAGTTGACACCTCTGAATTCTTAATAAAAATGATAGAGACCTATTGACGCCTCTAGGGGGCGTGGCCGCACTTTCAATAATTATTTAAAAATAGTTCTGGGTTTCAAAAAAATCTGAAAAAATTCAGAGTAGCATAATTTGGTACCCTCTATTCATTTCTGCAATAAAAAATTTTCATGTATGTTGTCCATTATGTAAAATAGTTCTGGGTCTCAAAAATATATGAAAAAATTCTGATGTGTGAGTAGCATAATTTGGTACCCTCTATTCATTTCTGCAAATAAAATTTTTTTATCAAGTTGTCCATTGAGGAAAATGTTACTAATGATCTTTAAACTTCCAGGGTGATTCTGGCGGCCCCCTCCAGGAGTCGATCTCCGGTTCTCCACTGTACCGAGTGGTGGGCGTGGTCTCTGTCGGCAAGTCTTGCTCCGGAGTGGCCCCCAGCCTCTACACTAAGGTGGCTGACTATGTGGACTGGATCGAAGGGGTCGTCTGGCCAACACTTGAACCTCGATCGATTTATTAGGCGAATCGCACATAGCCTCGTACTTACGTGATCGTACGTTTCTCATATAGAACCAGTTTTAATTTTCTTATCATACGAAGGCATAAGATGCAAAGCTGTGTGCACGGCTACACCTGATAACATAGATTTTTAATTTTTAAATCATACGTTACGATAGCATACGATCCTGTGTGAGACAGCCCTTACGTGACGTGTGTCAATTTTAATGTAATATTTATTTTAACAATGTATAAAAACGTATTATTGATTTGCCATTTTGTCTGCAATTCATAAATAACAAAAACTAATGTTTCCCGTTTACGAGTTCTTAACTCTTTTATCGTATTTATATTGTAAAATATGTCTGTTTTCATTCTGAATAATCAAATTTAAAATATGTATTTGAGATATGAATAAATCATTCCTCATCCTAAAAAATTACCTGTCTGCCTCTACTGCTATACACAAATCAGCTCTTTCGATAAATCAGATATAATAATATTAACTCATATAGTCCAATATGTTGACGATACGACAGCTATTGTTATAGTAGAAATTGAACTAATTGGCGAAGCCAAGTAAGCTGTAAATGAGGTCCAATCTTGGTGTAATAATAAGAAACTTATGCTTAATACATCTAAAACTGTATACATTCAATTTCACTCTCCTAGGCAGGTTTCTAGGTTTCTATTAGTAAATAGAAGACTTAACATCATAATCCCATCTTTTTTATCAGGAAATTGACCCTTACTGAAAATGCATATTGCCGGTTTTGAAACTAGGCAACTGGGCAACTCAAGTATCCAATAGGGTTTGATTAAAAATTAAAAAAAAAAAAAATATGAGATTAGAAATGCTACAAAATATGTTATCTTCTATGCCAAAACTTATACTGCTCAAAAAAACTATCATAATTAAATTGTCAATCAAATTAAAAAGTTTTCAAAGCATTGACAAGTTTAAGATTTCAACATTTTTAACGGATTAGGATTTGGGTCAGTGGGTAAAATATGATAATTTTTATATCTAATCAGCTTATGTCATTTCATAGACACGATAGTATTATAGTTATTAATTTTTAAAGCTTTATAGAAACTAGCTTAATTTTCTTAAATTAAAATAAAGAACATTGAATTTTCAAAAATTATGTTAAATTTTAAATTGTTACTTTCTTTAGGATGTTGCGTCATCTTATGGGTATGTATTGACAATAATTGATATTTATTTTTATAAGTATAATAATGAGGTAGATTGCGAGTCATGATTTTTAAAAGACTGCTTCCATAATCTGCATAATCATTTTACTTCTATGAGCTTCATGCACCATTAAAAGATTTATTCATTTTAACTGTAGCTTTGATTTAAAATGTTTTAACTGTGATGTGTTTTACGTTTTTTCTAATCTCTAATACGTTCACATGACGGTGATTAATAAGAATATATTCGTTGACGACGCCTCTAAAGAATCGAATATCGAATCGAATCTCCTTGTCAACGAATACGTATTTAACATCAACATGTAAATGTAGTGATGGTACAGTGCATTGTATCCTTATGTCATCTATTATTTCCTTTTGTGACTAATTTTAAACAAAAAATTTTTTTGTTAATAAATAACAAATAAAATTCTAATTTTGTTTCTTTATTCTGAAAATGTATATTTAAACTGTTTCATAAATTTGTTAAATTAAATGTTGATGAATTCGATTTAAAAACAAGTAAATTCGATTAAGCATTAAAAGTTATTGTAATACATTAATAAAATTAAAATTATTACATAAAAAAATGATTATAAGTTTATTATATTTTAAAAATTATATTTTTTAATTTTAATTGTAATTTTTTAGTTATAAATGTTGCAAATTATTCTAATGTAAAAATTCTACTAGTCTATTTATATTATTTGTTGGATTTAATATTTAAATATAATCTTGTCAATTGCAATAATACTCGTCATTGAAAACATCTCAACAACCTTCTTGAATAGTTTAATGGACGCAATTAAATGCAAAAATTAACAGTAAAATATTTTCATAATTTTATTAACTATAGGATATTTACATTGTTATATTGTATTTTTGTTTTATTTGTGAAGAATTGTTATAATTACTTTTGAAGTTAATTAAAAATATCAGTGAATCGTACAATGCTTGTTCAATGTTTTAGGTACTTTTTAAATTTCATTGTTCTTAAAAATAAAATTCAGAATACCACAAGTGGATTATTTGCAGCAGCCATTAAGGTTGGGAGGGTAGGCTCAAACAAGACGTTTTGATAGTGTTCATACATTTCAATTTTTTTCTTGGAAAGTTTTCATCTGATCGTTTTGAAACCAACTGCATACCTGCACTATATTATCAGCTATATCTACTGTAAAAATCCATTTGAATTATAAACTCAAGTTTCTGAGATTAACTTCCATAACAACTCTGGAATTGAGTTACAAAAATTGCTCAAAAGATGGCGCTTCAGAAATTTGTTGGCAGCTTTTCTGGGTTATAACTGAATGAAACTTATTAATTCTTTTTACATTGGTTAGCGGCTCTTTTACTCTTCATAGTTTCATGATAATTACTGCAAAACAAACGGAAATAATTATTTACTTCCTAGATAATTCCAATAGATGGCAGTTACGGTCTCCCGCCCACCGTTAAATAATTTTTAATACAATGTTGGCAAACAATAAAACAAATCAAAATTTAGTAGAGATATAAAGAATTTAAAATTAAGAAATACTCAGCATTACCACTTATATAATTACAGACACAAACGGCCATGGGCAAACGACTCTCCCCAAGAAAATCGAACAAACTCGAAGGTACGATGACTTATGTTGTCATTTATTTTGAGATTGGAGAAATTCAAGCCAAAATACACCCAAAATTTACTAAAACCAAAAGAAAACCGCATTTTTTTTAATACTTGCATAGAGGACTTTGAGTTATAATACATTTATTTTTTAACGAAGCCTCTCAACACCTTGAAAATTGTGCTGCAATGTGACGTCATAGAAATGTAAAATTATAAATATACTTAAATTCAAGGTTCTTTATCCATGCAGTAAAGAAATTATGCCATCGGTAAAAAATTGAATGGTTACATTTTTATTTATTTTTTATATTGTTGACAGGAATCGAACCCGCGGGCTTTGTGACAATCGGTACCAAGAATTACTACATAAGTCCTACTGACAGTTTCGTAAGTGTATACCTCAAATTTGAACATAAGATCTAATATAATTATATTAGATATCTGATATCTTAATATTTGAGGGGAACTTAAGGAACGGTGCAACATGAAATTTGTATATTATAATTCATTGGATTCATATTTGATAACTTCCTTTCCAAAGTAGAATATTTAAGGAAGGATTTTAGAGAAATTTGTAAAACAAATATATTTTTTAATTTAACATCACTATAAACACAGTGGAAATTCAAAAAATCTTATTTATTATTATTATTATTTTTTTCTTCTTGGTTCTTTGCGCTGGCGCTATATAATTATTATATAATATCTATAACTGATTTATGGGCAAAAATAAGCGCACCAACATTTACAAGTTTACGAGAATCTTCATAATAAATTCTAAGGTGATATTTTCCATCATTGCTGTGCATTTTATATATCCAAGTAACACCATTCAGAATAACTCCAGTCTTCGGTTTCTTGGAACGTCGTCTTATAGTATATAAATCTTGCCTTCACGGACTATCTAAAGACTGCATAAAGGGGCATTTCCATGGAGCGAATGTCAAGCGAGGCTTGGCGCGGCGAGAAAGGCGCACTTGCTTCAATGTCATATGGCCTGGAAAAATCGCTTTCCCACAGTGATTAAATCGCGCCGCGATTTTTCCACGCCAACATGGCCGCCATATGATATTGAAGCAAGTGCGCCTTTCTCGCCGCGCGAAGCCTCGCTTTCCACGCTCCATGGAAATGCGCCTTTACACGATACAATTTTGCATACCATTTTTCCTTACAAGAAAACTAAACTCCATTTGTTTGTATATAAGGATGATGTTTTCTTGTAAGGAAAAATTGTATCGTGTGATACAGGCTTAAGTATAATTTTATTATTATTCTTGTAGTTAGCCGTGGTGGACGCCCAGAGGTTCTGCACCGACTTTGTGATGGAGCTCCTCAGCTTGGAGACCGAGACCGAGGCGACGATGGTCTATGAGTACCTCGAGAACAATGGTAAGTCCTTGACTTGAAATTTTAACTCTTCAATTAATTATTTAATTGTTAAGTTAGTTATTAAGTAAAATAAGTGTAAGTACAATACAACCAGTGTAAAGCTATTTTCTTAATTTGCTTCATTGATTAATAACCTATTAATTATGAGCCTATTTCATAATAATAATAATAGGGAAAATGTAACTGCAGTGACAAATGTAATAGTAAACAAAACTGAAATAATAAAATCAAATGCATATTATAAAACCTATTATAAGGTCATATTATATACTATTTTATTGTAAGAGCTCATAAGGCTTACAGTTAAAAAAAAATAATAATAATAAAATGAGAATTTGGAAATCCAAGGCTCCCTATTTTTGTCACAATAATATAATAATATAATGTATATGATAGTATTATATGCATGAAATTTGTGTTTTTATTATAATATTGCAAGCTTAATATTACCTTTGACTGTTCTAATCTGAATTAGAATAAAATTGATCGTTCTATGAAATTTAATGTTACGTACATCAGATACTATATAAATTTTAGTACTCTTTTTTTTTTTTTTTTTTTTTTTTTTTTCATTCACTTTCATAATACAATATAATATAAAACTATGCATATATTGCAACAAAATAGCAAAACAGTATACAAAAAATGAGATATTAACGTAATTTATTTCAGGGTTCGGTGGTAAGAGCTACTGGACGTCAGGTCGGAAGGTGGATGACGTGTGGACCTGGACAGGCTCAGGTGAAGCGTTCAGTTACCTGAACTGGGGCACGGGGCAGCCCAACTACTCGGGCACTGAGGAGGTATGTGTCACCATCAACTCCATCAGCAAGTGGGCGGACTACGACTGTTCAACCGTGTCACGTTTTATGTGTGAAGAATAAATTACATTTAAATTATCTGTTTGTTTTATTTATTAAAATCTACAATAGGCCAGTCAGTGTTGCAGTACGTCGTCAAGTGCAGGTGATATTTAAATGGAGTATTGACCTCAATTTTTTTTTATTGCATAAATGGATAGAAGGTGCAAAGTTATGCTACCCTGATTTTTTTCAGATTTTTTAAAGACCGCGGGGAAGTATTTTTAAAAAATTATTGAAAGTCCTTTTTGTTACGTCACGCGGCGGCAAGTTCTATCTCTTTCTTAAGGAGCGGCGCCTCGTGACGTCACAAAAAGAACTTTCAATCATTTTTTAAAAATAGTTCCAAGGCTGTAAAAATTCTGAAAAAAATCAGGGTAGCATAACTTTGCACCATCTATCCATTTCTGCAATAAAAAAAAAATTGAGGTCAATACTCCATTGCAAATTATTTAATACAAGCACATCCAGTGTTTATTGCCTCATGATTTCCAAGCAATGGCTGCTATGATGCGACAGGGATCAGTGCTGTAAAATGCCTGTTACATTAAATTAATTTTAAACTAAATTTACTGGTCTAGTTTTATTGTTAATTATTTCTTGTTGGGTTTATCTAAATTTCAAACATAAGAAAATAAAAAATATTATACTCTGAAACATAATTTTTTTGATATTTTTCAATTATTTTATTTTAAATAAATACATATGTTAAAGCAAAGCAGATGATTATTTAATTTTTAATGCATAATAAACAAACAAAACAGTAAATATAACGTATAATTCAAAACAACCAGAACTTTTTTTTTCTAATTTTAATAGTACAGACAATAAATATTATGGAGTTTTAACATTTTATAGGGTGTGTTAGACAATTTTTATTAGATTTTTTTTTTCTCAAAAGAGAATTAGTAACCTTCAGAATGTCTAGAGGTGTATGTTTATCATGGCAGGAAAAGGAACATTTTCTTACATGCATGATAAAATTATTCACAAACTGTTCCGCACAATTATAAAGTTAAAGTTTCACAATTAATATAAACAATTATAAGTCATGTAACCACATTTTGCGTTCCATGCAATAAAGTCACAGTAAATAAGAAATACTTCTGTCTTGAAGACAAAATAGGAAAATACATATTTTATTATCAACAGATCAAAAGAAAAGCTTATTTCTTTCTTCTTAATTTGCAGTTTCTTTTCGTTTTTTATATATGCATGACTTTATTTAATTATTTACTTGCACTGCTTATTAATACATACATTTCATAAAAGATATTATTCTGCAAAAAAAAACAAAATTGAATTCATCTTTATAATTATGTTATGTAACTATAATGATGCAACAAATTAAAAATTATATTTGTTCATCATACTTTTATTTAAAATTCTTCTATTTATAAATTCAAAGAAAAAAATTAAATTAAATTAAATTTGCAATCGTAAATATAAACATGTCTCTTGTTCAGCATAAAACAATACAAGAGCACAGCAGTGACTTTCCAATATTTGTATGTCACTAATTTAATATAAAGTTCTCATAAGGAAAATTACACTTTCCACTTTAAAACCCCTTTAACGTTTAAAGGGTAAAAAAAAAAAAAGATATCAAATCAAAATTTCAAAGGTATCGCCAAAATTTATGAGATGTTTTTAGTAGGAATACAATTTTTTAAGTCTCTAATATGAAATTTCAATTTTTAATTAAAAAAAAAATATAAAAATTGACACACGAATATTAAAACAATCTGTTTCACAAATTTCATAGACGTAAAGTATAGTTAATTGAACGGTTACAGTACGTTATGGTTATGGACTCTTCAGTGTAAATGCACAATATATATTTCCATATTTTATTTTACAGTCAAAAATATGGAAATGAACAAGAAAGTACAGTAACAGATAGTTGTATAATATATATTGTTAAGTGTAGAGTATATATATATATTATAATTATTATACAGTATTTTATTACATAAGTATTAAGATAGATAAAGCATAAAGCATAGTATATATTAGTTTAATTGGCTACTGTATCGTATATTATTAGTTAATAATTATAAACCACATAATTTGGTACTTCTACTTACTTATAACTACTTACTAGTTAAGACTAAGTACTTCTGAATCTTATGAAAATCCCAACTTATTTATTTTATGAATTCATCCGGAACGGCATAGCCATACATGTGATGCATGCATGATCTAGGAAGTCCAACTTATAGCATTTGTCTGACTGAGGGAAACGTGGAAACCTCAAACAGGATGTACGCTACAGTTTTTGTCAATGAATTAGAACGTCCAATAGTCCACAAAATCAGGGGAACCACATAGTGGAAAAGCATAACGATTTACACTTGCGTGAAAAACATGATTTTCGTTGAAAATGATCACCCATCCAATTACTAACCACGCTCGGTGCTGCTTAACGTCAATGATCTGACAAGAACCGGTCAATGCACTCGCCACACCTCCCACTCGAATATCGCATCAAAAAGTTTTTCTACAATAGATAAAAATTGTGGACACAAGAAGAATAAAATTTTGGTATTGCTTCTTCGTGTTGCTAACTGAAGCATATAGAGATAATAATATCTTAATTTAAGGCATTTTATTGTCAGCACTGTTCAATGCAAGCCATATAGGTCTTGCATCCGGCCAGTTCTTCCAGTCCTATTATGCGAAAGAGAAAGAAAGATAGAGTAAGAGTGAGTGAGAGAGAGAGAGATAAGAAAGAGAAAAGAAACGACCACATTATTGAAGCCTTATTAAAAAAAAAAAAAAGTGAACTCGCAGAAATATTGCAAAATTTTTAACACCCATGTAGTCTATACTCTATAGTTCATAATCTTTTTTTATTATATGCCTCCTGCGATAAAAGCAAAAAGTTAAAAGTTTTCATATACTGCTTCTTGCACTCCTACATCATCGTAAACATTTTCTTCATCATCAGGGTAGTTTTTGGAAGGACCAGGATATTGTGGGTTGTTGTAGACGTTACTGCGTGCTTGCAATTCATAACGCTCAAGGTTCTCACGAGTCTTGCATCTACACCGCACAGCAAACACCACGATGACTACACCACACAGTGCCAGTAGGAGAGAAAGAACGATGAAAACAATGTAAGGGTACGTGAAGTACGCGGCGATCCCTTGAAAAATTATGAGAAATCAGTAAATTAACGAGAAAAAACAAACAAGAAATAAACAGACAATGAAAATGAAATATTTAGTTACCTGAATCCTCATCCCTTAAATCATCCCCCATGGTCATTGCTGTCAAGATTGGAACGTCGCTCCCCATGTATCCCTCTCCATTGATATTCAACAACACCGCTCGCACCAGGTAGCTGGTATTGCTATTCAAACATTTCACTGGCAAATTGATGCTAATAAGAGGCCAGGGAACTATCATCACCGTGCTCCAGGAGGTCGCACTTGTTTCCTGTCAACAGAAGCATGAATCAAGAAAAAAAAAATATAAAAAATATCCTCATCTCCATAATATAATATACTATGCAACCTTGTAAACTTCCAATTTTAATTAGTGAATTATTATAATAATTTCTTTACATATAAAGCGATTTAATGTGTGTCTGAGATTTAAGGTGCATTTTCATGGAGCGAGGAAAACGAGAAAATCACGTGCCACAGCCAATCAGAGGCTCGGGATTTCCTCGCCTTACAGAGAGAGATTTTATCGCCAACATGGCCACCATACGAGATTGAAGCAAGTGCGCCTTTCTCGCCCCGCCAAGCCCCGCTTGACATCGCTCCATGGAAAATCACCTTTATTATGATAAAATTAACTTAAAAATTGTGAGAAAGTGATTAAGTTATATATGTATGAATTGTGTAGCAAGTTGATAAAATACATATGAAAATTACCTTGTACTGTAGACTCATGTGACTGATGTCAAAAAGTCCTCCCGAATTGTTATCTTCCTCAATTGAAACTTCCAGACTATCCACTAAAGCTTTGTTTAGTTTAGGTGCCTCTAAAAGTTTCGTTTTCCCTGTAACAAAGGAATTTGGAATGTTAAGTTATGACATTCTTCAATTAAATTTTGTGTAGCTTATTTAAATTACATACTAATTTATAATTTTGTTAAATATAATTGAAAATTTTTAGTTAAATTATATTGTTGCATTAGGTATACCTCTCAACAACAAGAATACATTAACCGCCATTTCTGTTTTTATAACATGGAAATGTGGTAAACTTTAACTTGGTTGTAATGGCTTAATAGGTGTTCTCATTTTTTCTAAAAATTGAAAATGTTTACGAATTGGAGCTCCAAACAAGTAAATAATGTATATTAATTAGAGTGCGTGCTTTTAAGAATGCATGAGGGATGAGGGTAATTATCCTTGGTATGAATGATAAATTTGCTGAGTTTAATATTAAGTATTTTATAATTTAAAAAATTAACATTTAATTGTATAATACACAATATCGTATTTATATAATCAATTTCACTTGTAAAATAAACAAATAGAAAAAATGCAAGAAATTTTTTACTTGAATATTATCGTATTATATACACAGAAAGAATTTCAATTTCCTCTTTGATGGAATATCTTAACTTGAGGTAAGAATAAAAAAGGACAATTAATATTTTCAACAGGAGAAATTTGGTAACTTCAAATATTGAGGCTTAGGTTCATTAGTGAAAAAATTACTATAACAACATTGATAATGAACAGGTAAATTGAACATGATATTACATATTAAATTTTTTAAACGTTATATAGATTTAATGTTTAAAGACAAACAAAGCATTTTTTTTTACATATTCGGACACCTTAGAGATATTTTGATATATGGTACATGTGCCTCAATATTAGCAGCTTCACTGGGAATCGTATGAAAATATTGAGATATATGCACTCAAAGTTTCCCGAATATGTAAAACAAAACAAAAAATTGTTCACTTTTAAGATGTGTTGACATACTTACAAGTATCACATTGCGATGACATCCATCCGCTCTTGCAGCCTCTCACACAAGTGCCAGTTTGGGCGTCACAAACTTTGGCAACGAGGCAGTTGGAGCTGCAGTTTTGAAAACAGTTGGGACCATACTTACTGGATGGACAGCCTGCAAATAAATTACTATGAACTTACACTATATATAACTAAAAGAGAGAGAGAGAAAGAGAGAGAGAGAGAGAGAGAGAGAGAGAGAGAGAGAGAGAGAGAGAGAGAGAGAGAGAGAGAGAGAGAGAGAGAGAGAGAGAGAGAGAGAGAGAGAGAGAGAGAATGATCATTAGCATTATGAAAATGTGTCAGTGTTGCCATGCTGGGAGTTTTAAAACAATATATTATATAATATTAATAATAATAATTATTTTATTTCGAAGGCAAAGGTTGTACAAGACAACATACATGACACAAAATAATAGTAATAATAATACATCACAAAATAGTATGCTACCAACAACAACAGCAATATAAAATTCACTAGTCTACATAGGTATTTAAATTTAAGGTATAACCTGAGAATTTGTCAATCAAGGTCACACTGTAAAAAATCGTGGCACCACTGTTGCAATAGCAATGCGAAGCTAACGTTAGGAGTGAGTGGTAACTTCAATCCTTGAGAGCGTTGCCACATTTCTTATGAAAATCAACAACCAATTTATAACAATCAACGCCACGGTTCGAAAAATATGAAAACAATTCAGAAAAATAGCCTAAAAAATTAGGTTTTAGTAAAAGAAAAAAAATCTGTATTTCAGTTTTTTAGCAATGCTAATTAACAAATTTAACATTGGAAGGATACAAAATTCACATTTGAATACATTAATTATAATTAAACCAACGGTTAAAAAATTCTGAAAAAAATCAGGGCTGTTTGGACGATTGTTGTAAGTCTACCAAATTAATTTCAAGAACATCTGTCTTTACGACTTTTTTCGTCCAAATTTCTCAGGTTAAGCCTTAATAATTTATGTTACATTTAATCAATTTTCAGATAATTTATTAGCACATGTTACATATATATTACATACACACATATTATAATATATATAAAATTGTTATTTACTTTGTGTACAGCTGGTTCCAGTATATCCAGAAAAACAGGAACATTTATTTCCATTACAGGCTGTAACTCCAGCGCAGTTTCCTTTACCGTTCAGGATCGTTTCACAGGATATGTTGCAGTAGGTTCCGAACATGGATAAATTATATTCCTCCATGGTTCCGAATTTACTTCCAAGACAATCTATAATTTTTTTATTAAGAATTTATATTTCTACTACATATGACAGAAGTTTATTAATTTTAAAATACTTTGTAATTGAAAGATATTTTGTGGGTTGCAACAAACAGTGCATGTGATAAAAATAGCTGCAATCTATCATGAAGAATTAAGAATTGCATAAATTAATTGTTTTAAATTACTTTAATATATACTATTATAGCTTTATATTCAGTTTCTAAATAAGTCTTAAAATATGAAGAGAAAAAAGCGACAGAGGGCATATCTGTATTTAATATGATTTATATTTTTATCATTAAATTAACTCGTAGAAATACTTTCATAATTATCATAATACGAATTGCATGCTTTGTATAAATTGGGGAAAGCAGAATACTTTGCATTGCTAGTCTTATTTCATTACAAAATAATATTTACATACCAAAGTCAGAGTGACTGCTTGTTTTTAATAATGTGACTGATTTGCCGGACTTCAGGTGTGTACAGGTGCATGTGTTCTGATCAGAGCGTTTAATATTTGACGTGTGCACCTCTAAAATACGACATATAATTAGTGCATAATATACTGTACTAACTATAAATATAAGAGAAAATAGACTGATTTTAACAATATTATCTCTTTTTTTTTTTCAAATATTTTTAAGTAATTTTATAATATTACGTACTGGCCAGGGAATTTTAAAATTAAATCGAAAGTATAATTTATATAATAATTTACATCTAAAGTTTGAACACTCTCAAAATTTTAACTTCAAATTTATTTAAAAAACAAAATATATTGAAACAATAATCTTTCAAGAATAGAAAATCTTCAATAAAATTAAAATAAAATTTTTTAATAGTTATAATAAAATTTTAATTTTGTCACTGTTAATTTTGGATTGAATTCAAATTCTTTATTTAATTTGAAAAACAAATCAAGATAGTAATAATAAGATGATAATATATTATATACTGTATAGGAACGCAAATGAGAAAATGTTACCTTTGTCATTACAAATCCGAATATCTCCGATAAGAAATTTGCTGTTTATTTCTTCATTTTCAATGGAAACCTTGTAGTTAGTGTTAACAGACAATGTAGTTTGAATTCTTGCCACTTGCCACTTTGTGCCTGCCTGAAAGAAAAATACAAAATATGCATGCAGCAACTATACCGAAAAACTGATTAACTGTTCTATATTCTAAATTTTAGTTTTTTTTTTTTAAATATTTCATAGTAAAATGGTGTGATAATGTTATTAATTTTACTGCAATTCTTATTTGGTCTTAAAAACAGTGCTGTCCTCTACAGGTGTCCCAATAAAGAAAATGGTGTTCGTACATGTCCCCCCTCCCCCTTCTTTAAGTGTGAAAGTAGCATTATAAAATGACAATGACCTTTTCACTGACCCCCTGAAACAGAAACTTGGATCTGCTCTTTCATAAATTTAACATGACTAAAATGTTAAAAAAAAAAGTATCAAGAGTGTTTGTTTATTTGTTTATTGTGTGTGTTTTTACAGTGTTCTCAATTAGTCGTTTATCATGCATTTAATACAGTTGATTAAAAGTTGATTACATACTGTATAATATGTATATTGACTGTACTATGTTTAATATATCTCAATTCATGTTGTATAAAACCTGTATTTAATCATCATATATATATTTTAACGTTGAAGTCAAACATATAGGAAATGTATATCACAAATAACTAAAGTTGTTAATAGCAAATGGGGAATTCTCTTACAACTCAAATTTTAATTTAACTACTATATTATGATAGGGTACATATTAACAATAAGTTTGACTTAAGTTTCAACTTTTTAAACTCAAATTTGGGGACTCTGAAGGGATTATTAGAATAGGGGCAAAGTATGCAACCCGCGCGCAAACCTGAAAATTGTGACGTAGAAACTCCCTAGTTAACACACAACAACTGCCTGATATCATAATTTGAGCGTCAAGGAGTGATTGGCTATAAATTTTAGTAACACAATCGAAATCAGCGGGTTTTTCTACCCTAGTATCAATAGTTTTGTCTCCAATATCAGTTTATTTTAAGAGTGATAATCGAAAATATAAATTTATTGCTGCAGGAAAATTTCGCCTGCTAGGCAGTTTCTGCGTCACGTTTTGGCGCTAAATTCAAAAGAAGGAAGATTTTTAAAAAATTCCCTTGTCTCCAATTTTGAAGATTGAAATTTTTTTGTTTTGGGACATTTAATTTCAAGGCATAGAGCATCTGAAAAAAAATTAAAGTAAATGTAGGAGAATTCCCCATTCTACCTATATTAAAATATTTGTTACTCCAAACATACCGAAAGGTTTACTTCTCTCAGTACATTTCCCTCACGTTCCACTCTGAGCTTCCTTTGACCAGCACTTAAGAAATAGATGAGAGAGACACACAGAGGCTGGCGGGAAGACACTTGGAATGAAGGACTGGACACTTTGGTGACATGTTCCTTCATTTGCAGTACGTTATCTATGAATTATAATTAGTCTTTTAAGTATGTGGGGGGGGGGGGTACGTGTCTTATGCCGTGTTTTCAGTTTTCACTTAAGTCTGTAGTGAACTAAAAATAAAAAAATAACATTTTTCAAAAATACCGTATTATTTTCTTTTATATAAAAACTAAAAAAAAAATCTTTATTTTATTTGGTGAAAATTAGAGTTTCAAGGTACATTAAGTATAATTCATTATCTTTGCCAAATTTAGAGACACTGACAGCTGACAGGTGATTTATAATATCCTGTTTCGATTTAGCTACTAAAAAAATGACACCCCTTAAGCAAATTGGCTTCAGTTGAAAAACATTTACAAAGACGAGGCATAGAAAAAGGACTTGAGCGTCAATTTATCCTGAGTTAAGTCATTAGAAAATAATTATATCAGTAGATAAATGATTATTATTCGATTGTAACAGGATAAAATGGTACAAAAGGTGCTTTGTAAATCGCCTTAATGAGATCAGATATTTTAACACTTGCCCTACTATTCATAAAGTAATTTTTTTCTGAAAATTTAACAAACTTATTAAATTTAAATGAAAAACATAAGCAACATTAAAATATATATATTTTTTCAACCATACAATTTATAAATTTACTATACGTAAGTCAGTAAGTTGATAACATAAAATTACTATGATATAGTAATATTATAATAGTAAGTCTTTTATCAACTTTTGACAGGCGCGGATCAGGGGGGGAGGGGGGCAGAAAGTTTGGATTCAACATGGGCAATATTAGCAATTCTCCCACTTCAATTTTTTTTTTTTTTTAACATTGGCTTTATGGAGACAACCCTTTCCCGAAATTTGGTTTTAGATCCGCGCCAGACTTTGGACTGATTTAAAAAATTCCATGAAAATAACATATTTCGTTATCACATATTTTATGGGCTAATTCTTTTTTGCTTTTATCTACAGCAAACGTAAGTTAATTCGTAATGTAATTTATTTTATTATATTTCCCTCATGAGTACATAAATAAAAAGTCAAAGGCAGGAGATTTACAAACAGTCCAATAAGAAGGACAAATAACTTCCCGGAAGAAGCGCATGCAGTAAATCCCTGAAAACACAGTATAAAGGAAACAACAATGTAATAGAATATTATAATTTTTTTTTTTTACTCACAGGAATGAAATTTCCAATAGCCTTTTACTTGGAAGGTTCTAAATGACATGTACTTTATATTTATATATGGAGATTCATCGTCGGTAAAATTAAGTAAAGATTTGCCTTCATTTTGTACAGTAAGAACGGTCTGATTTTTTAAATTATTGTGCTGTAGTTGGATTGTAATATGAGTCCATTTTGATGCACTCAATATATTCTCAGTCTGAAAAGAACATTAATTCATTAGTCATCATGCAGTTTTGTTTTTTGAAATTTTCCATTTCCTTTTTTTTTTTTTTTTTTAAATAAATAATTTTAAACTAATTTTAAACATGCATTAATTTTAATGCATGTTTTTGTATCTCATGACAGCTCAATTTTCGTTTGATATAATATATCAGTATAACTGGCATGAAAATGTATACAGTATGTTCCTTTATTTCAATTCATAAATTAAAATAATAATTATAATTCAGGTAAAAAAAATATACATATAGAAAATTTAATTTTCTAGTAAAAATGCTGAATACATAAATTTGAAAAAAAAAAAAAAAAATCTATTCATTCTAGAAAATAATATTTTGACTGCCGTACCAAAATAATAATTATTTGTTGATGTTTTGATAAATTTTACGCCGTTTGAAAATTAATATTATAAAATAATAACATTCTCTCTAATATAGAAATATATTGGTTAATTTTTATTGTTGGGAGGTATATTTTTTTATTTTAAGCTTTATTGATTTTTTTTTAAATTATTTTTATGTAATAGAGTATCATCCTCAAATTTTTTTATTGCAGAAATGGATAGAGGGTGAAAAGTTATGCTACCCTGATTTTTTTCCGATTTTTTAGAGCCCGGGAACTATTTTTAAAAAATTATTGAAAGTCCTATTTGTGACGTCACGCGGCGTCAAGTCCTATCTTTTTCTTAAAGAGCGGCGTCTCGTGACGTCACAAAAAGAACTTTCAGTAATTTTTTAAAAATAATTCCCGGGCTCTAAAAAATATGAAAAAATTCAGGGTAGCATAACTTTGCACCCTCTATCCATTTCTGCAATAAAAAAATTTGAGGTCAATACTCTATTGTAGCCATGCCAATATGTTATGCAACATTTTGCAATTATTGAACTTGCAGCTACAATAGCTCTCAAAAGTTGAAGTGACTCCGACAGGTAATCGAACAAATACAACGATACAACTTAAAGGGATACAGGCCTCAAACTAAAAATTTGACAGTCACAGAGAGTTGCTTGAATTGACAATCAACATTTGGATAATTTTTCCATGCGCGATGCAGCTGCATGAGCGGCTGCAAAGTAAGGATGCAGGTCCTTGATGACGTCAAAATGACGACAAAAAACATGGTGGCGTATGTATGGTTGTGCGTTGTGATGTCATTTTGACGTCATCAAGGACCTGCATCCTTATTTTGTAGCCCCCGCTCATGCAGCTGCATCGCGCACAAAAAAAAAAAAAAAAAAAAAAAAAAAAAAAAATCCAAATGTTGATTGTCAACTCAAGCAACTCTCTGTGACTGTCAAATTTTTACTTTGAGGCCTGTATGCCTTTAACCAGTAAAAAAGGACCGACGAGCTGCAGCAAGTATATATAAGGGAGTTTTTGAACTATTTAGATACACACAGATGCAGTATACATGATTGTACTAATGAAATTTTATTTCCAGTCTGCAATTTTTTAAGGAATGCCAATTTTTGTACCGATGGGACCGTATAAAATGCCTATACAGGCCTTATAGGTGAAGTCATAGAAGAAATTTGATATCGAGATATGAGTGATAAAAAAGGCATATCGACTGAAATTCACTCCTCAATTTAAATACACATCGTTGCTGATGCCATGTAATCAAATAAGAAAATATACGGTCCCTTTGGTACAAAAATTGGCACTTCGTTCTCAATAAAAAATTTGTTGACTTGAAATAAAATTCCATTAGTGCAATCATGTATACTGCATCCGTGTGTATCTAAATAGTTCGAAAACTCTCTTGCTGTGCGTGCTGCAGCTATATATTGTTTAAAGAAGAAAATAAAACTAAAAAAAAAAAATACATTTACATTGACTGGTTTTATTGCATACAGCAAAATAATAATAGTGTAATTACTAACGTAATTTTCTTTTTTCTTATTAACACAGCTATCTTTTCTCCAAGTTCCTTG
The DNA here is from genome assembly GCA_949825025.1 of Siphlonurus alternatus. Classification (NCBI taxonomy): domain Eukaryota; kingdom Metazoa; phylum Arthropoda; class Insecta; order Ephemeroptera; family Siphlonuridae; genus Siphlonurus; species Siphlonurus alternatus. Next base: position 16,584,783 of record OX463786.1, on the reverse strand, counting down.
TTCTGGTATTCCCTCAGGACATTTTGCAATCCAAACATTTCCTGCATTATCGTTTTCAATCGCGATCCAGTAAACCGAAGAGATGTAAGGACTTTCCCCATCGTAGAGGATAAAAAAAACCTTTTCCTCAGCCAAAATTGAAAAGTGTATAATCTGATTTTGATTATTCACGGAAAATTTTTCATCAAAATCTTTCATATAAGTTTCGAATATTTTGAAACCTAGAAATATAAACACAACATAATATTAATGAAAGTAAATGGAGTATCGACCTATTTTTTGTTATTGCAAAAAATGGATAGAGCGTGCAAAGTTATGTTACCTTGATTTTTTTTCAGATTTTTTAGAGCCCGGGAAGTATTTTTAAAAAATTATTGAAAGTTCTTTTTGTGACGTCACGAGGAAGCAAATCCTATCTTTTTGGGGGTATAGAGGAGAACATTTTAAATTTTTTTCAGAATTTTTGTGAGAGGGATTTTTTTTAACATTGGTGGCGTTACCTTACCCTTAAGTAATATATTATGTATCATAATTCCAGGGTACTTGCCTCCAGGTCAAGTGACCACTTTACATCTCTCTTTTAGGCATTATGCAGTACAGATACCGCTACGTGACGTCACAAAAAGGACTTTCAATATTTTTTTAAAAATAGTTCCCGGGCTCAAAAAGATCTGAAAAAAATCAGGGGAGCATAACTTTTCACCCTCTATCCATTTCTGCAATAAAAAAAACTGAGGTCGATACTCCATTATCTTTTCATCATGTGCTATCATCTGCTATTTAAAAAGTTGAAATTAACTACCATATGAACAAATTGTTTAAATTTAAATGTTTTAAAGTTGCACTCAGTACATTCTCTTCTTTTTTTTCATTTGTTATATTCATAAATAATTTAAAATTATTGAATTAAATTTTATTATTTTATTATTTTTTCATAAAATTTCGTTTTCAATAATAATTAATATTATTAAGTAAAATAATATAATTTTTATATATATAAATTAAATTTATATAAAAAAAAATAAAAATTAGTATACTTTATTCATAAGGCCGCCATTTTCTAGCCCCTGCTAACTTGGAAGTTATGCAACTCTTTTTACAGATATGTTGTGCGGGCTTGCTTAGAGAGCCCAAAAGGGGGGTAGGTAGGTGTGTGGCCTTTTCAATCTAAATATGCAAATTTACGCCTTATTATATTTATAAATTTAAATTATTAAAATACTTGGGAAAACAATTTCATATCTTGTTAACATTACTTGCTCTGTCGTGCCATGGTCGCTCATTTCTTTATAATAATTTTGTAAGAATAACGCATTAACATTTGTTTTTCAGTAAAAATATAATAAACAAGGAATTAATAATTCCTCCAATTTCACAATTACATATTTAAACTTGCGTCATCAACTAAGCAACTTCATATCAGGAAGTTAATTAAATAAACATTACTATCGACAATGTGTCTTAATTATTTGTTTAAGCACAAAATTATAACAAGAAACTTCCCTAGTAGATATTACAATGACGCATTTGGTATACCCACAATTTTATTGCTTAACCATAACATAATATCCGGGAGACTCAGATCACTATAAATAATAGCGGATTCACAAAAATAGAGTTTCGAAGGGGGGGGGGGCAAAGGGGTAAGTTGTTGCTTTTATAAGAAGAGTTTAAAACACCGCATACGAGCTATTTTGAATTAAGGATTTATATAAAAAAAAAAAGCAACCAAGTTTCTTAGTAACCACGGTTTTAGGGATTTAGGATGGTACTAAACGTGGTTAATAATAATAATAATTGTTTATTGAGTATCAATACAGAAAAAAAAAAACAGTACAACAACTCGATGGGTGACATGAAAAAGGATATCCCATTCACTAAAGTGTCCAGTCACCCAGTTAGTGAGATACCTGGTTATATTTCTTATTGAATCTTCTCCAAAATTAAGTTGGAAAGCCACCATAACGTTTTTTAATGTCCCGAGGTGTGTACATGACAATGTTTGATGCAATAACGTAATTTACACTTTTATTAAATACTCTACTTTACTATATATTTCTAAAATTGCATACTCAAGTTCAAGAAGGATGCATACAAAAATGGAGATGCAGAATCCGGTATAAAGTGAGATAATACAGAGCAGCCATATTGGCATACATTAGAATATACGTATAGAGATAGGTAGCTTTTTATTAATATGGTAACATCCATCCGCAGAACCAGGTTCATCTGCAAACCAGAGCCAGGTATCTCCATATGGTACTAGCTGTAATTAATTTAATGTAATATTTAATATAATATTTAATTAATTCACTATTTCACTACGCGCCACATGCTGAAAATATTTTCAGCAAACCCGAGCTAGGTATACAGCTTGGATCTCCGTATAGTACTAGCTGTAATTAATTAATTCCAATTAATTAAGGTTTAATTTAATATTTAATTAATTAACTATTTCGCTACGTGCCTTATGCTGAAAATCACTCGTGTACATCTTATTAAATGCATTATCAAAAATAAAAAATATGCTCTGATGGACTGTTATATTGATTGATGTATAGAGTACATTAGTTATATCAGTGAATACCATATAAAAATCTTTTCTCTGGTCCCGATTTAGTGTGTCCCTTGACACGAGTTAACAATAATAAACTATCCTGGGCCTGCCAAGACATCGTCTCGGGATGAAAGGTGAAGGTAATGGGAAAATATCTTCCTTTAGTCAGGGGAATAAGAGGAAAAAATTGACGAAATCGCGCGTTTAGTGAAGAAAGCGCGAATTTTTTTTTGGTGGTAGAGTTCACCCCAAAGATCAATTTTTTTGGCGGAGACAAACGAAAATGACCTTAGTTCGACCCCCCGTGACCTTTGACCTCGCGCATCTTAATTATTTTTTCCTGACCATTCTATTGAAGTTAGAGAAATAATTTTAATTGCAAATTATTGGTATTGATAAAGCGATGATGACAAAAAAAAAATGAGCATCCTAAACCAATTAATTTCAAAATGGCGGCTAATTAACTTAATTAAATCATGAAATCTTGGATATTTTTAGTGAATTTCTCGTAACACCTGGCATTTATAATGAAAATAAACCTCAGTTAACACGAACAGACATTTATGAACGCAATATTAAATTAATAAAATCATTAAATGCATATAATTAGGCAAATTATTGATTTAATTAAGTAAAACCAAGTAACACTTTTTAGTCAATATTGCAACATACTATCGTTATGGTTGGATTTTCCACTGCAGTTGTGATGATTTAGTCAACTTAAGTTAATGTCTGTTGCATAAAGATTGAGACTACCTATTTTCAAGTTGATGACGTCAGCAAATACAAAATGGCGACCAAGATATTGTAAGATATTTGTTGTCTGAGGCAAAGTTATGATAATAAAGATTATCATTGTTTTTAAATTAGCCTGTTTTACTATGTTTTTTTTCAGTTTTTTTTTTTTTTATGAATTAGCTCCTTTTGAACTCAATTCTTGATAAATATTAAATTTTCACTCAACGTGTGAAATAGAAATAAAAAATCGTAAAAATAATTGCAGAAGTAGATAAATATTTTTAATTGAAAAATAATAAAATATTGATATATTATTTCCAAATATTTATTAATTACAATTTTATGCAAATAATACTCATTTTTAATTTGAAACATATTTATCACAATTAAAAAAAATACATATCAATATATTTAAAACTACTTATATTTATTGACAAATTATTTACACCTCTAAATACAAATTGTATTTTGTGTTATTTATGTATTATCACTATTACCCAATAAAAAAATCATTACTAATTTTAAATATTTATATATAATAATATTATACAGTCATATTAATATTAATTTATAAAAATATAACAATAATGTGAATTAGGCTACATTTTTACATCCTTCACAAGCACAGAGTTTGCTGCATTTCAAGGACATTGAAAGGCAGAAACACTTTTTCGTGTTGCATCCCTGTTTACAACCACATTTTATGAACTCAATGAGTGTGTCTTGAGCTAGTAAGAGGGTCTTCCATGTTGGTTCCCAATGAGAATAGAGAATTGTCCTCAATTTTTTTTATTGCAGAAATAGATAGAGGGTGCAAAGTTATGGTACCCTGATTTTTTTCAGATTTTTTAGAGCCCGGGAACTATTTTTAAAAAATTATTGAAAGTCCTTTTTGTGACGTCACGAGACGCCGCTCCTTAAGAAAAAGATAGGACTTGCCGCCGCATGACGTCACAAAAAGGACTTTCAATAATTTTTTAAAAATAGTTCCAGGTCTCAAAAAAATCTGAAAAAAATCAGGGTAGCATAACTTAGCATCCTCTATCCATTTCTGCAATAAAAAAAATTGAGGACGATACTCCATTTAACCCTCACTACACCAACCCCAGCTGTTCAGGTCTGGTAGCACTGGTTGCGTTTCAAAACACTGACCCCAGACGTGTCCTCCTTATACTGCATGCACGTCTAATATGTTGCATCAATGCATCCTGATTAGGTGGAAAGTTCTCCAATAACTTAACATCTCGTCGTATGAAAAGTTCCTCTAGCAACATTTTCGAGACATTCTTCAATCTGTTCTTGCAATTTTTTATACCTTATTTGTGCAACTAAGTATTTACTATCATTATACGGAGAGTGACAATTTTTATGCCACACTGCATTGTGAGATAACAGTGACTGTGCAATACCAAGTCCTTCGTCTATGCGAACATATAAGTTGATTTAAATTCTTTAGGTAATTGATTAATAGCTACAAATCTATTACATTGTCCTCAAAATTTGAATGTTTTCTCATCATCAGAACGATTAGATTTTGTTGGACAGCGAAGTTCAAGGCGTAAGTTATGGCGTCGACAAATAATGCATGAATTCCAATTTATCTGGCAGTCAGTAGTCAAATCGTGTTTTCGTTTCAACATTGTCACAAATTACCTACAATTAAAATGTTGTGTTTAAATTTTTGTTTAGTATAAACTACAGTATAAAGGCAAATCCTCTATTTATATTTTTATAGCTATAATAATAATTGACGTAATTAAAAAATAGAATTAATATAATACATATTACTATTTTTTAATACTTTCTACCATAAAAATAATAAAATATATTATATATAATAACTCCACTGACTGCAAGTTGTTTATTATACAAGATTTGAACATGATATAATATAATATATAAAATAAATTAAATATCACACTTACCGTGCAGTTCTCATAAGAACAGTGAATTTCTGCATGCAAATTAGCGATCGAATGATGGAGTCTTGTAAATCACTAGTTAATATACGCACGATAATTTTTACGTGCTCACAGTAATAACATGCTGATTGAAATAAAAATTGTAACAGTCTCATATTTTAACGACGCTTGAAGATCGAGTCGATACGCATTTTTAAATATACTTACTTAAGTCAAGTGACCAATTAAAGGATGACAATATACCCTTTTGCAGGCTATACTTAAGTAAAATCTTTGCAAATGTGTAAATGAGGTGGCAGGTGCATTGCTCGTCATTAGACAAGACATTGAGGTAGGCGGGTGTGCGCAAATCATAAACTCAGAAGGTATGAAGAAGCAAGTAAGTTCAAAAAAATAATAATAATAATAAAATAAAATGCACGTCACAAAAGCAACAGAACACATGACGTAGCGTCAACCATAAAATTATATTTTATATTACTATTTACATAATCTGACGAGAGCAAACAAAAAATGTAACTAGAATATTCTATAAATATATCATATAATAATAATATGAAAAAATTAAATAAAAGTATAATTAATATGTAAATACAATAAAACAATGAGTATATTTGGTCGCCATTTTGTATTTGCTGACGTCATCAACTTGAAAATAGGTAGTCTCAATCTTTATGCAACAGACATTAACTTAAGTTGACTAAATCATCACAACTGCAGTGGAAAATCCAACCATAACGATAGTATGTTGCAATATTGACTAAAAAGTGTTACTTGGTTTTACTTAATTAAATCAATAATTTGCCTAATTATATGCATTTAATGATTTTATTAATTTAATATTGCGTTCATAAATGTCTGTTCGTGTTAACTGAGGTTTATTTTCATTATAAATGCCAGGTGTTACGAGAAATTCACTAAAAATATCCAAGATTTCATGATTTAATTAAGTTAATTAGCCGCCATTTTGAAATTAATTGGTTTAGGATGCTCATTTTTTGCAATTAAAATTATTTCTCTAACTTCAATAGAATAGCCAGGAAAAAATAATTAAGATGCGCGAGGTCAAAGGTCACGGGGGGTCGAACCAAGGTCATTTTCGTTTGTCTCCGCCAAAAAAATTTATCTTTGGGGTGAACTCTACCACCAAAAAAAAATTCGTGCTTTCTTCACTAAACGCGCGCTTTTTCCTCTTATTCCCCTGACTACTTGCGGAAGAACGATTATGATTTTGTGAAGGTGACAAACGGCTTTCGCCGTAATGGCTCCAGTCCGTCACCGAGAGAATGAGTGAAAAATGCGTTGATTAGGGGATGGTACCACTGTCTAGATTATTATTTTTTTAGGTGAAAATTAAGAAAATTATAGAATAAAGGTATCAATTTGAATAATGAAAAATAAGGATTGCAGGAAGACAGGAAAAATTTCAGTGGCACAAGAAAATGGAAAATGTAACAGGTTCCATCACGCCTTGAGTAATCCCCATCTGTAATCCTTTCTGCTTTAAGAGAGACCAGCTGCTAGTATTAAACTTCCTTGTGCTTGACTTTGGAACAGCACTAAAATGTAGGTCAATGACAAAGTACTTGATAAGAAAACTAAAAGCAGCACAACTTTTCCTTGTAGAAACCTGTTATTGTGTATAGAAAATTCAAGCAATGGAACATCAACCTCATTTTTTTATTGCAGGAATGGATAGAGGGTGCAAAGTTATGCTACCCTGATGTTTTTTTGTTTGTTTTTTTTAGATTTCTTATAGCCCTGGAAGTATTAAAAAATTATTTGTGACGTCATGAGATGTCTCTGTTTAAGAACAGGATAGAACTTGCCACCACGTGACGTCACAAAAATGACTTTCAATAATTTTTTTAAAAATAATTCCCGGTATGTAAAAAAACTAAAAAAAATCAGGGTATGCTACCCTCTATCCATTTCTGCAATAAAAAAAAATGAGGTTCATATTCCATTAATCCATGGAGCCAAGGTGTATAGAGGTTTATAACCTCTATACACCTTGCATGGAGCTCTACACAAGACCTTTGCCTTGTGTAGAGCTCAATGGATTAATCCTAACAATTTGATCATTTTTTTATTGTATGCTTGATGCTGCATAGGGACGATGGAGCAAAATAAATAGAGAAATCCGTTTTTATAAAATTTAAATAATTCAAAATTTTATTGATTTTATTCAGATTATGTACATTATAAAATGAGACAGAAATATTTTGAACTACAAATTACATTTAAACTTAAAACTCAACACAAAAGACATAGTTATAACATGCGTTCTCACTTCAGCATGAATTTTTCATCGACTTGAATTTGTTTTATAATGATGTAATTATGTACATTTATATTCTAAAGTACGCAAAAATAAAATAATATAACATTGTGGAAGCTATTTAATGGTGTATTATAAGTGACATGGCCATTGTGTCATATATCAATATATTATATTCAAGCATTCAACATTATTTTTTAGTTTGAGAACGATCACAATAAAATTGCATACTTCATCATAATTTCTAAAAAAAAAAAAGTGACATTTTCAATTAAATGCTTGATTTATAAGATTTTTTTTTTCTAATTTCTCAAGTGAAATTTTTTTTAACTAAATTGAAAATTTTTTAACTCCCCTAAACCTTGTCTAATATTAAAAGTATGGTACACTCTTCGCCTCGGAAAATTTCCTTTTGCGACTTTATTAATCACCATGCCCCGTGAGAAAAACACTGCAATGTATATAGTAAGGCATGGTGATTAACAAGGCTGCTTTGGGAAATTTTTCAAGGCGACGAGTATATTTTTTTTTTCTGGTAGCTATATAGGTACTGACCACAGTGTACAAATACATTTTTTTTATTAAGGTCAAGATGCAGGAAACACACATTTTTTTAATGCTATATTCTAAAATTTTCAACGCGTATTGTTCATTTGCTGTCATGCATGTTTCAAAACAATTTATATATATGTTACACATGACATACAATATTGACTTATTTTATATTATTATGATTATTAATATTTATATATATTATTAATGTTATATTTACATTTCTTCTGAGTAGATTTGATTTATTTTCATTTTTTTAAGATTCATTATTTAACATTATTATTAATAACAACTTAAAAAGTATCTCTATTTTATTACTATTACTATACATGTATAGAAATGTAATTATTTATAAGAACATAATTATCAATCATTCCTTTTTTTACAATGAAACATATCAGGTAGTATACAATATGATTATAATATAATTAACTTGATTTGTGTTTGCATTATACGCGCGCATCATTATTTTATCTAATTATATAATAATTATGCTTTAAATTTAAAAAATCAAGGGTGTTAAATGATTAATACATTACTTTAAACCCTATTTGATAATTGTGTCAAACAATAGAGTTACAATTGTATATAATAATCAGGATTGATTTATCTAAACATAAAACACAATAAACTACTGAATTATAACAGTATTTAAATTAATCAATTAATAAGCAGTATATTTTATGGTATAATATAAATCAAATTATGATAAAATAAAAGGATAAAATAATTATCTATATTTGTTCTTTGATTAAATATATTATAATCAATTATTCAATATTTTTGCATAAAAATTTATGTACTAATTTTGATCCAAAAATATAAATGAACAGTTTCATAGATAATTTTTTTATACTTTTTTCTTCTGTTGATATTTTAGTAATTTTCATAAGCAGGCAGTTCATTTACATCTTCGTAAACACCCTCTGCATCCTGGCATCCCTCATTGTATTGATTGGCCATCCTGTTCGCATTAGAGTTTGCTCTCTCTCGCATTTCAAAGAAGTCCAAATCTTCGCCTGAGTTGCAACACACGAAGCTGATGTTGCAGTTGTAATGAAGGACGTACCATACGATGATGACGCCGAACACAACGAGGAGAGCGGCGAAAATGAAGGAAATTATGATGTAGTGATTGGGCTCTTTTTCAGGGAGTAGTTCTGAAATAAAAATTAAATAGTTTTTACATTAAAAATTATTTGTTTTAATGGACAACCTGCATGAAAATTTTTTTTATTGCAGAAATGAATAGAGGGTACCAATTTACACTGCTCTAATTTTTTTCAGATTTTTTTGAAACCCAGAACTATCTTTAAATAATTATTGAAAGTGCGGCCACGCCCCCTGGAGGCGTCAATAGGCGTCTAGTCCCTATCCTTTTTTTATTAAGGATTCAGGGGTGCCAAATTAACTTACAGAACTTTCAATAATTGTTTAAAAATAGTTCTGTGACTAAAAAAAAAACTGAAAAAATTCTGAGTAGCATAATTTGGTACTGTACCCTCTATATATTCATTTCTGCAATGAAAAATTTTCATGTAGGTTGTCTATTAAACAGTTTTTATATTATAAATAATTTGTTTTAATTGATATACAAAATATTCAATTTTGTATGTATAGTAATGTGATTCTCAAATTAATAAAAGCAGAATAAGAGAGAGAGAGAGAGAGAGAGAGAGAGAGAGAGAGAGAGAGAGAGAGAGAGAGAGAGAGAGAGAGAGAGAGAGAGAGAGAGAGAGAGAGAGAGAGAGGCTTCCTGAATTCCACATTTATCAATCATGTAATAATATTAAAATTAACTAACCTACAAAAAAAATTGTTTTCCTTCTATTTTCTTGACGCCCAAGACGGGATACAGATAATAATAATGTAATTAAATGAAAATAATTGCAGCTAGGAATTACGGTAAAAAATGTGACTTTTAAATGTATGCAATAATTAATATTTTAAATATCATTATTTATTATAGCTGAAAAATTACGAATATTATATTATCAATGTTTATATTTTATGACTCAATCTCTGTTTGTTTAATTGTGTAAGGAAGTAATATATAAACAATGCTTTATTTCATAATTTTTATACATCCTGTCCAATATCTTACAAACTGCCAAATGTAACAAAACGAAATGAATAAAATTCGTGCATGAATAAGTCATATGATTTTGTTATATATTGAAAACTAAACGATATTTTCAAAATCATTCCTACATAGAAAAAATCTTAAAATTTTGATGTAATAAATATAATATACATATTATTAATTTATTATATATATATATATATGTAATACTACGTACTTTTGAAATGTTGGTTATAGGAGCTACATCAAAACATCTTCTGTGATTGTATAATTAATCTGATTACCGCATTCCCCGAATCCAATATAATACATATTTTAATAAACCTTATTAAAAAAAAAAATGTCTGATATACAAATGCATTCTGAAACCACTAATTACGAGCTAGCTAGCGACAATAATTTTAGACATAGCATTAATTTCAATTAATTTATAATGCACTGTTTATTTTAGATCGATAAACAGTAGGAACTTAAAATTACTGTTTATATACCTTCTCTCACACAGGTTGGCAGTTGGTTGTCCCAGACTCCATTCACACAATACATTTCCTTGTTGTCTCCAATGAGTTTGTAACCAGGAAAGCAGAAAAGTTTGTACGTTTTGTTGAAGCCTTTTGTGTAATTAATTTGTTGATTAATCAGTCCTGTTGTAATTAAGAATTAAAATTATATATTTTATGTAATATAAGAATGCATTTAGATTTAATTATCCAGAACGTAATCTCTAATCAGGGCAAGTAATTACAAAATATTTACTGCCATTCAGAAACATGTACACATCGATATAATATGCATATAAATATTTAAATAATATATATAACAAGTTTCCATATAATATGTTTGTTTGTTTTTTATTTAATTCTATTATGATGGTATTAAATGATTGGGTTTGTATATTATGTTTTTTTGTGTATGTAATTTTTGTTTATTGAAATATATGCTGACGTGAACCATGTTGTCCTGTACAACCAGTTGTTTGTAATAAAAAATAAAATAAAATAAAATAAAATATTTAAGACGCAAATTTAATATGTGCAAAAGAAATATAATTCAAATATTAATCTTTAATTTTATTGTATGTATTATTTATGTATGTTTATTTATTAAATTTATTTTATAATATATCTTGCAAGCATTATATCGATGGTCTTTAATTTATTCAATTTAAATACATAAACCTTTGTAATGGAGTACCGACCTCAAAAAATTTTATTGCAGAAATGGATAGAGGGTGCAAAGTTATGCTATACTGATTTTTTTCAGATTTTTTAGGGACCGGGAAAAATTGCTAAAAAGTTTTGGCTAGGTCGGGTTCGAATCCACGTCCCTTTTGGGTCCTATCTTTTATTAAGAGAGGCGGCAAGAGGCGGCACTTTTTCTGTACTTTCAATAATTTTTAAAAAATATTTGCCGGGCTCTAAAAAATCTGAAAAAATCAGAGTAGAATAACTTTGCACCCTCTATTCATTTCTGCAATAAAAAATTTTGAGGTCGGTACTCCATTACTGATTATTAATTTATTTATTTGCTTTTATTACATTCCTCTATACCATTAACATGAGGTCTGTTTGTAAATACATTATCAGAAATAATCGATTATTGTTAATGATGAACCTTCTGTACTGTACATGGAAAACATAAGGATAATCAATAATAATGTTTATTTCTTATTGTGTATTTACGAACAGAGCTATGGTATATGAGATAAATATATATACATTATATTCGCTCACCCTTAAGACTGCAGCTAGTGGTTGCTTGTAACGTAGGAATATCATCATCTTCATATCTCGCATAGCCTTCTCGTATCAACACCACGCGTACCAAGTAAGTGGTACTACTTTTCAGTCCACCCACAGTCAGTGAGGGGTTCTTGGGGGGCCAGATTGACTTAGGTCCTGAAGTCCATATATCACTGGAGGTTTCCTTTAAAAAATAAGGCATATTGTATATGAAGTTTTATGACGTTTAAGTGAATATAATTATATCTATAAAATCCTATTGTTCAATTTGGTTTATTGTTTGTTAAAATGTCCCAAATTAAGAGACACCTTTTATGATGTGGACTCTTAAAACAATATCAAAGGAACCGGCCTTAGTTTGTTCATAATTAGAATTAACTCCTAATATAAAACGGCTTGTTATTTATTTATGGTACGTTATTGGATCAATTGTTTGGATTAAATTGCAAAGAGTGATTTTATTCAATTTTATATGCTATGTTTGTTTCAGGATTGTTTGCTACGTGATTTATTGACGTTCTTTCAACTTGTTTTTGATTATTCTTTAATTATTATTACGTGCTTATATTGTTGCATAATCGAAAAGCAATAAAATGATTTTGAATTATGATAATTATTATAAAATCAACAAAATCAAATATATAAAATTGAGCCTGAATTAAATGTGAACGACCACTTTTATATTTAATAATATGAGAAAATACAATAAAAGATTCAACCATGCAATAAAAATTTTAAGACCTGTGAAAACTTAAATTTTTATACATCATGCAGCCTCATTAATTTATAATATTTATATATAATGAAAAAATTGTTTCAAATTACCTTGTATTGTAACAAAAAACGAACTGTTGTAAAGTTGTTGTTATTAATTTCCTGGTTTATTTTAACTGTTAGAGTGTCTTCAGTAGTATCAAGGAGACTCGGAGCTTGTAATATGATCGGGTACACTGAAAAATAAAAAAGTTGTAAAATTAATAACGATGGGGGACATTCACGAAGCACTTTAACCCCCATTTTAGCCTTGATTTTTATCCCTGGTGCCAGGGGCAAACCATAGGGACTAACCATGTGTAGCCCCTGGCTTAGCAACAGGGATAAAAATCGATGCTAAAGTGGGGGTTAAAGTGCTTCGTGAATGTCCCCCAATATTACCAATATTAGGGATAGTTCCTGTTACTAAATCTCTGCAATTTTTTTTTTACAATATGACCTCCCAATTTTACTAAAAAAAATACAGTTAAAAAGATATCTCTTAGTGAGCTACCAAGCAAGGATATAGAGTAGAGAAAGTTAGAGAGAGAGAGAGAGAGAGAGAGAGAGAGAGAGAGAGAGAGAGAGAGAGAGAGAGAGAGAGAGAGAGAGAGAGAGAGAGAGAGAGAGAGAGAGAGAGAGAGAGAGAGAGAGAGAGAGAGAGAGTAAAATTTCAGGACAAACATTATATTGCTTTTGCATATTCATCAGCTTGGGGTAATAATTAAATTAAATTACCTGGAGTACATAGATCGCCTTCATACCCGGACACACAAGAGTAATTTTCTCCACTGTATACATAGACACCACGACATTTAGAGCACCCAAAAGCCGTTTGACAGTCCAAATTACAATCGTTGCCAAATCTGTTGTATCTTTCTCCACAATCTGAAAGTTATACATACATATGCATATATATATATATACAGTATATAGTTATTTCAAATGAGGAAAGGGATAGTATAATTTGGAATATTAGTTACTGCAAAAGGTGTTCCACATGTCATCCTGTACGTTCTATCTATAGGTGCTAGTATGGGGAATATTCATCACATGCATTTTTTTTCTTTCCCATTATACTAAAATGGCAACAGCATGTTAAAAATAAATGGTAAAACTGAAGTATAAAGTAAAAAATAACGGTTGAGAAAAATTGCATATTTTATAGCCATGAATTTAATTTTACTATCATTGCAATTTTGCCGTAATTACTGTATTTACTCAATCTTGTATTTTTAAATTTATTGTTGCATTGAAGCTGGTTTTGAAATACACCAGAGAGCTTATATTTAAAAAAAAAAAACTTTCATGTGATAATATGCTTACCAAAAAGTGGTTTTGATGAAATATTTGTTGATGAAATTGATGGTTGTATGATGTATACTTTTGATTTGAGAATCATGCATTTGAGATCATTTGTTTCCCTTGAAGAAACGGTTTGAATCTCTGAAAAATATTAGGAAAAAAAAGGAAAATTAATACTTATTGGCATATTCCGAACTAATGTTGCAAAAAATGTTGATAGGAATTTGAATTCTCTTTAAATTTGTTAGTTACATGTACAGTGAATGGAGTATCGACCTCAATTTTTTTATTGCAGAAATGGATAGAGCGTGCAAAATTATGCTGCCCTGATTTTTTTTTCAGATTTTTTAGAGCCCGGGAACTATTTTTTAAAAAATATTGAGAGTCCTTTTTGTGACGTCACGAGGCGGTAAGTCCTATCTTTTTCTTAAGTAGCGGCGCCTCGTGACGTCACAAAAAGAACTTTTATCAATTTTTTAAAAATAGTTCCAGGGCTCTAAAAAATCTGAAAAAAATCAGGATAGCATAACTTTGCACGCTCTATCTATTTCTGCAATGTAAGAAAATTGTGGTCGATACTCCGATACTCCATTGCACAAAAAGTACCCCGTTATATTTCACTCTTACCATTTTGTTATCTATGGTAGAGAGCAATGTAGATTGATAAGAAAGGAAGCGCTAATATTATTTTGAGTCATTGCTTACTGTAATTTTTTTCCATATATTATTTTCATCCCTCTAACACCTTCAAAATTATGCCAAAACACTATATATTTATAAATATGCAAATATAAGTAACATACCAGTCAGTATAAATAATGGCATTGCATTACTATCATGTCAGCGTTTTGCAGCATGATTTTAAAGGTGTTAGAGCGTTAATAGAAATATGATCAAATTAACATAGCTCGAGTTAAATTAATTAATTATGAAATTAAAATTTTCATGCTGTTTGTCCAATGTCTCACAGAAGTTTTATTAATAACTTTATGACATCAATTCTGAGGTGATTAAATTTAAATAAACTATATATTATATTCATAAGAATTAAAAAAAAATGCATGATAATGACCAATAGAGTATTGTCCTCAATTTTTTTTTATTGCAGAAATGGATAGAGGGTGCAAAGTTATGCTACCCTGATTTTTTTCAGATTTTTTAGAGCCCGGGAACTATTTTTAAAAAATTATTGAAAGTCCTTTTCGTGACGTCACGCGGCGGCAAGTCCTATCTTTTTCTTAAGGAGCGGCGTCTCGTGACGTCACGAAAAGGACTTTCAATAATTTTTTTAAAAATAGTTCCAGATCTCAAAAAAATCTGAAAAAAAATCAGGGTAGCATAACTTTGCACCCTCTATCCATTTCTGCAATAAAAAAAATTGAGGACAATACTCCATTATAATTTTAGATAAAAAAATATCATCTCACCGTTATCACTGCATACTCGAATATCTCCAATTAAATTTGTGCCATTGGTTTCATTTGGAGGGATAATTAAGATGCTGTAGTTTGTATTGCTAGATTTCATTTCGTGGGTGATTCTTTGAACTCGCCACTTTGTACCAGACTGAAAATTATATTACGCATAGTTACGATAAAATAAATTATGACAATTAAAATATTATTACATGAACCAAATTTCTAATAAAGATATTACAATTTGATTCAATTTCGTATCACTAGTAAGTAAAATAAAAGTAACAATGGATAACCTGCATGAAATTTTTAATGCAGAAATGAATAGAAGGTACCAAATTATGCTACTCCGATTTTTTTCAGTTTTTTTTTTTTTTTTTATTTTTTTAGTCCTAGAACTATTTTTAAATCATTATTGAAAGTGCGGCCACGTCCCCTGGAATTGTATGTCAATAGGCGTCTAGCCCCGTCTAGGCCTTATCGTTTTTATACAGGATTCGGGGGGGGGTAACTTATTTTACCGAACTTTCAATAATTATTTAAAAATAGTTCCGGGATTTAAAAAAATCTGAAAAATTTTAAATTAGTATAATTTAGTACCCTCTTTTCATTTTTGGGATAAAAAATTTTCATGTAGATTATCCATTATAAGAAACCAAGACTGTTACATAGTAGCAGTCTTGCAAGAAACATTAATTACTTTTAATGGCATTGATTGGTTCTTTAATGTTACTTATTATAAGTGAAACATACGTGCTACATTATATTATGTGTGCACTTACAAACAGAGTGTATTCCTTCTCAATTCTTCCGTCTCCTATCACTCTTACTTTTCCTCTTCCACCAGAAAAAAAGTAAATTATTGAGAGACACAGAGAGTGATATTTTTTAACTTGAAATAAAGGACTGGAAATACTTTCGTTGAATTGCAAAACGTTGTCTGCAACAAATTAAGAATATATAATATAATACTTTGTACAATTTGTGTAATTTGTAATAGCAAACTAAAACTGCAGTTACAATAAAGGTATTTTTTTACTTTATTTAAAAAAAAATGTCTGCTGGGTGATGAATTACTGACGGGAAAATCTGAAGACCTTGTTTGAAATGGAATGGACCATAACGTTCATAATGAGATAAAAAAAAAAAAAAGAGAGTAGCAAAATTTGGTATAATACTCTTATTACTTATTACTTATTCTTTTGAAAATATATATATTTTTTTTCTTTTGTTACTGAAAAAATATGCTATACAACACTGAATCAAAATTATGTGCAAACAATTTTTCTTATAAATTTAATTATTGTCATACCGATTAAAAAACAAAATGACTAGGGGGGGGGGATGAACTTTATTATATATACATTATAAATGTATATTATGGTGTATATAATATATAACAGTGCAATTAAATGTGATCTTCTAATGAAAATTAATTACAGGCTTTGTCAAGAATGCGAGAAATGCAAATAATAATAGACGTAATTTACTCAGAACTTAGACAGCTCATAAGTTATAGCCAATCAATTTTTTGCTGAAATTTACGATCGTAAAATTAATGAAATATACTACGGGTATTTTTGCTAGAAATTCATGATTAAATATTTACTTACAAGAATGTAATCGCAAATTAAGCCAATATTCACGTGGATCCTGACTGCCAGACGTTACATATTTGATATAACCTAACGTCCAATTACTGAATGTTTTATTTAACTTTATATCTTCATTTTCATTTGAGATAATAAAGTTTAAGGTGTTGTTACGAAGTGTAGTTATTTGCAGAGTGTAATGTGACCAAGTAGGATTAAAACTGTATCGGGAGGAGAACCGCCACTGTAAAAAAGTTAAAAAAAAAATGTTATTTTCTGGAAATCATTTTTTAAATATAATATTATTATATATATATATACATAATACTTAATGTAAAACAAATTACAAATATTAATAAATTTAAATGTGAGTTTATTGAATTTGTTGAAAAATTGTCCTAAAATGTTGAGATATATTGATAGTTTAATTTGTGTAATAAAAAATTTAATACGTACAAAGTGGATATTTTTTCATTTTTGAATGTGTAAAATTTTATTGTAATTGTTTTATTATACATGTTTATGCAATGTTTTTATTAGCTGTTTTGCTAAATAAAATCCTATTCTCTTTCGTTCTATTTATAAAGATTGTTGGTTCAATCAATAAACGAATAAAGAACTTTAAATATAAAAAGAAATTGATAACATATAATATGATGATGATGATATTACTACACTATAAGACCCAAAAATATAAATATCTCATTTGAAAGGAAAATTCGTTGAAATACCTGCACTACTTATTTTATTTACATTTTTTTATCTAGTTGATTGTAATATCTTTTTAATTCGTCATTGGCAGTTTGGTAACTACATGTATACAAGATATTTGGATAATATTTATATTGATTTTCACTTATTCTTTCCTTACATAATTATGATCTTTATTTTATTCATTTCCGTGATGAATGATTATTTGTAATAAAACGATAAATTTTATAAACTATTTTTGTTTTACATACCATTTGATGTTTGCTGGGCAATCTTCGCCGATCCTTAAATAAATTTTATGTTTAATTTTCATGCACTATATAAAACTCTCAAACTGCTTTTATTTAAAGCAATAACATTATTAACTTTAAACACGAAATAGAAAGAAAAAAAGTAGTACAGTTTCCGTGTTTGTTTTAATTTAATTGTGTAAAATGAAGTTCTATGATTCAGAAAAGCTTGACAGTCAACTACAGGTTGCAGAAAAATACGTTTGTTATTGGCTCCATCTAACCCTTGCAAGTAGTGTAACGTTAGATGCAGAATAGTTATAATAATTATTATATGAAAAGTAAATAATATAATTATAGTAAAGTCTCTGGTGTTTTATAAGTATAAATAGATATCGTTAAAAAAGTAATATCATACTATAAGTAAAAATAGTTGATACAGAACAGTTATCATGCAAAGGCGAGCAAAAGGCATGCAGTAAAGTTAATAGTGTCGAGCGAAAAGTAAGTAGCTGACAAGGCGAGAAAGTCATAGTAAGTTAAAGATACCACATTGATATACTTACTGAACGTTCACAATAAAGATTTATATGCACCCGCTGACGGTCGCATATTATCATGTGTACATCAGTTTCATAGAATGCAGCAATTAAATACGTTGTGACATTTTTTTCAGAAAAAAACTTTAATAATCCAATTTGTGGAAACATTGAAAAATGTAAGAAGAAACTTCTCTCTTTATCGCTGTTCATCTGTTCCGGTAGAGAAATATTTCGTTGTTTTGTTTCGTTTTGTAACGAATGCCGGGGAAATGCTGTATGATTATAAATATATATATATTATATTTTACACTAATTTTAAAAACCATGTAAGCAAATTTATTTTGTTATAATCTTATTTATAACAACAAAATAAACTTGCTTATTTTATTATTTTTCTTATTTAAAAACGTTTAAAAATATTTATTCACTCTTTTTCTCTTTTTGAAAAAGAATGAATAAATACTATTAAACAGTTTTTTAAATATAAACTTTAACTAGTGACGCTTTATCATTCGCAGTATTCATGTAATGAGCATTTAGCCAGAGATTTTATTATAGTTCATACTGGAACTCTGTGGTTTAGCGAAGTATATAAAAGCCAATTTAAAAAAAAAGGTAGTGAATTTATTTATGAAAATTATTTTAATGCAGAAAAATGCTATAATGCTCAATGCTATAGTAAGTCCATCTTATAATGAAATATACAAAAATAATATCCAAATGATTTAAAGTTTTACCCTTTCCTCTCCCATGTCCCTAAAAGGAGGAAAATACTTATAATTAAATTAAAACAGATAACACAGAACTATACTAATACAATTAATTAAATTATTCTCGCGAAGATTTCAGGGAAATTTTCATACGCAGGAAGTATCAATTGAGAATTTTTCATTAAATTGGACAACTTGCAAGAAAAAAAATAATTGATTATTTGGATAGAGTACCTCGAGTATTGAATCGTCAATTATTTTCATATTTTATTTAACCCTCTAACAGCCTCCA
Organism: Siphlonurus alternatus; assembly: GCA_949825025.1. Classification (NCBI taxonomy): domain Eukaryota; kingdom Metazoa; phylum Arthropoda; class Insecta; order Ephemeroptera; family Siphlonuridae; genus Siphlonurus; species Siphlonurus alternatus. The sequence continues at coordinate 16,565,358 of OX463786.1, read as the reverse complement.
AATCCAGAGGAAAGACGCAGTAACATCATTCATGAAACTTCTTCCCCTATATGTTTGCTTTGTAGGTATAATTAACAGACTATATGTACATATTTTTTACAATCCGGAAGCGAATTTGCTTCGGACGCGAAATTTTTTATCCCAACGCGTTGGGACCATCCAGAAATTCCCAGACGTGAAATTTGCGTTCGGAGCATCACGATTTTTATCCCAACGCATTATGGGCACTTCAACAAAATTCCCAACACGTTGGGGTCAAAATATTTTGCTCCCAACGCGTTAATTGTGAACAATGAGATAGGCACACAACACGTTCAGAACAAAATAAATATGATTTTAATGACGCAAAATTCTCAAACATATTATAAAAAAACAACAACTATAATTGTAAGTCTGATTTAAACTATTTAAAATATATTAAATACTGTAAACTAATATTTTTCAATCGCTATTTAAAAATTAAATAATTAGGGCAAACATAGTAACTTTAAAATATAATTAAAACAGTACACCTTATAAAAAAAATGTCTGATTGTAGAATTTGTTGATTTTATAAGACACTTCACTATTTCTTGCACTTTTAAAATTACTATACTTGTTAATTTTTAAGTATCAAATGACGTGTTTTTAAGAACTACAGCTCATTTACATTTACGTTACGAATACAATTTAAGGGTGTTAAAGAGTTCATTTTTTTTAAAAAGAACGGACAATACATACATAACTCGATGTCCTCTATCCAAATATGCAGTAAACAAGCAGGCAGGTTATGTCCATTTTTTTTTTAATATCCTATAAATGAATGGTTATATATCACTTACCCTCCCAACGATGATCAAGCACAAGCCCCAAATTGATTTTGTTCTCAAGGTCCCAATTGTGGACAGTTGTCAACAAGCCCCCACTCTTCCAGCCGTCACATTTGTTGTTGATAACATCGCATGTCAACAACTGCTTTAACATTTTGGCGTCACTGTCAAATTTCTCCGGATATTTCCATGATGAACCTACAGAAAATTTTTATTTAAATGTTAAGGAGAGCATCCTTGTTTGTTCAGGAAACTTTAAACGAGTCTGAAGGTGCAATTTTATCAGCAACATGTAAACTTTTTGTATAGTAATAAACCTGTTCGTAAACTTTGAACGCCAGACTACAATTTCTCCATCCGATCGTTATGTTCAAGTAAAGTTGTCGCCTCGAAGAATGTCCCTTTGCAGCATTGTTTAATCAAATGATGGTACGTAAGAACACACGGGTATGGTGATTAACATGGCTGCAAGTGGGAATTTTTCCAAAGTGACAAATATACCTTAAAAAATCGTGTCAATCTGCGTAAAAATTTAATTAATTATAGTCGCGTAATTAAATAAAAATATTTCAATTTTTATGCACCGATTATTCAAAAAACATGAACAGATTATAAAAATATAAACTGTAAAATAAAAATATAAACTTAATTAACCAAACAATAATAAAAAATTTCATATACTTTTTTTTTTTCGAAAAATTGAAGCTCTTATTTATTTTTAATTAAGTTAAATTTAAAATAATCATAATATAATAAAAAAAAATTAAATTACTTTAATTTATTTTCCAGCATCGATAAATTTTTAATAAAACAATAGGTTTTACTCCAAGGAAAATTTTATATTTTATATGCTTAATTTACTTATTTTATGAACATTATAAAATAACAGTTATATCAAAGAATTAATATGTAGATATTAATTCTTTGGTTATATCAAAGAATTAATTCTTTGGTTATATTATAAAGCTATCAATTTTTTTATATATTGATTAAAAATCATATATAAGGTAATGATTGAATATTTCAAATTCCCTCAAAATACATGCTTTAGACGTAAGTATAATAATATATGCTGTAAATTAATAATGCAAAAATGTATAATATATTGACAAAAAGTAATTTGGGCATAATGATTATCTCAACATTTAGTGTATGGACAAGAAATACATACCCGTATAAATTGGATAACCGTATTCACTGTTATATTGACCAACCCATACCAAAGCAGAAGATTCAGTGTCTCCTTTGGAAATGCATTGCCGTGTATCATTATGTTTCAGCAATACCAATTCAGCTGCTGAAATTAATAAAAAAAAAAATTCTATGTAGCATCCTAAATAATGCAACCAATTTAAATTTTGTACTTACAAGCTGTGTTACCAAATAATGTTGCAAACAAAGTAATCCAAATAAAGAGGTCCATTTCAAGTGTAGCTGCAGAAAGTATAATTCATTAAAATTTGAACAAATTTTATTCAAGTTGAAGTCTGTATGAAAATTCCTAGATACGGAATATATATATATATTTTTTTTATTTTTATTATTTTTTTTTTAATCAAACCCTATTGGGTACTTCTATTTACTAATTACATTATACTACTTTGAAACCCCGAACCTTCCGAAACCCTAACTTGAGCGTTTCGCGGGCTCTTCTGGAACGGGGGCGGCCACGGCCTTGCAAATCCATCCCGGCATTTGCCTGCGGCTGAGGGCAACGTGGAAACCTCAGCCAGGATGGACGCTACAGCTTTTGTCAATGAACCGGAAGTGCAATGGTCCAAAGCCAGGGGAACCACATAGTGGAAAAGCGCAACGTTTTACCCCTGGGTGGGAAACGTGGTTTTTGTTGAAAATGGTCACCCATCCAACTACTAACCACGCGCGGCGTTGCTTGACTTCGATGATCTGACGAGACCCGGTGAAGCGCACTGTGCCACACCTTCCATACGGAATATACTTATACATTATATATAATTAAAAAAATAAATTTTTTCACTGTTTAATGATATGCACACAGTACAGTACTGTATGTTATGAAGAGAGAGGAAAGGAGAGAGACAGGCGGGATTATTTTTATCAATATGTTTGTTATCCGTTGAAGAAAAACACGTGATTTATGTATAATTTTGCATGCAATTAATAGACGTGGCCTAAATAATAGGAAAAATTTTCTTCTTTTCCAAAAAATAAAAACATGTACTGTACATATTTACCAACGTTATTAACGTACGTGTTTTAATGAATTTATATTCATAGAGACCATAAATATCGACGGCAAAATAAAATAACACTTAAAATTTATAAATGATACTGATATTTAATTTAGAAATAATTACCGCTTTTCAAAATAATTTTGATATTTTAGAATGTTTGTTAATTAAAATGAATGTGAGCCGGTATTTTTTTAAATAAAGCATATGGACATTCTACATGTTTGGATAATGCACCTCTCGAGTTATTATATTTTTAATTTTTTTCAATTTTGTTTTATTTCTCTCCAACACCCAAATTTTATGAGAAAAACTCTGTATGAAATCATTCCTGATGTTTTGGTGTTAAAAGTTTGCATACCCGTGATTTAATATAAACCTTTCCCTCGATTTTGTGGGTGCTGGAGGCATATAAAAACGTGAGAAAAATTGGAAATAAATAATTTGAGGACCTCCATGATATAGATATGCAATAAAAAATAATGCAGGTTGCCCATTTTGATGCCGTAGAAATAATAATTTATACAAAAGAGAACGCACAATAATTTTATTTACCTACATTCGCTTCCAATTAACAATAAAAGAACGTGAAAATAAATTAATCTTTAGTATAATTATGCATAATAAAGCTTTCACTTGGAGTTTATGTACCTCTGCCAAATTCAAATTGTATTGGACGAAATATGAGAAAAATGTATAATAATATTGCATATAATATAACGCATTTTGAAAAAATGGAATTTGAACTACCGTATCGGCCCTCGTCCGGAATAATGAGCTATCAGATTTCAAGTAAGCGCAATTATGAGCTCATTTCATTTTTGCGCTCACCTAAAATAGCAGATAGCTCATTATTGCAATCAAATCATAGTAGGTAGATAGCTAATTATTATACAAACGAGGGACGATATATGGAGGTGTGGTGCAGTGCATTTGATCGGGTCTCGTCAGATCACCAAAGTCAAGCAACGCCGAGCGTGGTTAGTAGTTGGATGGGTAACTATTTTCAACAAAAATCACGTTTCCTACCCTGGGGTAAATCGTTGCAGGCGCTTTTCCACTATGTGGTTCCCCTGGTTTTGGAACATTGCACTTCCGATTCATTAACAAAAGCTATAGCGTCCATCCTGGCTGAGATTTCCACATTTCCCTCAATCGCAGGCAAATGCCGGGATGGATTGCAAGTTGCATGGCCGTGGCCGCCCCCGTTCCGGAAGAGCCCGCGAAACGCTCAAGTTAGGGTTACGGAAGATTCGGGGTCTCAAAGTAGTGTGCAATTATATGTAGTAAGTAGAAGTGCCCAATAGGGTTTGATTAATATATATATTATATATAATACATAATATATGTGTTAATGATGTGTTATCGTCACTAAATTAAGTCTATAAAATAAGATTAAATTTAAGTACATTAATCAACTTCGCTTAAATTTCGTAAAGAAAGTTGGAATTTTCGTATTATTTCTTTGTTAGTGTTAATTATTATTGATACCTTTTCCTGGTTTGCAACCACAATTTTTTCATCCGGCTTTATCAACAAACATTTAAAGTGGCGAAACAACTTGTTACGCATTTGGTGACGAAAGTTTATTCTGAGGAAATGACGTTAAATTGTTTAATTTATCATCAAGATTTAACTTACGACTTGAAAATAAATAAAATGTATAAAATAATTTAATAAAGAAATGTATATCAATTTTTTTTTAGTAATGCACTATAATCATGCAAGTGTCACAATATGTTATGATTATATATAACAATACTAACTAATAATAATCTTACAGCAAAAATCACCAGATATATCCGTGATATCATGGAAAATTTTCGGCCTAAAAATACTATAGGCAATATTTAAAAGACACAAATGTATCTTATCATCTCCATAAAGTATCATTTCTTAAAGGGGTACCAAAGTGAATACTTTTTTTACATATTCAGGCAGCTAAGAATTATTCTAACATCCCTGTAGCTCAATATTTTCGTACAATGCCTAGTTATTTTACAATAAATTATTTAGTTTGAAAATTGAGTTCTATGGCCGTTGATTGATTCAAGCCGATGCGCTCCCGCAGCAGCCGGTGATACGACAAGAAAGGGGCGGGAGGAGGTTCCCATGAGTTGCGGGAAATTCTCATCGTATCAGCGGCTGCTGCGGGCGCGCACCGACTTGAATCAACCAACGGCCATAGAACTCACTTTTCAAATTAAATAATTAATTTTAAAATAACTAGGCATTGTACGAAAATATTGAGACACAGGGATATCAGAATAATTCTTAGCTGCACGAATATGTAAAAAAAAGTATTCACTTTGGTACCCCTTTAACCATGATGAGATGAAAATTTTTATTTTGAATTATAATCTACATTTTATTGAGCAATAAATAATAAAAATTGAAGTTTTCAACAGACGTATTATAAGACTTTTTCCTTCAAACTGAAAGGAAAAATAAATTCTTCAGGCAGTAAAAAGAAAGGTTTTAGTTTAAACACAGCTTTGAATCAATTGATTTTTTAAAAAAATCCTGCCACAATCTAACTTCCTGGCTCTTCATGAAACCGGTGTAGCATTGCTTACAATTTTTGAAAATTTCCCAACCGGGCCCCAGTCATGGCTTTGCAGAGTCTCCTAATTCGCTTAGTTGTGACATAGGGAACCATGAAAACTACACTCAGGATGGTCAGGAATTGATGATTGACATCAATAAATTTTCCATGTGGGTATTCGTTAGCAAACACCACGCAAATTTTGCGGTGCCTGTGGGATCGAACTCACGATCATCCAATTAGGGATCGGATGTGTTTACCACAGCTTCAAGTGCCCGGTTATAATAGCTTTTTTATGAAACTTGCAAGCTCGCATATATAGCTCTCGTGGTGAAATTAAAACTATTTTATAAAAACGAGAACTATTTTTTATTTAATTTAAATATTGCACTTCCTTCTCACTTCTTTGTCCCCATTTTCTTTTCTGCACGCAAGTTTTTTTGTACAATTTCAGTCAAATTTTATTTTAATCAAAGTTATAAATTTGAGAATAGACAACCTGAATTTTTTTATTGAAGAAATAAATAGAGGGTGCAAATTTGTGCTCCTCTGGTTCTTTTTTTTTCAAATCATTAAATGCCTGGGAACTATTTTTTAAAATTATTGAAATTACAGAGAGAGACGTCACTTCTTAATACGAGTAAAAAGATAGGGACCTAAAAGGGGCGTGGATTCAAACCCGACTTATATGGCAAACTTTTAAGCAATACTTCCTGGTCTCTAAAAATCTTATAAAATTCAGATTTGTTACACTAAAAAAAAATTGGTACCAGTACTTTGCAAGTACATGAGAAATTTGATGATAAAGCTAGAGAGAGAGAGAGAGAAGAGAGAGAGAGAGAGAGAGAGAGAGAGAGAGAGAGAGAGAGAGAGAGAGAGAGAGAGAGAGAGAGAGAGAGAGAGAGAGAGACGTGCACTTACCTTTCACAGGCAGCCAGCAAATCTGATCTGGACACACTCATTTGTATAACATTGCTTCTTATAATTTCACATTACTTCCGTGTTTAAAGTAAGAGTTACAATAACAAATCTATATAAAAAATATACACAACTTTTATTAAGTGAAGTTAACATTCCTGCCAATTTTATAGTGTATGATACTTCCTTAACTCAGCTAACATTACAAAAAAAATATATCATATTCTATTAATTGAGAATTAAAAACAATTTACCTCACACATATCCCTTGACATTTTTAATTTACTGTACCCCCACCACACACAAAACAACCCCTAACTGATTTATGGATGCTGTAAATCCATTACGGTAGGGGTTGATATTTGAAATATCAGGGGAGGTGAGGAAAGTGATAGTTTATTTATCGAAGAATAGAGTATTGACCTCACTTTTTTTTTTGCAGAAATGGATAGAGGGTGCAAAGTTATGCTACCCTGATTTTTTCACATTTTTTACAGCCCTGGAAGTATTTTTAAAAAATTATTGAAAGTCCTGTTTGTGACGTCACGCGGTGGCAAGTCCTATCTTTTTCTTAAGGAGAGTTGCCGCGTGACATCACAAAAAGGACTTTCAATAATTTTTTAAAAATATTTCCAGGGCTGTAAAAAATCTGAAAAAATCAGGGTAGCATAACTTTGCACCCTCTACCCATTTGTGGAATAAAAAAATAAGGTCGATACTCCATTGAAGTTCACCATATTTTCACAGTAAGAGTGACAAAAAGATTCAGAATAGTGCAGGGGTGACGAAAGTCTAGAGCATGTAAATCCACCTTTGATTATTTTAGACACTCAAGACATTTTAGCTTTATGAGAAAGACAAAAATAAAGTGTTACTATGTTTTTTTAATGCACCGTTTATATTACAGTGTGTACAATACAAAAATATAATAATCTACTTAAAATTATGTATAATATATTAATATTATTATATTATAATATTACTACTAAAGAGCAGAAAAAAATTGTCTTGAACATTGACGACCAAGGTAATAATACTGCTGCTGGCTTACCCCGCAAAAAATATGGCGTCATGTTTGAAAGAATGAATATTATATAATATATTACTGTTGCAATCAAAATTATTGTTTTATTAATTATAAAAACTAAATAAATACAGATATATATGAAGTGGTATCTCATGCCTATCATGCGAAATGAAAAATAACATTATTTTATAATTTATAATGGATTAAAAATACGTTTTATTTATTAAAATATAATTAATTTACACTATTATTTTAATGGGCCAATTAAGGTTTAATCTTACAATTTATCAGTATATAAAATACATACATAAAATATAATACAAATTTTGAAAACAAAATATAATAATTATTAAGCACAACTCACAATCAGGAGAAAATTATAATCGTTATAAAAGTGTGTGGGCGTTAAGGTGGATTCACATGGTGATTTTTATCATGCGACGCAATGCGAATAGTGCGCACTTGCTATAACATCCATTGGCGGCCATATTTGGCGATTAAAAGAAAAAGAGCATCGTAATTAGCGCGATTACCGGCGAATGGAGTGTTGTCCTCAATTTTTTTTATTGCAGAAATGGATAGAGGGTGCAAAGTTATGCTACCCTGATTTTTTACAGATTTTTTTGAGACCTGGAACTATTTTTAAAAAATTATTGAAAGTCCTTTTTGTGACGTCACGCGGCGGCAAGTCCTATCTTTTTCTTAAGGTGGATTCAGATGGCGGCAACGGCGACGCGGCGCGATTTTAACTTAAAAGCTGCGAAATCCTATGCGGCGGCGAATTCGCAGGTAATCGCGTTAATTACGATGCTCTTTTTCTTTTAATCGCCCAATATGGCCGCCAATGGATGTTACAGCAAGTGCGCATTATTCGCGTCGCGTCGCATGGTAAAAATCGCCATGTGACTCCACCTTTAAGGAGCGGCGTCTCGTGACGTCACGAAAAGGACTTTCAATAATTTTTTAAAAATAGTTCCCGGGCTCTAAAAAATCTGAAAAAAATCAGGGTAGCATAACTTTGCACCCTCTATCCATTTCTGCAATAAAAAAAATTGAGGACAATACTCTATTCGCCGCCGCATAGGATTTCACAGCTTTTACGTCAAAATCGCGTCGTATCGCCGTTGTCACCATCTAAATCCGCCTTTATCATGCAAAAACATCGTGATGAACTTAACCTTTTTCAGAGTCTCTAGACTAGCAAAGAATGCTCTTAATATAAATACCAAATTTCTAATGTAAATATTTAATTTTTCGACCCTCGTCCGGAATAATGAGCTATATGCTATTTCAGGTGAGTGCAATTATGAACTTTAAATAAGTATAAAATTCATAATTGCGCTCACCTAAAATAGCAGACAGCTCATTATTGCAACGAGATCATGGGTGGCAGATAGCTCATTATTCTGAATGAGGGACGATTTGCCTCATGTAACTCTCATAATTTGTAGCTAACGGATAAAATTAACGACAAAATAAATATATTCATCGTATGTTACAAATTTGTTTAAAAATATTTTATGTACTTAAAACAATTGTTTAGTTTTGTAGAAAACATATTAGGTCTGTTCGTAAACCCTGCTCGGTGTACAATTTCTGCACCCAATCAACCTTATAAACATGGGACATAAGGTCGATTGGGTGTAGAAAGTGTACACCGAACAGGGTTTACAAACAGACCTATTACTTATTTTAATATAAATTATATATATAATATACAATTTTACAAGAGAATATAATTGATTATTACAAAATAATTAACAAAGATTTTAACATTGAAAATTTGTTTCAAAATTTGATAAAAAAATATATTCAAATTTCTTTGTGGGTCCTTTATACATAATGCATTGGGCGTGATTAACGAAGAGAGTTATCCAGTTTTTTTCAATAACCTTATCAGTTTTTTCACCAACCACTTTTAGTGTCATTGGCACTATGACTCATTAGTGAGAAACGTGGATACTTTTCTGGTTAAACCTTTCATGAATCGCCCCCTATATATAATACTAGTCTTCTTGATTCGTTTTTAAGAATAGGCCGTATTATATTTAGCCATGCACCCAAGACAACATTACATTACAATTCAACATCTCCCATATCATCGTACACACATTCTTCCCCGCTCGTTTCTCCGGACACATTTGGTGACGTCTGTTCCCCATCCAATCCTCCGGACAGGAAAGAGACTTCAACGCACGGTGCATTGTCCACGTCATTTGGTACACGAAGGGACTGAAGCTCGTGAGACTCCACGTGCTCGGTTTTTTTCGTGCAACATCGTCTGACACGATTGGACTTGACGATTCTTATCAGGATAATGATAGCACAGAAGCCAAAAAGAGATGATAAGGCGATTGTGATGTAGAAAAATGTATCTTCTTTCCCTGTAATATTAGAAATTATAAATATCAATTTAAACATACCAGTTTAATTTATTATAATGGTAATTTACATTGAAAACTGGATTAACCTTACTATTTTATACAAGTTTTAGGCTATTTAGTTTTACCAAACAATTCAAAGATGCCATGGTGTAATTAAATTAGTATTTTATAGCTTTTTTAAAACTAATAATTTTGAAATTAAACAGCTAGATAAATGATTAGTTTCAAAACCGAGAATCTCCATTTCATATAGCAATCATCTTACTTTTTTTACTTGAAAGTAACTTTCGTCATAAAGTCAAGATATCTGGATTTGAAACTAAATTATACAAAATAATTTATTTATATCTCTCCTGCAGGCTAGGCAACATGTTAAGCATTTAAATTCACTTTTTTTTTCTCTCTCTCTTCTCTGTTTTCTTATTGCCTAGCCTAACCAGGCAAATACTAAATAATGAAAAGAAGTAATAATTAAATTTAAAAAAGAATGTAAGTATAAAAAACATTATTTTTTATCGTGTGAAGGAGTTATACTGAAAAGATCGATAGCCAGGTTTCTCGCTATTCTCATTTAGTATCATTGATTTAAGGGGCATTTTCATTGATCAAAGAAAGTGAAAAAATCGCGTGCCGTTATTCAATTTCCTCAGCATTTCCTCGCCTTGCGGGGAGTGATTTTATCGCCAACATGGCCGCCATACGAGATTGAAGCAAGTGCGCTTTTCTAGCTCCGCTTGACATCGATCTATGGAAATGCATCTTTAGGCTGAAACTATTCATCATGGTTACTGAGAAACGTGAGTGATCTTCTTTCGTGAATAAATCCCATTAAGCATTTTTCATGGAAATAGTTGTATTTTATACACACTCCAGTGGATATATTACCTGCTGGTAAACATTTCTGAAGAATGTTATTCCATTGTCCTCCTGTACATTGGATCTTCGTAGCTGCTCCTGCATGGAACATGCAATGGAACATAGAGAACATATAAAATAAAAACGTTTTCAAGTTAACTCATTTTAAGTTTTGAATGTGCAAACTGACGTGAGTGAAAATCAAAATATTATATTTTGAGTCACTAAATAATACTCTTTAGCTTGGGGTTACAAAAATTTCTCTCCCCTCTCTCTCTCTCTCTCTCTCTCTCCCTCTCTCTCTCTCTCTCTCTCTCTCTCTCTCTCTCTCTCTCTCTCTCTCTCTCTCTCTCTCTCTCTCTCTCTCTCTCTCTCTCTCTCTCTCTCTCTCTCTCTCTCTCTCTCTCTCTCTCTCTCTCTCTCTCTCTCTCTCTTACTACTTACTTGCGGTACAGTCCGGTCCCATAAAACCGGCCAGACAAGAGCAGGCCCTGCCATTACAGGCAACGACTCCACGACAATCGTGTTGATTTTCCAGCACCGTTCCACACGTCATGTCACATTGCTCGCCGAAATAATTCTCTTGGCAATCTGTGAAGAAATACCATCACTATGGAGGATCAAAGCTCAAACTGTTCAAAATTTTCTTGCTTTTATTGTACGTAAACCTCTGGACAGCATGCCTTAAGGTGCTTTTGTATGGAGCGATGTTACGCAAGGCTTGGCGGGGCGAGAATAGCGCACTTGCAGTGAAACTGTATAGCGGCCATATTGGCGAGGAAAAATCGTAGTGATTAAATTGCTGGGAGAAAGCGATTTTTCCTCGCTAATATGGCTGCCATACAATTTTATGACAAGTGCGCTTTTCTCGCCCCGTCATGCCTCACGCGACATCACTCCATGGAAAAGCGTCTTCATATACTGCTAGAGCTGCAGCTCCAATAAACAAAGAGATTCAAATTTGCAATTTTGGGTGAGATAAGAAGAGCACAATATCTAAATAGTTTTGGTTCACCACACCTCTATAGACTCCTGATAACGCCCACAAACAATGCAGGAGTAAAGTTCGTGGTGTCCAGAAGTGAATACATAAATATTATGTCGAAAAATTTAAATCATATCAAATTTAAACTAAACAAAAACCGTGGAAGGTTGCACAATTAAAAAAAAATGAACTGAAATGCATATAAATAAATTATAAAGTGATATATACGATTTGAAGCTTTCATGAAATATTTAACGATGAAAATTATATGTAATTCTTTCCGTTAACATCGATATAGTAATTTCGATACACTAGGTATAATATATATTATGAAGATTATAATATACACAACTGTATATACTATTATATTATGCTATTCATAATGGCGGGCATTCACAAAGCACTTAAACCCCAACTTTAGCCCCAAGTTTTATCCCTGATACTAAACATGGTGCTAAACCAGGGGCTAATCATGTCTAGCTCCTAGTTTAGCACCATGTTTAGTACCAGGGATAAAACTTAGGGCTAAAGTTGGGGTTAAAGTGCTTTGTGAATGTCCCCCAACATGTATATATATAGAGTATTCACACAAACTTACTAAATGCAGGATTATAAGGATTGACATCCATGTACTTGATTATCTCCTGCTGTTTTAATTGTGTGCAATCCAAGCTCTCATGTCTACCGCGGAATGTTGAAACGTAGATTTCTGTAAAATTACAAGTAACATGTAAGTACTCTTTCTGATTCTTTGATATATTGAAAAAAACTATTTTTTTAATATTCGTTTCGTATCATATAAATTATAATTTCTTGCATCAATATAAAATATATCATCGATGAAATTACTCAAAATCAAATAAGATAATTTATGATAATAAAGCATTGCAATTTAACGTAATAATTACGGCTTTACGCAATATGATATTTAGTTTTCATAAATATGTGTATACAGGTTTAATGTTTGTAATCATTTAAGTCATTACTATGATTATTATTAAATTATGATTTATTAAGGATTCAGGAGTGCCAACTTAACTTTCAATAATTATTTAAAAATAGTTCCGGTACTCAAAAAGATCTGTTGTAATAAATTAATTCACTCATGTGCTCAATTTAAAACCGCATGACAGGATACTTTTAGCTGATAACATATAAACATTGACGTAAGCAAAATAATATAATTGCAATTTGCAGGATATAAGCTAACTTCCTGCATTCAAGATATAAATTTTAATTAATTTCACAATTATGATTTGTGTCAATAATTTCTTAACAAATGGACAACCTATATATATGAAAAAAAATTATTTCAGAAATGAATTGAGGGTACCAAATTATGCTACTCAGAATTTTTTCATATTTTTTTGAAACCCAGAACTATTTTTAAATAATTATTGAAAATGCGGCCACACCTCCTGGAGGCGTCAATAGGCGTCTCGGTTCTATCCTTTTTATTAAGGATTCAGGGGTGCATGCCAACTTAACTTACAGAACTTTCAATAATTATTTAAAAATAGTTCCGGGACTCAAAAAAATCTGAAATAATTCAGAGTAACATAATTTGGTGCCCTCTATTCATTTCTGCAATAAAAAAAATTTCATGTAGGTTGTTCATTAATTAAATTTCATAAAATAGAATCATTCTGGCTTATAACTAAAATTAAAAACTTTGCATATTATATCAAATATTAATATAATCTAAATGGGAGTTACTGCATGCAGCATGGAAAAGAACTGAAATACTTAAACTGTGTTTTAACAACTAACCGTCTTGATTGCATACTCGAATATCTCCCACAAGAAATCTGCCGACATTTTGTTCTTCAAAGTTGATTGACAGCCTGTAGTCTGTGTTGGCAATTAAGGTCGTCTGAAGTCTGAACGATTGCCAGTCACCGCTTTGCTGAAAATAATGAGAATTTTAGTTCACAAAAATGTATTTTATGAGGTTATATATTAATTATGATATGAATATATTATACAGTAAAACAAATCTAAGTTTACGCTTGACAAGGCTAGACTATACGTCTAGACAAGCTGGCGCCCCCTATCATAGCCATGTTATGACTTTCAAGATGGCTACCGTGCGTAATCGAATCTACACGTAAACTAAGATTTGTTATATACTGTATATGGATATTATATATTTTCTGAGGAAAATAGTGTACTTTAAGCTCCAGAGATCTCTCCACGTTTCCCTTCCTCCAAACTCTCAGCCAAGCTGGACCTCCCGAGTTATGGTACGTCATGGACACACACAAAGTCTGAGTCTTCGAGACTCTGAACTCGGGACTGGATAGTTCAGTGGTGCCTTCCTTGGACTGTAGTATATTATCTGAGAAAATATCGATGTTAGAACGATTTATCTGTAATGTATCAACCACAGCAGCTAACTCACTATATCAGCATTATGAGAGCGTAACTAAACATTATAATTATAATTGTATAACAATATTTACAATAACAATACAAAAATTATAATATTTTAAATCTACATCAATAATAATAAATAAAAATGTAAGAATTTACCACAAAAAAAATGTTTTTTTTTTTTTTTTTTTTTTTTTAGAATTTTATACTTAGATTTCCTAAATATTTATTTTGATTGCTCTCGTACTGAATAAAGCGTGCTCAATTTTAAGCATCAACATTATTATTATTATATAGTTCAGTGATCAACATACAAAATTATTGTTCAATACTTACACATATGCAATTTCCAGTATCCAATCTTATTATTATGACTTTGAAACGTAATAAATTTAATGTTCAAAGGTTCAGAATCAATCCAACTTAGCAGAAGTTGAGATCCACTTTTGACTTTTCTCAAAATTATATTCGACTTATTGTAGTCTATTTTTATTACTGAAATCGTGAAATGTGTCCATTCTATTTCACTTATAGCTGGAAAACCCTATAAAAACAAATAATTGAAAATTTATAAAATATTTGATGAAAAACAATAATATATTTTATATTTAAAGTAAAATCTTCTGACGCAATGGTTGAAACACGTCATTGTTGTATATATGTCAACAATCAACAATATTTTATAGGAAGAATATATTGTTATATATTAAAAACAAATAATGATGTATCTCCCTGCTCATGGTGAACGGGTTTTAAAACTTTTTTTATTCCATCTGTAACAGTTAAATATCGAATGGTCAAATGCAAAGTAATAATAATTAAAAAATATAATTAATATAATTACGCTATAAGATAAGCAGAAAAGCATATATATATATATATATATATATATATATATATATATATATATATTTCCGGCTACTTCCGGAGATAATCTTAAATTGGTTGAAGTGTAGCCTTGACCAACTATACAAGGTTAATTTCGGTGATTTAGACAAGACCTACCATCCTCTTTTGTGGCACGTAATCAACTCCGGCTCGCAACACCTTAAAGGGGTACTAAAGTGAATACTTTTTTTTCATGTTCGGGCAACTACGAATTATTCTAATATCCCTGTGGCTCAATATTTTCGGACGATGCCTAGTTATTTTACAATTAATTATTTAGTTTGAAAACCGTTGGTTGATTCAAGCATGCCCGCGGCCACAGCAGCCGGTGATACAACAAAAAGGGGTCGGGAGGAGGTTCCCCCGATTTACGGGAGATTCTCGTCGTATCAGCGGCTAGTGCTGGAGCACACCGACTTGAATCAACCAACGGTTATCAAAATAAATAATTAAATGTAAAATAACTATAGTTATGCCTATTTTCGTACAATGCCTATATTATAGGCATTGTACGAAAATATTGAGCCATAGGGATATCAGAATAATTCTTAGCTGCCCGAACATGTAAAAAGAGTATTCACTTTGGTACACCCAGGCTCGGACTGGTCATAAGAGTTGGTGAGCGATCGCTCAGTAGGCCCCCCCGGTTGGAGGCCCCCAAAATGTCAAAAGTAGGCCCCCCCAGGGTGAAATAGGCCCTCCCTACATCGCGAAGCGATGTAAGATTTAATGTAGACACAGTGTTCTGAAGATATAGAGTAAAACAAGAGGCTTAAATAACAGTACAAAGAACTGACTATTATATTTAATAGGTATTATATATTCATAATAATCAATTACTTCATATACATTTCAATTTATTTACTATCAATTTTCAACTTTGAAGTGCCAGAAATTTTTAAAACAAAAAGACAACAATTACATTATAACTTTCATGAGAAAATATAAGGGTCCTTGGCACAGTTGGAGGCCCCCCAAAAATATAAAAGGTAGGCCCCTATAATGAGGACCTATACCTTTATTATTTTTAGGAGGCCTCCAACCGTGCCGAGGGCCCTTATATTTCTTAAAAAAAAGGGGGTCGAGCGTGGCGCAGTGCATTGACCGGTTCTCGTTAGATCACCGAAGTCAGGCTACGTCGAGCGTGGTTAGTACTTGGATGGGTGACCGTTTCAAGTAAAAAATACGCTGCTCCCTCCCTGGGGTAAATTCGTCTCGCTTTCCACCCAGTGCAGTGATGCACTTGTGTGTGGTTCCCCAGGCTTTGGACATCGCTTTGGTCCATTGAGAAAAAGTATAGGTGTCCGTCCTGACTGAGGTTTTCCACGGTTCCCTCAGTCTCACCTCAGCGAATGCTGGGACGCGTAAGCATGCAGGCCGTGGCCACTATCCGTTCCTTACCTTATCCCTACCCAGTACCCCGCCGCGAGCTATAAGCTCTTAGGGGTGTATCCTTGTAAAAAAAAAAAAAAAAAAAATATAGTGTAATTCTCCTCATTTGACCAAGAAGGCTCTTTATACATCGCGATCGGAAAAGATGTAACAAAAACGAAGCAAATTAATTTTGGAAAATTAATGTAGAGTAATTAAATCAAGATGTAAAGCCTTGAAGGCCCCTTGGTCCCCCTTGGTCCTGCACTAATATAAGTAAAATTTAATATGAACATATTCTGTTGCGGTATATGTTTTTGTTTTTTCAAATAGACATAATCTTTTTATTAATATAATACATTATAGTGATAAAAATAAGCCAGAACAGTCCGGAACGCCAATACGGAAAGGTGCATTTATTATTGAATTTAAAAAAAAATCATAAATTTTATTTTTAAAAATACCTAAATTATAGATTAAAATTTGTAAGTTTATATTTTTACAAAATCTTCCGCTAGCTTCCATTTCGTATTCGTAGTTTTCTTCATATATATGACGAAAAGATGTATAGCACGTACTTGTTTTTTTTTATTACATATTTTTTTATTTATTTATTTATTTATTTATTTTTTTTGCTATTATAGTATTTTTGTATCTATTCATGCATGATTTAATGCTCAAATCACTTAAAGTAGAGTGAGCGATTTCATCTTTTCGAATAGTTTATTTTCTAAAAATATTTTAACTCACCCTCTATTAAGAAATGAAAACCAAAAAATTCCATCTGAAATAGCTTTACCACAAAAAATTCTCAAAGTTGGTGTTTCGGAGGCCCCTTATGCATCCTTATGGAACAGAAAACAGCTTTTTACTCCAACTTTGTCTGAATCATGGTACCAATTAAAAAATACGTACGTAATCCGTAATCTCTGATTAATTCTTTAATGGATTTTCAATTTTTTTTTTTTTTTTTTTTTTTTTTGCGGAGCCGTTTTTCCGGAAAAAAATCTTGAAAATCCTTATGGGAATTAACCCGCAAAAATTTTAATATTTTTTTTTTCGGATAAATTGCTCCGTAAAAAAAAATAATCATAATAATAATATTTGAAAATTCATTAAAGAATTCATCATAGATTACGTACGTATTTTTTAATTGGTACCATAGTTCAGACAAAGTTGGAGTAAAAAGCTGCTTTCTGTTCCAAAAGGATGCATGTTAAAGGCCTCCGAAACACCAACTTTGGGAATTTTTTGTGGTGAAGCTATTTGAGATGGAATTTTTTGGTTTTCATTTCTTAATATAAGGCAGGTTAATATATTTTTAGAAAACAAAATATTCCAAAAAATGAAATCGTTTACTCTACTTTAAACTGATGCATATACGGCCCAGAATGCAGTACAACTTCATTTTTTAGGAAATGGAAAAAAACAGAGAGAATCTAATTTTGACCTCAAAATTTATTGGAGAGATTTTAACATACCGCAATATAATTTGTAATGTATTCGGTCATTTTTCGAGCACGGTTAAGCAACTACATGACACTAAAATATATTTAAAAAAATAAACGGATGAAAATACGTGCATTGCGATAAAAAGGTTTGATTGTCCTAACTTGAAACAATTTTTAATTAAATAAAAAGTAAGAAATGTATCTGTTCCCTGAAAAAACATTTCTTGGGGAAAACAAACATTCCATTCAAAGTAACAAAATATTTGTCAACTTTTGCTGGCAATATATTTTTTATTCAAAGCTTTATTGATTTTTAATTAATTTTTTATCGTTTAACTGTTCAACGCCGGCTAAAACTATACACAATGGAGTACCGACCTCAAAATTTTTTATTGCAGAAATGGATAGAGGGTGCAAAAATATGCTACTCTGAATTTTTTCAGATTTTTCTGAGACCGGGAAGTATTTTTAAAAAATTATTGAAAGTGCAGAAAAAGTGCCGCCTCTTGCCGCCTCTCTTAATAAAAGATAGGACCCAAAAAGGACGTGGATTCGAACCCGACCTCACCGAAAATTTTTAGCAATACTTCCCGGTCCCTAAAAAATCTGAAAAAAATTAAAAAATCTGAAAAAAATCAGAGTAGCATATTTTTGCACCCTCTATCCATTTATGCAATAAAAAAAATTGAGGTCGGTAGTGTCGGTCGGTACTCCATTATTTTAAAATTGATAAAGCTTTGAATAAAAAATATATTCCCAGCAAATATTTTTGTTGGCAAATATTATTTTACATTGGATGCAATGATTGTTTTTCCAAAAAAAAAAAAAAAAAAAAAAAATATCTATGCATTTTTTGACCCAAAGTCACACAGAAAAATGTTCCAATAAGGTTTTAGTTGTTACATTGGGACTTTATACTTGCAAAACTCCTCGATTAAAAAAAAAAAACAAAAGAGGTGAAAAAAAAAATATATCAAATATATATTATATCAAAATATAAAAAATACTTGCGTTATCACCAAAAAAAGTTTAAAATAAATTTTCCTTAGAATCTAAAATTCCATAAAGAAATAAGATAAAATCTCGCGATATTTAGACACATTTGTATTAAAAAATATAGGCATGCCACGCCCCCTTTTGAAAAAAATCGCGCCTGCGGCGGGCTGCTTGGGGGGCTCCGCCCCCCAAACCCCCCGATGGTGTAGAGGCCCCCGCCTTTCATTGCTTAGTAGGCCTTTTGACCCCAGTCCGACCCTGGGTACACCTTTAATGCACATGATGCGTTTACCTTTACATGCACTTACATGAAACGATGTCTTTACTTCATTGCACATTTCTGCATTATTTTTGACACCTTGCAGACATTTCCTCAGTGTAATTCCTCCTACATCAAACTTGAACCAGTATGCAGCAGATCTTTGAGGTTCGTTGTCATCGAATAGAAAGAGAGAAGCGTTGTTTGCAGACAAAATGGAGACGTGGAGGTGTTGAGTCATATTTGGCAGTTGGATCATTTGGTAGTCACCTTTTTTGGTCTTGTATGTTGGAAATTCTGTTTTAGGAATCATTTTAAAAGATTAGGTTACACTATTGAAAATTAATTGTATGTTTTGGTCTACATAATCACTAATCACCTACATTTATTTTTACCCCATTGGACACCAGGCACCACAGTAAAAACAGTAAAGTATTATTTTGCTACACACAATTCCATCGAATAAGTTGTGCACCCCATGTAACAACCTTTTAAAGAGAGAGAGAGAGAGAGAGAGAGAGAGAGAGAGAGAGAGAGAGAGAGAGAGAGAGAGAGAGAGAGAGAGAGAGAGAGAGAGAGAGAGAGAGAGAGAGAGAGAGAGAGAGAGAGAGAGAGAGAGAGAGAGAGAGAGAGAGAGAGAGAGAGAGAGAGAGAGAGAGAAGAATTGGGAATTATACGAAAGAAACTGGCGTTTGGTTGGAATTAAGAGTGAATATTTATATCAGACTTTTTAGATGATGTAGGAGGAATTCTGGCGAGAGTTATAATAAGTCCCTTTAAACTAGGCAACTTGTTCAGCAAATGAAGAACATAACGAGATAACCTTAATCAGTTTTAGGATATAATATCATAGCTCTGCGTTCTCTTTCTTACATCTACATTGCATTGAGCTACAGGAAATAAAATAAATAACAAATGTGTTGTAGTTCTATGTGAATTTGATTCACACTTACTCTCCCAGCGATGGTCCTCAACTGGTCCCAAGTTCACTCGCCTCTCGATCTCCATGTTTGATGTCACGTGGTGCAGAGAAAATCTGTTGATCCAGCCCTCACAGCTTTCATTGTCAAGGCTGCAGTTTAGAACCACGTCCAAGATGTCGGATGACAAGAAGTAATCTTGTGGATATTTC
Organism: Siphlonurus alternatus; assembly: GCA_949825025.1. Taxonomy (NCBI): domain Eukaryota; kingdom Metazoa; phylum Arthropoda; class Insecta; order Ephemeroptera; family Siphlonuridae; genus Siphlonurus; species Siphlonurus alternatus. The sequence goes on along the minus strand of OX463786.1, from coordinate 16,545,155 downwards.
CACGTCGATGCTGTAATATCAGGAGTAATTTAGTACCCTAGTTGAAAAATTACATCTTCAACTCATCCTTTACACATCTAAACCTAATCTTTTTACTTCTAAAACACATCTTATTTCCTCTTCGCTCAATTTGAGAATGAAATAAAGTCAATATTTCTAACATTTTATGCTCAAGAAGAAGAAAGAAGAAATCTCGTCTCTTTCCCTCTTCTTTACCTCTAAAATCGTGCAAAATAAGAGGGAATTAGACGAGAGGAGAGCTTAATAGCAAAGAAAATATGAAATTTATTTCAACTCGGGTATATTTAAAGTATTTAAACATATTATATCAACTTCTACTATATTTAAAGCAGTTTATGATTTTTCGTGTTTCTTATTCTGTCTATTTATTTTATTATCTCTTTCATAAACAATATACAATAATATAGCAGCTCTGCTTAGATATCTATTTCATATGCCCCATGGGCTATTTTTTATAAACTTTTTTTTAATATTAAATTTATTATAATATAATTATATTTTTTATATATGTGTGCTATAGTGTATGATTGTATATTGCTGAAAGAGATAATAAAATAGATAGAATGAAGACTAGTCCATTCACGAAATATATCGTAATCTATAACTCATTATCTTAATTAATTAATATGTTTACCGTATATGATTCAATAAATCGAATTAATTTACTCGTTGACTAATATAATGTCAATAGCTTGAAACAAAATATCAAATATTTGTTGATATAGTATATAAGTATTAACATATTTATTCAGCAACTTGATTTTTAAACCTTGCTCTCGATATTTTTTTATTTTCTTAATACTTAATTGTTAATTTAAAAAATATATAATTATTTTGAAATTGGCAAACTGCTTGAAATTTTTATTGCATACTTGAATAAAGAACTTCAAGTTATGGATGCAATGTTAAATTTTACAATATTTTTTAATTTTAATTCGTGCTGCAAATTACTTTGCAGTCAGTCATGTAGCAGATATTGAACATTTGCATGTAAGTCCCCTCGTTTTTTTTTAGTCTTACAGAGTTAACAAATATCTTAAAAAAAAAAAAAAAAAAAAAAAAAAAAAAACTTTTCATATCCACGTATGAAATAAAAATTATTCTTGCAGGTTTTACGTTTTTCCATTGTCAGTATTAATTTTCATTATACAAAAAATAAATTACTTTCAAATTTCTGCACTAATTTCTCACCCGCAGTCTGCTCCAGGTTATCTAATGGAGAGATCCAAGCCAGGGCCGACGACTCCAAATCTCCACTTGTAATACAATACATTGTGTTGGATCTTCGCAGCATAATGAGCTCGCCCGCTAAGGAGTAATATACCAGAATTTTGTCAATCTATTACTATATTTTTATCTATCATACAGGACAAGGAATATACATTTTTATTATTATTATTTTTTTTTTTTTTTTGCATTTGAAAAATTTGCATCAATATAATTCAAAGGTTCAAACCGGTCTTTCGGTAACAGAAGTCAGAGATAAGTCAAGAAACTTGGAAATATATATATATATTCCCAAGTATATATATATTATATATATATATTAATATTTTAATTTTCAATAATTACCTGTGAATCTAATTTGTAAGTACATAGCAGCAACAGCGACCATCCAAATAAAGTGTATGAAGTTCATTTTTTCTGAAATACGTACGGATGAAAAAAAATATATATTGATAATTTTAAACATAAATTTCCTCTCCACGCTAATCGCTTGAGCATTAAGTTGAATCCCACGATTACAAAATTACTTTATCTGTTAATTATTATTGATTAAATTTGTATATTCGTTCTCATTATAGTAATGTACCCTATAATGTCAGGAAATTAACCCTTACTGAAAATGCATATTGCCGGTTTTGGAACTATAGGCAACTCAATGTATATACATTAAAATTACAATACTTTGAATGTGCTGAACACATATAAGCTTTAAGTTAAATTTTGGGGGTTATATATCCCAAATTTTTGTTATCGAGAAAGATTAAAATTTATTAATATTATTACTATATTAAAACTTCCTTGCTTATAACACACTAGACTACTATAAGACACATGTATCTATTTGATGATGTTGGGTTAACGAATCCATTTTTAATTTTCAACTTTAAAGGGCTGAATTGAATTATTTTTTATATTACATGGGTATATAGTATATGGTATATATAAGTCAGTGATATTAATATTATTTTGAAGAATCTGGTATTAGAAATATATTTATACCCATATTTTTCTTAACAATCTTAACTCAATAAAATTATAGAAAATTAATATTTAATTTTTTTTATTCATTTTCAAGTTATCTTATTTATTAACTTAAAAAAAAAAGTTAATTACTATATCTGACGTTATTATTTATTGTATTTACATTATTTTGTCTACAGTGGCGTGTTAAAGAAAACTCACTGTCCGGAGATAAAAACGTTTAAAAAATGTATAAATGTAGCTATTTATGGAACGATTTTATATATATCGCATGAAAAACATATTTTCGATGAACGTCATTCATAAAAATAATATCCAGAGAATTAAAAAATAATTGGGTAAAATATTTAATAAAATCATTTTAGACCTGTCTTGATATTTATTTATTTATCACATTTAAGCATAATTTTAGGAAACAATAAAAGGTTTTATGAACGTTCTATATTCAACGCAAACTTTTTAAAACCAAAACATCCAAAAAGTGACGTTTTTTTTCGATATATATGTTACATGGGTATTATAGTCTTACCTATTATAAAAAAATCTCACGTTTTTTTCAATGAGCACACAAGGAAAACTAACAATAATCACGCGGTGTCTGCAGTATAAACAGGAATTACAATACAGGCCTACATCCTGTTATGAGATATTTTTTATCTTTAACTTGTGGTCATCATATCTCCTAGCTGTGTGTCATATATTTTAACAACCGCGTGTGTATTAATAATTTGCTGTTCCTCAGCTAGATGGTATAAAATTGACGCTATCATAAATAATTATTATTATATATACTGTACATTATAATAATAACGAGTACCAAAAAGACTTAATTCTTTTACCATGCAGTTATATATTTCTCAATAAAATATTATTAAAAAAATATAAACTATTTTATTGTAATGTATTAATTATGTTGATAATTTCAATATACATATCATAGTATGTGCATATGAGCTCTCATTAATAAAATTGGACAGTTATATTATTAGAAAATCTTCAAGCCCCTAAATTACTGCTACCCTTCATACGTTGCATGATGGTCAATGGCAGAATATAATATTATAGATGCTTAAAAAAAAGGCGCTGTGTTTATTATTTTTTTTTTCGCATTTTCAAAAAGGATATTTTTCTTTTTAGTCCCTAATCAAGGAGTCCCTATATATCCTTTTATTAAGTTATATAGTGACGATATATGATCTATATACTTAATTTCAATATCTTAATATCCTAAAGAAAAAGTTCCTTCGGGCACTAAAAAAGCATAATATATATATATATATATATATAAATATATATATATATATATATATATATATATATACTAAAAATATATTATAAAGTCGTCCCTATATATTTATCTTTGGTTTGACGCCACGAACCTTTGTCCTCCAATCAGGCGCGGATCCAGGGGGTGGGCTGGGGGGGCTGCAGCCCCCCCCCCCCCGAAATTTTGGATTTAACATGGGCAATATAGGCATTTTCCCCACTCCAATTTTTTTTTTTTTAACATTTGCCTTATGGAGGCAGCCCCTCCCGAAATTTTTTTCTGGATCCGCGCCTGCCTCCAATACAATTGTAATGGCCGCGCGGGAGGGTCACGTGACCAAATTAAAGTACGTACATTATAAAAAGCGCAGATATATAAATCCTATTATTTATAGTATATATTAATTGCTTCAGCTATAAGCATATTATACTGTTTAATAATAATATATAATACTGTTTAATATAAATTTTAATACTTTTAATGGAGTATCGACCTCAAAATTTTTTATTGCAGAAATGGATAAAGGATGAAAAGTGATGTTTATACCAAAGAATTAATATCTATAGATATTAATTCTTTAATTGTTTATACTGTGATTTTTTTTTTTTTCAGATATTTTAGGGACCGGGAAGTATTGCTAAAAAGTTTTGGCGAGGTCGGGTTCGAACCCACGTCCCTTTTAGGTCGATCCTATCTTTTATTAAGAGAGGCGGCAAGAGCTAGGTGGCACTTTTTCTGCACTTTCAATAATTTTTAAAAAATGGTTGCCGGGCTCTAAAAAATCTGAAAAAATCAGAGTAGCATAACTTTTGTACCCTCTATTTATTTATTTTATTTATTTATTTATTTATTTATTTATTTATTTATTTATTTATTTATTTATTTATTTTATTTCACCCGTGTCGATACAGTAATATATATATACATAAAAAAAACAGCAACAAAAAGTAAGATAAAAATAATAAGACATACTAAAAAGAAAAGAAAAAATAATAATAATATGAGTATGACACAAATTTGCGGGTGAGGACCAATACAGTAGCACCATAATGGCACCATAACACAAGAAGTGGTATTGATCCAATGACATATAAGTAGCCATGCAATAATTGGCGTTGTCAAAAATTAAATTATTAAACAGAGTCTTGAAGATGTCTCTTTAAGGGTAAGGTAACGCCACCAATGTTAAAAAAAATCCCTCTCACAAAAATTCTGAAAAAAATTTAAAATGTTCTCCTCTACACCCCCTATCAGTAGCTAAAATATCAGGTATACAAATACGATCTAGTTTTTGAGTTATGAATTTTTAAAGTTGACCAATTTAACATGGGAGTTTCATTTCTCCATGTTAAAGTAGTCAACTTTAAAAATTTATAACTCAAAAACTAGATCGTATTTGTATACCTGATATTTTAGGTACTGATAGGGGGTATAGAGGAGAACATTTTAAATTTTTTTCAGAATTTTTGTGAGAGGGATTTTTTTTAACATTGGTGGCGTTACCTTACCCTTAAACATAAAGAGAAAGATGACGGTGGTTGTGACTTATATATTCATTTCTGCAATAAGAAATTTTGAGGTCGGTACTCCATTATAATATATTAAAAGTATAAAATATGTGTATAGTGTTTTAATGCATGTTGTATTTGTTGATTGCATTATTATATTTGGTACACCTTATTTGTTCTGTAACTGTTGCTAAATAAATTATATTTTTAAGGGTATAAAAACACGAAACATCTGTTGTAGCCCCATATATTTGATTAACATGTAAACCTTAGCAGCCTCATAATATAATTCTGAATTTTTTTTTAGAGACAGTTCTTTATATAGGCACCAAAAAAATATAGAAAAAATTTCAAAACAATCGGACGATCCAATTTTTTTAAATTAATTTCCTAGTTTTTAGGTCTCCATGGGAAAGCCCTCATCTATACTGAAAATTTAAAAAATTAATTTAAAAAAATTGAATCTTCTGATTGTTTTGAAATTTTTTCCACATTTTTTTGGACTGTCTCTAAAAAAAATTCAGAATTCTTATGAGGTTGCTAAGGTTTACATGTTAATCAAATGGGACTACAACAATCAATGTTTCGTGTAATCTTACCTTTACTTTAAAATTGCACTAAATGAAGCTTAAGGGTAAGGTAACGCCACCAATGTTAAAAAAAAATCCCTCACACAAAAATTCTGAAAAAAATTTAAAATGTTCTCCTCTACACCCCCTATCAGTAGCTAAAATATCAGGTATACAAATACGATCTAGTTTTTGAGTTATAAATTTTTAAAGTTGACTAATTTAACATGGGAGTTTCATTTCTCCATGTAGTCAACTTTAAAAATTTATAACTCAAAAACTAGATCGTATTTGCATACCTGATATTTTAGCTACTGATAGGGGGTGTAGAGGAGAACATTTTAAATTTTTTTCAGAATTTTTGTGTGAGGGATTTTTTTTAACATTGGTGGCGTTACCTTACCCTTAATATATAGTGAAGTGAGTAAGTGCATGATGAACTCGACATTACATATTGCTTGTAGCATTTCGAGGGACAAGCAATTAATGCATGCACCCCAGCATTTGCAAAGTTTTAACTAAGGGAACCATGGAAATCTCAGTTGGTGCCATCAATCAGTTTTTAACAAGCTGTATATAGCTGTGTGGTTCCATTTAGGAATATGTCACAAAATCGTTCATATAATTATAATTACTACAAGTGAGCGAATTAATCTGTTATTTTAATTTAATTCAATTAAATTAACTTTATTTATTTATTTTTTGTTAATTTTATTCTTACTTTTTTTTTTTTTTTGTCTTATCAGATGCTAAAAATCTTGTTTTTTCCCTCTGGTCAAGCTTTATAGCTCATGGAAGTGTAAACCATAGAGTTAATATATTGTATAGATACGCAAACCGGCACTCTTTCTACGTAAAAGGCTGCGTCAGACTTTCCCCTCCTCAACTCCCCAGTGACGTCACTTGTGATGGACAATGATTCGCTCGGACTAGTCACATGATCAAATACCGCTGCATTGATTGGTCGTGTTGTGACGTCACTTGTAGCCGCGGAGGGGAAGTTGAGGGGAGGTAGCGGACAGCTCCGCCTACCGGTTTGCGTCTCTATACAATATATTAACTCTATGGTGTAAACACAAATTTGATAATCCATAAAATGTAATATGTAAACCTACATCTTGGTCTACCCTCTTATTGGATAGTGGTCATAGCTAGTGTACTGCTTGAAAAATTATTAAATGTAATGATTATTGTGAGTAAATAAATAATATAAAAACTGATAATTTTATGGACAAAAATTATAGCACTTTAGCACTTTATTATTTTATCAATTACACAGGAACATTATTTTGTTTACAAAAATATAATTCATACATCCCACAGAAAATTATACATAAATAGTACTAGATATCAAGCAGCCTTGGTTTTTAATAACAAAAAATATGAAAATTACAAAGAAAAATTTGTGAAATGCTATAATATAATTATATTTTAAGCTTACTTGACATTATTCTTATTGAACAAATATTAAATTCATTATTATATCATCTTAAAATTTAAATGAAATTTATTCATTTATTGAAATTTTACATGTTAAAATATAATAATAATAATAATAATAATAATAATAATAATAATAATAATAATAATATTTGTTTATTTGGGATAAATTACATTGTAGGGAATAGAGAAAAAAAAATAAATAATAGCAACAACATAATAAACCAAATTGGTGAATATAAAAGGCTAAGGAGCCTATACACATAGAGTGAACATTCACCACACATCAGAAAAACTGCATACTTATGCAACTTATATACAGTAACACAATCTCAAATTAAACAAATCACCTATAATAGCTTAATTACTGCTTTATAATAAGGCTTTGCTATTATAATATATTAAAATAACTATAACGCTATGCAGCAATGTTGCTATAATCATGTGGAGATTTCTTAGTACTAGTACACATAAAAATTAAGAGACACTAATCTTCATGTAAACATAAATATAATACAACATTAATTAATAATAGAATATAATAAAGTTAATACCCTTGACACCATTTTACCCTTTCGGTGTGGCCAGACCGATATATAGCCTTATTGTCAGTAAGAGTTATTTTGCGACCATGCTGGAGCTTACCAGGCTCCCAGAACCCTTTCTTGCACTCTTCTGGGCTCCTACTACCAGATTTGTGCAGCCTGCAGTGGCAGTGCAATACTGCAGGGCAGTGGAGTATAGACAGCTGTAAGCTGCCTTCCTTTTACCAACTCCATAATCTAGTAATCAGTCACACCCATCCCAAGTCACGAAAAGTCTGCCATGTTCGGGAATCGAACCGGGGACCTCTCGGACCAGAGTCAGGGGAACTAACCACTACACTACAGAGCAGTTTATATATACAACATAACAAGGTATAAGGCTGAATGAGAATATCAAATTTGAATACTGGACAACTTAAAATGCATCACATATTTTGTTTCATAAATACAGCAAAAAAAGTTATGTTGCTCTGACATTTTTTTCATAATGTTCCCATCGTTACTTTTTATAAACTGCATACTGTATTAATAAAATATTATTTATAAATATTGAACATTTTGCCACATCTCTAGAAACATTTAAACCTTGTGGACCTTGTGTTAAGGGGTGACCTTTCCGGGAAGTAAAGTGTATCTTTTTATTTTTGGTAGAATTTATACAAAAAAAAAAAAAAATACAGTAGAATAATTATTGCCAATACAATAATTTTGCACCCCATCTTCATTTTTGGATTAAAAAAAGTAATCTAAACTGTACACTACTATTTTTAATTACAATACATACATTATTTACACTGCAAGACATTATATTTTAAAGACCCACTAAACATAAATTGACCTCTACTTAATGTGTAATGACTCCAAAAAGATTTACGGTTTGTCATCTTCTCTTTTTCCCTCCATTCTCCAATAAAAAAAATACAAAAGTGAAAATGATGCCATCAATAAATGGACAACCTTCACAAAAAAAATTTATTGCATATTTAAATAGAGGATCTCAAGTTATGTATTGTCATTTTTTCAAAAAAAAATTTTGAACCCTCTTACACCCTCAAAATTGAGGGGAAAGACGCTGTAACGTCATAGTCATACAACACATTTCCCTATGCTTGCGAGTTAAATATTTGCATGCCTATGACGTCACAGCGTTTTGCAGCATGATTTTAAGGGTGTTAGGGGATTAAAAAAAAATATAAAAGAATACTGATAATATATAACTCGAGGTCATCTATCCAAATATGCAATAAAAAAAATTCATGAAGGTTGTCCATTGGTAGACAAAACCGACTTTTACATTGTTATCAAATGTGACTTGTAACTCTAGGTTTCCACATCAGGGAACTTGAGGAAAGTACGAAGGGTTGCTGGCAGCTCCAGAGAGTCTGAATGTTTGGGGAAACGTCTGCCCATGGTTTTCAGAATGGCAACTCGGCTGAGCTCTTTAAGAGAGAGGGGATTGCTACGTAACTTTACCATCTTCTCGTAGAGACAAGCCATGGAATCATCGAAACCATTTACCTCCTCATATTCTTCATCAAAGTTCCACAATTTACCACCAAATTTATGATACATGCTAAGACTTTTTAAATTACATTCTAACGTACATGCACTTTCAATAATAATGAGTTCAGTTGATATGTGTGCAGCATTACATTCAACATAATGTTGATTCATTTCTTCAATTGCATTGTTAAGAAATAACATTTTCAAACATTTATTGGAACCTATATTAATTGGAAACAGAAAGAGGTTTTCACACACATTAAGTTTTGCACCATATTTTAAAAGTATTTCAATGATTTCATGACGTTCATTTATTATGGCAAATTTAAGGTAAGAAAAAGATCTAGTTCTATTATTACTTAATTGGGCCATTATTTCATCATTAGGATCAGCTCCTGACTGTAAAAATAATTCAACATAATCAATACAATTACTTCTAATTAAAAATGAAAATAATGGTAAAATTATACCATCAATGTTAATTACACTTTTAGTATCACTACCATGTTTAAGTAATAATTTAATAATTCTTTTTTTAATTTCTACATTTTTATCTAATTTCATTAATGTTGCAAAAACTAATGCATTCAATATACCAAAAGTAACAGCAGTTTCAATTACACACTTTTTTGTCACAAGTGCATGTACGTCAGCACCTTGTTCTAATAGAAACTGGACACAAAGTTCATGTTGGCCGATCACGGCGGAGATCAGAGGAGTTGGTTCTGAGTCGTCCTTACGGTACTCCAGAAGGTTCGGCCATTCTTGCAGTCTGGCTTCCATTTTTTCCACGTCCTCCTCCGTTCCTTGGCAGTGCTTTTCATCGTGAAGGACCGAAATTCGAGCTTGCTTCACCTCTCGTTCAAACAGTCGGGGACTGCGGCGACTTCGCTTACCAGCCATTTTCTGTAAATGTGAACACACTTTTAGCAATCAGGCATATCAGGAGGGAGGTAGCGGCAGCCCCTCATCCATGAAATTTTGGATATGACATGGGCAATATAAGTATTTTCCACAGTTCATTTTTTTTCTATTATAATAAATCCTTTTGAGGTTTGTTCACCTTAAAATATAAATGTACACTTTTCCTTGAAGAATGCAAGGTCTTCTGCTTGTTGCTGAATAATATATATGTCAGTTTTGTAAAGGGTTTAACACAAAACACTTAATGATTTGTGTACATGTTAACTTATGCAAAATGAACGTTAATTATAAAAGTGGTTGTCAGCTAGTGCCTGCAGCAATGCCATTACTTTCAGTGCTCTGATAGAAAATTCAGGTATGATACTACATCTACCAACGATTAACAATTAAAAATATCTCATACAGTATAACAGATCTTAGTTTACCTCTAGACAGTCCAGTAGACTAAATGGCGCCAGATATATCAGCCATGCAATGAAAAGGCTTGAATGTTAGCTGGCCATTGGCTGATATATCTGGTGCCTTCTAGTCTACTGAACTGTCTAGAGGTAAACTAAGATCTGTTATTTTGTAGTAGAGACATAGTCTGGCCATAAGCACGTACCGGTAGTATGTATACTATAGTAGCAAGTACAAAAGTGCCAGGTATGATAACATGTTTTTATCACAACTCTAGAAGAGGACCAGTATAATACCAACATCATTATGTATACATAACCAAATCATATATTGCCTCCTCCAGGCATTCCATAAGCATTATAAAAAGCATTTAATAACAGACAAACAAATACTGTAAGGCACCCTGGATGTGATCATGTGATTTAGGTCCTCGTTTAATCATGTCTACAATGTCTGTTTAATGTCTACAGTTGAACTGTCGTCGTCGGCATAATGGAGGAAGGGATATGCATACGTTAAAAGCAGCGCCTGCGTCGATCTCTTCTTGCCTAGCAGTCCCGGATCGGACCTGTATTAATTCATGGACAGTCAAAATAGTTCAAAATATGTACACTTCAACGAAGAGCGCTGCAGTACTAATCAAAAAAGTAGAGGTACCAACAACATAAAATATTTCTAAATCTGCGAACTCACATTTTAAGGCCATAATAATAATTATTTGCACAAGTATATTATGTGTAAAAAATTAAATATTATTTGCAGTTTTATTAAAAAAATTAAAATACAATTTAAATAAAATCAAAAAATATTTTAGTTTTCATTTTTATGTTGGCACCAACGTTAATTTCAAAATTCGCCGCGCAAAATTGTAAAAAGACGATCGCAACTGATAGTACAGTAGCGCTCTGAGAGCATTTGCGTCAATAATTAGAACTACGCTGCAAGATATCCCACCAAATCGCTTAGTGCAAGGCAAGAATCTATCGACGCAGGCGCTGGTTAAAAGTGAAAACAAGAAAAGTGAGCATCACCATCTAAAGATTGCCACTTCTTCTTCTTCTTGATCCGTTTATGAGAATAGCCCGAACAGGCATGCACCCAATACTAGTTTTATTGTTCTTGTAATTAACTAATAGGTGACTTGTCCTTACACTGATCCTCGCCATCTGTGAGTGGCGCTGCAACTTTTTGCAACTTGCAGTTCAAAGTCGACCAATCACTTGACAGCATGACGTCATGTCGTTCTAACCCATCAATGGCTGCTCTGTGGTCAACCAATCGCAGAATCGCTTGGCAGCATGACGTCACACACGAGCCGCGGTAGTTGTCTTTATCTCGCTAGTATTTGGAATTGAGCAGTGCTAGGGTGAAAACAATTGCACTGAAGCAAACTAGATTAGTTATACCACGTTTTGGCAGTGAAAAATGTTAACTTTTTATTTTCTTTCGTACCTAACTCGCGGTTCACAAAATTTTTCCCCCATCTTCGCAATGTATTATTTCGTTTCTACATGCTTTGACCGTACACGAAATTGCAGCGCCACTCGCACAGATGGCGAGGATCAGTGTAAGTACAAGTCACCTATTAAAGTTAGGAGGGGCTTGTAAAGGATTATGGATGAACAATGGGTAGAAATTTTGATTATGGGATGTGGTATGCAAAATGGGAAGATGATGATGGGAATGCCAGCATGCAAGGTATGTGGTGGTGATTTAGGGTCAAGTATGACTATGTGGCATGGGGTGCAAGAATGTAGGTTGATGATGCAGGCGCCAACATGAAAAAAGATGTAACAGGAGGTTTGAAGCAATCACGTGTCGTCCTGTGGCGACCGTGAGCAGGGAAAAGTAGTGATTGTGGGGGTGCGGTGAGGCGAGAATGATAATTATGAATCAAATTGACTGGGGATAGGGGCATAGAAATCAAGACGATTAATATATAGAATAGGATAGGGATAGTTACCAGGATAGGACAGACAATTTGAGCGGAGAGTCACGTCGACGTTGCTCACTATGGCGCGCCATCTTGATCTCCCCCTAAAGATTGCCACACTGTCACCAATAAAACAAAGAACCATGCAGACTTGGTGTGCGGCTGAGGGGAAAAGCCAAAAGAAAGTTTTTAGGCAAAAATCCCATTGGATGCCTATCTGTGAATGATCAAACTATCATTATTATTAAGCTGCATGTGACATCAAGATATTTACCTAGACTCTGGACTTTTGTTTATTTAGTTTGAATGTATAACTGGAACTGCGTTGTTTGTTGACAGTCTATGCTTGGTGAACATACAGGTGGACACGTGTGGTGGACTGGTGGACAGTGGACACACTCTAGTCTCTAGGGCCAACGACTTGCGTGGTCCATATCTGACCAATCACTTCAACCAGAACAAATGTTTATGTTTTAAAATGAGAATAAGTTAATCTTTTATTATAATTAGGAAATTATCTTTAAAATTTTGATTTATAAGGACGATATTATAGAATTAATAAGTAGTGTATCACTCTCACGTTTGCCGCTTTTTTTTTTTAGAACAGCTGATTTATAAATATCGAGTTTTTTTTTTGTGGGGGGAAGGGTTACGCGCGTGAATTTTTCAAACTGAACAAATTAAGGATGAATCTCAGTAGGTTGATATCTCGCAATCGTACCGCCTGAATGCAACAAGACTTGCAGGGGACTTAGAACTCACCATCAATAGGTGGCATACAAATTTTGAAGCGAATCTGTCTTATCAGTTTTGTGAAAACTGAGGTAAAAGTTTAACATTGGCCTTATGGACGAAAACCGGAAATGGAGCTGTTGTAAGAAAACTGCAAGACTGAATAGGTGACTTGTCCTTACACTGATCCTCGCCATCTGTGAGTGGCGCTGCAACTTTTTGCAACTTGCAGTTCAAAGTCAACCAATCACTTGACAGCATGACGTCATGTCGTTCCGTGTCGTTCTAAAACCCATCAATGGCTGCTCTGTGGTCAACCAATCGCAGAATCGCTTGGCAGCATGGCGAATCGCGGTGGCCCGAGGTAGTTGTCTTTATCTCGCTAGTATTTGGAATTGAGCAGTGCTAGGGTGAAAACAATTGCACTGAAGCAAACTAGAATAGTTATACCACGTTTTGGCAGTGAAAAATGTTAACTTTTTATTTTCTTTCGTACCTAACTCGCGGTTCACAAAATTTTTCCCCCATCTTCGCAATGTATTATTTCGTTTCTACATGCTTTGACCGTACATGAAGTTGCAGCGCCACTCGCACAGATGGCGAGGATCAGTGTAAGGACAAGTCACCTATCAAACCATAAGCGATTAAGTTTTAGATCATTCTCGATTTTTTAAAATTTATTTCATTCGATTCGTTTGCAAGGAAATTTTCTTTGATTCCGAAGTAACTGAGATTAATCGTTAAGGGACTTGCTTGCGATTCTTTTTCTAATATGAAAACTTTTATCATACTGAAAAATATCCTAATTAAATATTATTATATTCACTATAATATATAAACCACTTGCAAAACTCTATAAATAATATATGTCTCAACACACCACAGGAAAGTCACAAAAGTTACAGCTCTCACATTCAGCAACAATCTTGCAATGAATGATTTGTGGAGAGAAAAGCACTTGAACTAGTTCATAGTATATAGAAAGGTGCTTTCACATATTCGAAAATCGCTACGGAGTTCCGTAGCAATGCCGTAAGCCTTTCACATATTCTTGTTCGTCTGCGGCAGCTGCGGCGGAAAATCATGTGAATGCCGCAGCAAAATCAAACTCATCTTGATTTTGCTACGGAGTTCCGTAGAACGTGCCGCAGAAGATCGCGAGGTGCTACGGTACAGCTACGGTGCGCCGCAGCAAAATCAACACATTTAATTGCTACGGAGTAGCTACGGCGTGTTTCCGTAGCGATTTTCGAATATGTGAAAGCACCTGTAGAGAGCTGCTACTATGAGAATTTATAATAGCAGTACAACAAAATTAAATTCCGGGGGTTTCCAGGAGTGATTTTTTTCCCAAATGGAATGAAATAGACTCATTGCCTGGTGGCATGAAGAGCTAGAGCTAGAGGATCGATAGAAGGAATTTTGTCTCTATTGGCTTGCTAGAAGTAAAATGGATTAAACGCCAGAACGTGGGCATAAGAATTAAAAGAAAATGATTGATTATAGGAGGGACATAACTTTCGTGTTTAATGCTGAAGGATTTAACGAATTTACAATATTTATGTTAATAATTTTACTAAAAAATTCAAATACCAAAAGTTTCTATACATTACTAAATCTTAATTATTATATCATAATATATCTAGTATGTTGTCACAATGTACCAATTAGTATTTTAATGTGAATAAATAAAGAAATAAAATAAATAAAAATTGTTAAAAAATATACATAATATATAAATTCTTTTTATGTTCAAATTTGATGATTTTTTAACATTTAATTTTCAACTATTAAATGCTGCATACATGACCAAAATGTGTCAATTGCGCGATTGCCCCAAAATACCAACCAACCAGCTATACATGACACTCATTTTCATACATTTCTTTTCTTATGGTTAGGCAAGACATCATAAACTCAACTTTTTAACATTTTAACTGCTGGAAAAAGAGAAAAGTGGACTGTGATATTATTTGGGATAGATAATTATATTTCATGTAATAAAATGATAAATTATAAAAGTTGATCAGAACTATTAAAAAAGGCAATTAATTTTAAAACATCGTCTACCCCCCTCCCCTTTCATTAAACATAAGATTTCATGCTAAAAACATCATTTTGTATTTATTTTATACTAGTATAGTTTAACATTGTTTTGAACACCAAGATATTACATTACTTTATTATATCGATGGTGTTCCGTCAAAAACGACTAACTCATTTTATTGCGTCCTCTCAAAAACGACTAACTCGTTTTATCGCGAGCCGAGATGGTCGGTTTTGCACTATGGGTTTTCAGGTATAAAAAAAATGTATACTTGGAAACCCATTGTGCAAAAGCGACCATCTCGGCTCGCGATAAAACGAGTTAGTCGTTTTTGAGAGGACGCGATAAAATGAGTTAATCGTTTTTGACGGAACACCATCGATATTCATTACTTGACTTCTATCAGCATGGCTGTAACTCATAGATCTGAAACAAAAAACATGAGATATAATTTATTGAAGATAAAGTAAAATCTGCATGATAAAAAACACAGTAAATAATAAAAAATAATTTTTTTAGCAACCATAATACTCATTACTCAAGGAAATTGAATACGAACTTTGTAATAATAATCATTTTTCCAAGGCTACTCCTCACCATGTTAATAAGGAACTTCACTCGCCCACTAAGAGTTGGTAGTAGCGGCAATTTATATTTCAAACTATTAACCTCATAAAGCACCAACAGATGGCATTAAAAACCTCCTCGATAGAATCAGTATGACTTGACTACATGTGTACTTTAGCCAGTAGCGAGGCTCTGATATTAAAAAAAATACACTGGTAAAATCCACCAGATTTGATGTCCATACCGGTCTTTATGACGTCAATAAAATATCAATGCTATTGTGCTTTTGCAATCTCTCAGTGAGCAAACCTCTCCTGGTACCGAATCATGAGCTATTTGAATAATTTTATAGTGAAAAATATGATCTGTCAGTTCTCAGTTAAGTGGAAAAATGAGCTTTCTGCTTTAAAATAGCAATTTACAACTCATAATATCACTTTCCTTATATGTATATTAAGGGTAAGGTAACGTGAATAAAGCTGATTTTTAATCCCATTTGATTAAAATGTAAATCTTAGCAAATTTACAAAAATTCTGAATAAATAAATTTGAGAGACAGATTTTATGTTCATTGCTAGGCAGATCTCTTTCGGCGACTGAGAATGCCTCTAACGAATGGGGCGAAACGTCGTGCCGAGAAAACAACGGAGAAGAACAACAACTTACACAGAGTTCCCGAAAGAGATCTAAAATTATTCGAGCCAAAAGTTTTTTTTTATTTTTTTAATTAAATTTTAAGTTTGGCTCTCCATGGGAAAGCCCTATGAAGCTAAAAATTAAAAAAAAAAAAAAAAAAAAAAAAAAAAAAAAAAAAAAAAAAAACGGCTCGAATAATTGTATTGAAATTTTTTCTATGGCTTTTAGGTACAAAAATCTGTCGCTCCAATTTTTTTCAGAATTTTTGTGAATTTGCAAAGGTTTACATGCTAATCAAATGGGACTAAAAAAAACAGCTGATTGACTTTACCTTACTCTTAACAGACAGCTCATTGCTGCAACACTTTAAGTAGCTCATTATTTCGAAATATTTTCCAAGGGGACACATGGCAGTTTCCATAACTTCCTGTATGACCCACACTGCCTATTGTTCAAACATTACCTGTATGTAGGCCTCTGTTAGAGTGATCATCTGGGGTAAGATGTCCGAAACGTGAAGATCTTGAACCTCGTACCATTGGCCCGTGCCCTAGGATGATACAACAATTATTGTTTTTATTTGCACTTCTTATATCATATAGGTCTTTATTAATTAGGAAGGTAAATTATTCACTATCTCATGATTATGATTATTGTATAATATATTGATTATATTGTTATGTTTACTCAATATACATTTATTATTTCTTTACATTCCATTTCTTTATTGCTTTTATAAAAAAAAAATGCAAGAACAATAAAATTGAAATACAGTAAAAATTTGTTTATAAAGAAATCTTGGTCGAAAACATATTATATAATATAATACAGCATATTCCCTACTTCCTATAATAACTTTCTACCTTATAGTGTAAGAATGGATAATATCTAAATCTTTGCAGGAAAATATCATGCCTCATAACAGAGATTTTATAGTGTAAAGATAGAACGCTTATGGCCAAAATTCTGTTCAAACATCACAGATCTTGAAGGAAGTGCGAGTACGAAAAAATGTGTTATTCCAAAGTTTCAGCGCAAGGTGGTTCAGATGGCGATGCAGCTGCAAGTTATAAGCATTTGGGGGTATGCCGGTCGCCATTTGGACGCCCAAGTAATAAGTTCTCATTTTCACTTCATCTAGACTTTTTCTTTGGTTTATACGTTAAATGCTAGGAAAAATATTTAACATGGGCGTTCAATCTCTTTACAATGTAAGCTCTTTACTCATACAGAATAATGTACTACTGTATCTGCCTACAAGTGTAATAATAGCTGGCTGTTATATCAGTTGGGTGTTATTAGGGGCAGTAAATTGGTAAAGCATACAGCTCATTATTACACCTGATGGAGCAGCCAACACTTGTGGTAAGGCAGGTAATTCAATTATTTCAAACGAGGGATGATATGAGACCTTTTATTAACAATACAACACATCTGTTTCTTATCTCTCTGCAATTTTATTCCAAAATGAAATAAACTGCAGTTCATACTTCCACTATAGAGGCTTCAAGTGTTCCATGGCAGGAAAATTTTCTCCATTAGCCATCAGGCTAGAAATTTTGAATTTTTTTCTATGGAACTATTAAAGTTATTTTGAATACATCTCCTTCTCCCCCCTTCCCAATTGGAGAATTGGAGATCATCAGATACTGAATTAAGAACTTATTTTCCTCTTAAAATATATAAATTGTGACAAAACAAATTATGTTGATTTTTTTTTTTTTTTTTTTTTTTTTTTACATAGGATAGATAGGATTGGTGGGAACACCCCAAAATCAGCTGACTTGAAACTATTGAAAGCTTCACTGAATGACCCAAACATCAGTCAAAAAGGGAGAAATTCAATGTTCTCTCAACTCATCATAGCCAGATGTTTACAGTCAGCTAATTAACTCACCTTGTGCAGGAGGTGAACTCTGTAGGTCCCCTGGCCGTGGTTCCCGTCATGTACGATGTTGGCCACAAGGTCGTAGGTGGTATTCTTGTGCTGCGCTCGCACTGCCTCAGTCAAGATGTCCCCAACATCAAGACCCCTGTAACGAAAACAGTTTGTGCATTCTGGTTGGCTCAGAACCAGTGGCGTGCGGTGACATTTTAGACTAGTCAAGCAAATGAAGTAATGATGACACAGCGGAGGGGGCCCCGAGGGGCTAATACCCCGCCGGAGGCGCGATTTTTTTGAAAAAGGGGGCGTGGCACTCGAATTTTCATTACAGGAGATATACGTAAAATATAATCATGCAAACGCTCTCAATAAAATTGTTTCCTTAATTATGACTAATTGCCGTAGATTTTTTTTTTTTATTCATTTTCGAATTTTTCGATCATGATGGGGGTGCATATAACTATGCATATTAAAGCTTTTTTTTAACTGTATATGCATTTAAGTACCTTCGGTGTACCTTTTCATTCGGGAATAGGGCAACCGGCATGAACGATTTGCGTTTTTTCAGATTATGTTACCCAATTTTTTTTTTTTTTTTTTTTTTTTTTAAAGATTAGGAATGATATTTTCTTCTTGAAGTAAATCTGCCATTTTAATAATAATAATAAAAAAAAAACGTAGTCATCACGCTAAAGCAATTAAATTATGAGAATAAAATTCATGTACAAAAAACACCATAAGATGAAGAATATTTTTATGCATGGCAATTTAGTGCGTTTTTATAGTCCATTAATTAAATAAAATATTGGGGAAAAACACGAGAAAACACTTAATAAAGAGCCACAAAAATCCCGCACTGTTGCTTATTATTAGTTTCCCGAAAACTAATAACTTTGATGAGTCACTCGTGGACCCTTAAAATTTGTCCCTGATTTTTATCATTTATGCGCCATCTATTGATACACCGTTTAACCAGTTGGGCGTTCCGATCATCCAGAGCCGCCATTGTACAAGCAGTGCTTGTACATTCCACAAGCCTCAGCATTTTCCACCCCCTCCCCGTACATTTCCTTATGAAGCTTTACGTTGGGTGGGTTGTTTACAAGCAACCAAAGTGATTGCTTGTACCAGTAGGGGCGCTGCTATCGCAAGACAAAAAAAATATAAATCGCGGCAAAATGCTGGCAAATTTAAAATTGTTAAAAGAGAAAAAAATGCTCGTCACGAAATTTATTTTCTTCTTTTTTCTCGGAAAATTCAGGGCAAGCATTGCTTGCATTGCTTTTATGGACCGCACGCCCCTGCTCAGAACAAGGGCACACACAAGTGTGTAAGGGTTCAAAATTCAAATTCAAAATTCAAATGGTTTATACGTCAAATTCCACATATACAAATACAAACATTGATAATGCAAGCACTTTGAATATGAAGGTTAGACACGTCAAAAATTTGTATAGGTTTAAACCTCCCTTTGAGGCATAAACACATAGGGAGTAGGAGTTTTGACCATCTTTAATCCACTCTCATGGTAAAATGCATCTCTATATTTCTCTATGGGAGGTTTTCTGACTATACCTATGACAGTTACATAATTATTTTGATCCTACTTTCATAAGAATATATTTCTCAATCATTGATCCCTGCAATTTCTGCAATAAAAAAAAATAATTAAAAAAAAAATTATGTAGGTTGTTCATTGGAAAAATAATAGTAGGACCAACTTACTTTGCAGGAAAGTTGACGATGGTTGGATTTTTCTCCACAAAGAATGTGTTCTTGGTGAACCTCTGTAACAAAACAATAACAACAAATATGTAAACAAAACAAAGTACTTTTACGATTTCTGACATGATCCTAGTCTTTCAAATATCTCACTAGTTAAGAATAAAATACATAAACAGCTACAATAGAAACCTATATGCAATTTTTTATTGCATATTTATATGGAAGACTTCAAGTTATATATATATATACAGTATATATATATACTGTATATATATTAGTCTTTTATTAAACACAGAAAGTGTACATATTAACAGCACTAGAAACATACATTATAGAAAAACATTACAATAGAACACATAAAACATACATACAAAACATATATAATAGTTACAGAATAATAGAACAATAGAAAATGATAATAAAACAATATAAAATAAAATAACAGATGATACTAACAGCCTGTTACATCATAATAATAATATATCATATATATAATCACATATATAAAACAAAATATGACATAGAAAATAGATAGAATAAAAAAACTTATTGCTTCATTGCTATTCAAAATCTATAGACTATATGAAATCTCCCCTGGCATAATCGCTAATAGGCTTAATTCTAGATTTACAGATATTTAAATGATATTGGCTACAATATTCATTACATAATTTACATACACAAGATTGTTCAGCTTTATGATAGCCAGAAGATTTACAAATTAGATGGTGGAAGCCGTGAACAGCCTGGCGAGTTAAAACATTTCTAACATTGGATCTATCCAATTGGGGCAGACACCAATATTTACATGTCATAGCATCAGTGCTGTAAAACTTAGGATTAATATCCTGAGCTTTTTGATTCCTGACAGCTATAAAATTGGAATATTGATCTGTCGTTGGAAGTTTAAACATTTCTTTGATTTCTGTAATAAAATAATTGGAATCTATCAGTTTATAGGCCAGTCTAGTTTCGGTAAATTTTGACAGACACAGTAATCTTTTAACAAACATGGCTATGTTTGTTAAATATATATATACATATATATATATATATATATATATATATATATATATATATATATATATATATATATATATATATATATATATATATATATATATATATATATATGTATATATATATACAGTATATATATATCAATGTTTTTTAAGATTTTTTTGAACTTTCTAATACCCTTAAAATTATGCTGCAAAACGCTGTGATGTCATTGACATGCAACTATTTCACACGTAAGCATAAGGAAAGACGTTTGCATGACTATGACGTTGCTCATGTGATCCTATCAAAAGATATTTTACAACTATGTACTTATGGGTTTACCAATTCTGTAAATTAATATTGGCTGCTGTCGCATGTAGCATTTACTTAATTTTACAATGTTTATCATCCGATCTTCTGATATCCTTGGAGAACGTACAATAGTTAAAATTTATGATATCAATAGTTTATTTTAATAAAAAAAAAAAATAAAAAAATATAAAAAACAAACATAAAAACATAAATTATCGAAAGGTTATAAATGATACTTTCAGAGGGGTCATGGCCAAAATCACACTGTTTGATCTCAATAGTTTAGCGCTCTGCCACCAGTGACTAGTGTTGTAAAAACGCACGCGCACTTTACTTTAGCGCATTTTCTAGAAAATGCGCGCATTTTCTTATTTGCGGGAAAATTTGAATTGCATTAAATGAACCCTAAATTTCGATATTCTGCAAGCACTGAAGCTAAATGAAGTCGTTAAACAAGTTTTTACTTATGAAAAGTGCATTAAAAATTAAATTCACTAATATAACTGCACAACAAATATATATTATAAAAAATTATTGGAAAATACTTTAAAACTGGAACTATTTAATCTTGGGAACAATTTTAATTGCATATCAAGTGATTAAATTAGTTTTCATAGTTATATTTAACATTTTTAATTATTTTTAAGAAGGTACTTACCTGTGACCAATCAGCAAGCAGAGTGAACGCGCCACTTTTTAAAAAACGCACTTTCTATTGCGCGACCGCACATTCTAACGCGCATTTTCTAATGTGCGCGCGCGCATTTTCTAAAATGCGCTGCGAACGTTCGCTTTTTTACAACACTACCAGTGGCAGCACCAGTCCTCACCTTGATGTACAGAATGAGGTAGCGTGGCAGTTTGGTGATCTCGTATCGCTTGATGAAGTTCTCCTTGTATGTTCTGAACTCTGTCTCAGTCTGACCGTTGAACTTGGCCAGTAGGGTGTACAGGTTCACCTGGAGATAATACAGATGAGGAAACGAAAGTTATGACTCCATTGACGAAGCATGCAACTTTCGGCAAGATAAGAAGATTTAACTATTTTCTGTCACTTAATACTATCAATTTTCAAGTGTGCTAAATATTTTATCCAGTTATTATCAAGATACTGTATATATTAGAATTCAACTTTGTGATGTCACAATGACATCAACAAGTCAATCTTTGTCCAGAAACCAAATGACGTCAAATGACATTATAGTCAAATTCCAATATCTATATACTGTAGATAAAAAGAGGTTAAATAATTAGCACTTGCAAAAATTAATACAGTATCAGATGAAATATAAAACTGTATGTATCTACATCTTTTATCAAAAGTTGTATGCTTTTTTATGCCAGCAGTAATAAAATAGCACTCTGAAATATGCAGCACAAAAAAATATAAGAAATACTTCTTTTCTTTTTTTTTCAGGGGAAAAAATACATAACATTTTGTGTTAGTTTTCTTGTTTACAATAATACTTAAAATTAAAAATACTGTAGCATTACATCAAATAGAGAATCGGAGAGCCATAAGTGAAAAATCAGAACAGAACTTTTTACTTAAAATTATAATGCAGTTAATCTAACCTGAGGAATGATGTTCTCGCTGATTTCGTCCTTAAAGAGGGGTGGTGGCGGTAGCTCGCAGCTCAGGTAGAGGAAGGGAGAGTCCGTGCGGATCTCCTGGAACTCTGTGGTGTTCAGCAGGGCCCTCCGCTGCGCCTCGTCAAGCTCGAGTGGCGGCAACTTGCGGGAGAAAGTGGAGAGAGAGCCTCGGAAACATCGCGTGATGACCGAGGAGTTGTCGTCCTTGGTACCATTCAGGGCAAGGTGGAGGGTGTTGAGGAACCACGAGAGGAACTCAATCGGGTCACCTGGGCACAGGTTGGAGCAATACAGATGGCAGCAGTGTATAGACATTTTTTTACAGGAATGTAGGGAGAAGTTTGTTGCAAAAATAGATACCTGACTTTTTTTATCAGCAAGAATTTAAAAGGTAGAACTAGGAAAAACATTGTTTGTTTTTTTATACAGTATAAATTTAAAATTTAAAAAAATATATAAATTTGGCTCTACAAGCAACTATGAGAGAATTTTTTTCTTTTTATTTTTTTCCCTCAGTATTAATACAAATTATCTTAAAACACCTTTTATCTCTCCATTTATATTGAATCAAGAACTTATCTTTTCATTTTTTCTCTAAAAATAGCATTTCATGTCATAGAATGGTTGGAACACAGTAAAATCAGCTGACTTGAATATACTATCAAGTCTGTTAAATCACCGACATAAACATTATTTAATAGTGTAACAAGTCTACCAATCAAAAAAGGAAATTATATAAAAATGAGCCACACCTTGCTGCGTGAACTTGAACTTGCTGTGGCTCCAGAGAGAGACTGCTTGCATCATCTCGTGGGGAGAGACGTGGGCTTTCAGGTTACGAGGGTTCCACATTTTTCGCACCAGCTCTCCCCAACGAACCACCAGCTGGTAAGGAGAATCTCCCGGTGGCCTCCGTACCTTGGCGTAGCTGTCTGCCTGCAGGAAGTAGTCACGTAGCGTGCCGATGTGGCTCAACGCCTGCCAGAAAACAGAGATGATATATTTTTAAAAAATACCCTTGACACCATTTTACCCTTTCGGGTGTGGCCAGGCCGATATTTAGCCTTGTCAGTGAGAGTTATTTTGCTACCATGCTGGGGCTTACCAGGCTCCCAGAACCCTTTCCTGCACTCTTCTGGGCTCCTACTACCAGATCTGTGCAG
The DNA here is from genome assembly GCA_949825025.1 of Siphlonurus alternatus. Lineage (NCBI taxonomy): Eukaryota > Metazoa > Arthropoda > Insecta > Ephemeroptera > Siphlonuridae > Siphlonurus > Siphlonurus alternatus. The sequence goes on along the minus strand of OX463786.1, from coordinate 16,521,176 downwards.
CCTGCAGTAGCAGTGCAATACTGCAGGGCAGTGGAGTATAGTAAGCTGCCTTCCTCCTACCAACTCCATAATCTAGTAATCAGTCACACCCATTTCAAGTCACGAAAAGTCTGCCGTGTTCGGGAATCGAACCGGGGACCTCTCGGACCAGAGCCAGGGGAACTAACCACTACACTACAGAGCAGATGATGTTTTTATTGATGATAAAATAGTAAAGGAGGTCTTATTTATAGTAGCTTATAGGTTTCAAGGTACAATCTTACATCAAATCACTGATCATTTTGATTATTAATTGACATAATCCATATCATGACTTTGTAATAAAAAAATTAAAAATAAATTCTACCTTCTATTAAAGGTGTACTGAAGGGAACACTTTTTAAATACCATCTTATCAATAAAAATAAGACCGATTCACTGGTAATAATCATTTTCTTGTTCAGGCCCCCAAATTTGAATTCCAGTGACCAACGGCTAAAAAGTGAAGTTGTGACGTATCGGTCTGGTCACACGCGATGTCCAGTAGCAATTTTATGGCGAGATGAGAGCAGAAGCGTCGATACCGGATGTTGGCTGTCATTAAAATAAACACAAATTTTCAACGTCTATATGAAATCATCTTTCGTCTTTTTCAACGATTGGGATGAAATTACAATTCAATTCCCTATCTAGCGGTACAAAAATTATTTTTCTGTGATGATTAGAACAATTTATAATAAAGTGCAATTGCATGAAAATGCATTGATGCAATTCTCAATCTCAGCTAATATGCATCGCACAAGAACGAAATTTATACTAATCGATTGGAAATTTTATCATCAGTTACGCACTTTCATTAAAAATCACGAAAATTGATAATTAACAAAAGATAAAATTTTATATTTTTATTTTATTGCCATGAATGTAGTAATATGGGAAAAAAATTGGAGTGGCGATGGTGATGTTAGCCGTCGCCGGAGTCGCCGCGCTTCACCGGAAATCATAAATCTTACTGGTTTCAATAAAATAATAAAATAAATATAAAATTTCAACTTTTGTTAATTATCAATTTTTGTAATTTTTAATGAAAGTGCGTCACTGATGATAAAATTTCCAATCGATTAGTATAAATTTCGTTCTTGTGCGATGCATATTAGCTGAGATTGAGAATTGCATCAATGCATTTTCATGCAATTGCACTTTATTATAAATTGTTCTAATCATCACAGAAAAATAATTTTTGTACCGCTAGATAGGGAATTGAATTGTGATTTCATCCCAATCGTTGAAAAAGACGAAAGATGATTTCTCATGGACGTTGAAAATTTGTGTTTATTTTAATGACAGCCAACATCCGGTATCGCCGCTTCTGCTCTCATCTCGCCATAAAATTTCTACTGGACATCGCGTGTGGCCAGACCGATACGTCACAACTTCACTTTTTAGCCGTTGGTCCCTGAAATTCAAATTTGGGGGCCTCAACAAGAAAATGATTATTACCAGTGAATCGGTCTTATTTTTGTTGATAAGATGGTATTTAAAAAGTGTTCCCTTCAGCTCACCTTTAAAAGTATTTTCATAACCATAATTCAAAGTCAGTAGTTAATGAGCATAATACAAATATAAAAGCTTCCATTTAGGTTCTTGGGATACAGTACTTCTTGTCTCATTTTAATGGCTAAATAGGTTGTTGTAGAGCCTGGAGATATAACAAATTTCTAATTGATATGTCTTGATATGTCTCTTTCAGGCCTTTGGTATTTTAGGTGGAGCCTTTTGTTGATAAAGCTTTGGATAAAAAAAAAAAAAATGTTGCAATGGGTCATAAGGCTATGATCTCTTACTAACAACAATACTTCTTCCTATATTTCTACTCTAATCTTTCTTGTAAGGTAGATGATTTTAGAGTAACCATAAAAAATTTAGTATGAAAAGTCATTTTAGAAATTTCAGTAGCCAGTTTAATAGACTCCTGACGATGAGCTGGTTCCATTGAACTAGCAACTGAAACTTTCTGCAGGACCTGTTGTCTTAAAATCCCCCTAGCAAGCCATTGCTACGTACCTGCAACACGACGTTGCAGTAATCGTTCTGGCCGATGTTGTTGAGACCGACAATTCCGGGCAGGTAGAGAGTGCCGTCAATAGCTCGCGACATCTTGTCGGAAGTGTCAAGACGAGACATCAGCTCTGCATCGAACGTCGGGTTCAGAACGTACTTTATGTCGTCCAGCGACGAGTCTGCAAAGAGAGGCAATGTTTTCAATTGACCAGAATGGACTACACAATGAGAATTATCAATGCTTTACCAATCAGAGTGTTAAGGAACCACAGGAGTAGTTTAATACAGTCACTAAACTTGTATAAAATTATGATTTTTATTAATTACTTTCCCGTATGTCTAACCTGTCTACTCAAGAGTAAAACCTATACACAGGGACGGAGGGTAGACAGGAAAGGCTGGAGGTATTTGGACACCCACAACCCTTAGGATAAGAGGAGTAAGGAAGGTGACTGGATGATGAGGTTACTAGGATAGGAAAGGAGGTGGCTGTGGCCTTGTATTAGGTAAAGAAGAGGTCGAAAACTTATTTTTAGAGTTTCACACAAGTTTTAGAGTTTTGAATGAGCCTATGTCTTTAAAAAGAAAAGTATTGTATTGTTTACTTATTTATAAAGAGAATACTGAGGAAACAAAAACTAGGTTACCAGTCATGAAAATGGGTCACTATTTCATCCATTACAAAAATATGCAAGATTTGACGACAAGATGAGCTTGTTTATAAACCATTTTAAGTAATTGCAATAGTTTTAGTAATAATACTTGTATAATTGTTGATAAATATAGCATTCAATCACATTTTATCAACATTGCCTCATATAAAGAAAAAAAAAATGAGTGAAAAGTAAGTAATTACAGTATACAAATGTAATCTACATGCATTGAAAATACTGATGGTGCCGTGGCAAGACGGACTAACAGCAAATGCAATTAATCGTTATACATATACCAAGAAATTCCTATGGTTTCGCTACATTTGCTATTAGTCTGATTGGCATTCTCTACATCCATCAAGAAGGTAGACATGAATATTACCAATGATTTCATAGTTATCAGGAAGACAGTAAAACTTCTGAGTCTGCAGATTTAAGAAGACATGGTGACTTTCTGATACGCTGTGGAGGTACGCGTGGGTTTTGAGCCCTCGGCCTGGAACAAAAATCATCAGTGAAATTAAATTATTTTTGACTGGGTGATCTTACTTCCCTCAAAACTACAATTTTTTTATCTATCAAAGCTGCAGGACCAGCAACTCAAGCAGGGTAACATTTTGTGCAGTTCCTAACTATTTTCCATGACAGACAAACAAAGCAATCTATTGTATTTAATTCTATTCTTAAGAATAAAACCATGTGACTATCTGAACGACAGTAATAGGTGTATCAGTGGAAAGGATTTGTTTAGATGGGGGGAAGTCATGTAGCTTGAAGTTACCAAACTGATATTTTTAGTGCAGCTGAGAAGATAAGACATTTATATATCGTCCCTTGTCCGGAATAATGAGTTATCTGCTATATCAAGTAAGCGCAATTATGAGCTGTAAATCAGTACAGCATAAAGCTCATTATTGCACTAACCTCATAAAGTAGATAGCTCATTGCATATATGATTCGTGATAGGCAGATAGCTCATTATTCTGGATGAGGGACGATATAGTGGAAGTGAATGCCTCAAATGATAGATACATAATAATTTTCAACTTTTTTTTTCTCACAGGAAATGGTAATGGACAACATGCATGAAAAAATTTTATTGCAGAAATAAATATAGGGTACCAAATTATGCTACTCTGAATTTTTTCAGAATTTTTTGAGACCCAGAACTATTTTTAAATAATTATTGAAAGTGTGGCCACGCTCCCTGGAGGCGTCAATAGGCGTCCAGTCTCTATCCTTTTTATTAAGGATTCAGGGGTGCCAACTGAAATCACAGGACTTTCAATAATTATTTAAAAATAGTTCCGGGTTTCAAAAAAATCTGAAAAAATTCAGAGTAGCATAATTTGGTACCCTCTATTCATTTCTGCAATAAAATTTTTTCATGTATGTTGTCCATTGACACAAATTCAAGTATTAACATTTTGTTATCAGCTGCTACTGAATAAATATGAATTGCCAGAAATGAAATTCTTCAGTTCCACGTCCTTTCCTTAATTTTAAAATTAAGATAGAGTACATTTCTTTTCTGAGGTAAATTTCACAGCTTACTGCACAAAAGAACAATACTGTCAAACCACCCTGATCTTACCTTGAAAATACTTGCCACACACGAGACAAGCATAAACATTGATTCTTGATAAAGACACGGAGCACAGCTTTTCAAAATCAAAATCTAAAAACTTTCTATTTATTGTGTCCAAGTATGGACAAAGCTTTTCAGTTTTGGGCAACATTTTTCTTTTCTGAAACACAAGAGGAAATCAAATCATTTAATATCATATACTGTGATTTTACTGATTCTCAATAGAGTATGCATAAATATGTATCTTTCTGCTTAATAAAACCTATATTATTATTATGTATTTGTTTATTATTATACTGTAAATCTCATGGCAATAGTTTCCTACACAGGCTAGTGTAGCTGGTGTACAGTGCACAGCCCAGTTTTGGATTTTAGCCCTGTTTTGGTTCCGTCCTGCTTTTAGGCTCTTTATAGGCAAAAAAAGTAAAAAAAGAAAATTGTAACTGATTAACCAAACCTTCCCTTCCATGAAAATAGCAACTGCAATACCTTGATAATTTTTTTACTGGTTCAAAAAAAAAAAAAAAAATCAAAAACGAATAAAAACAGGGTTTTTAACAAATAATTCGTTTTTATTTTTTCTTAACTAGTAAAAAAAATATCACGGTAATGCAGTTGTTATTTTTATGAAAAGGCTGATTTGGTTAATGGGTTACAATTTTATTTTTTTACTTTTTTTGGCTATAAAGAGTCCAAAAGCAGGCCTGGACCAAAACCGGGACATTTTTTTTTCATGTCCCTCCTCACAATTTTTTTTTTTTTTTTTTTTTTTTTACTCAAAGAGATGCTTTGATATGGAACTGAAATTATGATAAACTCAATTGCTACATTCTATTGAACATGTTAATAATTTTTTCAAAATTTTAAGAACCCTAAATATGGCAGATAAAAATTATTAAAAGTGCGAAATGTCTTAAGGGGGTCCGTGAAAGGGCTACGTGGTGTACAGTAGTTGCATATGACACTGACATATCTTCACAATGTTAATTTTTGAATCTACAAATCTGCAGTAATTTTGAACCTAGAGCTTATCTGATTGCATAAATGTCAAGATTATGAGTTTCTCTAGCGGACAGATTAAGTTTTTGTACGAGTTGTAGGTCAACTTTCAAAAATAGGTGACTTGTCCTTACACTGATCCTCGCCATCTGTGCAAGTGGCGCTGCAACTTCGTGTACGGTCAAAGTATGTAGAAACGAAATAATACGTTGCGAAGATGGGGGGGGGGGGGGAAATTTTGTGAACCGCGAGTTAGGTACGAAAGAAGATAAAGAGTTAATATTTTTCACGGCCAAAACGTGGTATAACTATTCTAGTTTGCTTCAGTAGAATTGTTTTCACCCTAGCACTGCTCAATTCCAAATACTAGCGAGATAAAGACAACAACTACCTCGGGCCACCGCGGCTCGTGTACGCCATGCTGCCAAGCGATTGGTTGACCACAGAGCAGCCATTGATGGATCATGAACAGCATGACGTCATGCTGTCAAGTGATTGGTCGACTTTGAACTGCAAGTTGCAAAAAGTTGCAGCGCCACTCACAGATAGCGAGGATCAGTGTAAGGGAAAGTGGCCTATTGCGAAGTGATTCGACATGCAGACATGCACATTGAGAGTAGCAATGCATGCCCATCCCGTATGCATTTACATTTATCCTGCCATCGTCTCTTAAAATTTTAAATAAATTCAACGTTATCGCCAGTTTATTTTAACGTCAAAAGAGAGCCAATGTGCTCTCTTTTCCCTTCTGCTGACCATAATTATTGACAACAAGACAACAAACGCAAGTTCGACGTTTGGAAATATTGTCTTTTTAGGCAACTTACAACAAAAATATTTGAAATAACTCTCTTTTTATACTTACTAATAAAGAGACTATTGTCTTCAACACATTTACTGCTCTATATTTCTATAATTTATCAATTATTTGCCTCCAGAAGTTTCTGTTTAGGAAATAAAGCCGAACACAAACAACACCAGCTGATTTTTATATTTTTTTATACAGCTAGCGCCAACTATCGGCGAGTCGGGAAAGCTCACCATGTGCGGCCACGTATGTGGTGCTCGATAAGTTGCATACTTTACGGGCGGTTAAATATCTCGCGCTAAAGAGCGATATATATAGCTTAATTATTATAGGATAATAGGATTCAACAATTAGAGGCGTAGATAAGGGGAAAGGGCGTTGAAAAAAAAAAAAAGAATGAGAGCTGAATCTCAGTACATTTTAAGAAAAAAAATAACAAAAAATGGTACTCGACGGATACGATAAATTTTAGATAAAATGTTATGAAAATCAAAAACAATTAAACGAAGGAAAAAAACAACAACACAATTAAAAATTCAAGAAATAGCTAGGCCCGGTCCATTTGTAGACTGCCGATGCCCAGTCCGAGCCCTGCCAGTGGATCGAATGGGTTCTATTATCTATTTTCTATCATATAGGCGAGGTAGCGTGGTAGCCAATCAGATTTTCTAGCCTTTTCACGCACCATCGAACAAAATGCATTTTTTTATCATCAAGATGGCCACCATGATATTGAAGCAAGTGCGCCTTTCTTGCGCCAAGCCCCTTTCGTCATTGCTCCATGCTGGAAATCCACATTAATTAAACCAAACCTTATCGCTTATCGTGCAAATGTGTAATTCATCTGGTTATATATTATATTATACGAAACTGTGCACACAAGCGAGACAAAATGGACAACCTTCAAGTTTTTTTTTTCATTATTATTTTATATTAGGATAGAAACGTCTTTGAGTTATGTATGCCATTTTTTTTATAAGGATACACCCCTAAGAGCTTTTCAGATTTTATTTTTATCCCTTTACCCTCTGCATGAAAATCGAGGGAAAAAACGGTGTCACGTCTTAATATATCATACAACATTTTTTCTTATGCATGCGTGTTAAATATTTGCGTGACTATGACGTCACAGTGTTTTGCAACATGATTTAAGGGTGTTTAATTAGAGGGTTCACAAATATCTAAAAAAAAAAAAAAAATGACAATATATAACTAAATCTCGAGGTCCTCTATCCCAATCGTCAATTAAATCATTCATGAAGTTTGTCCATTATTACAATGCAGCTTATAGAGCGTAAATAAAAATAAAGTACGTAATTAGTAATTAATGTTATTATCTTAATTAAACGAATTAGCAATGTCATTTTTTTTTAATGGCCAATATTTTTTATTGTGAGAATTTAACCACCATCACCAGCTCTCCTGCTGCTTTTTGTCCTTGGCTTTATTAATGATAGTGAGCAGGACACAATATAATTTAATTAAGTTGGCCACACAACTGTGGGGGGATGTAATTTTATTACACAAAGTTTTCGTATGCAGCTGCCAAAATCTATATTATAATTACAAAATATTATAATTCTTAATTATTTAATAATCATATTAATGGTTATAACAATAAACCATATTTTCTGACGAGTGCCTGATTTCTTTTTTTAAAAACTTTTCTTTCCTGGCGCACAATTTGTTTTGCCTGTTGTTATTGGTTATTAAAATGATTAATTATCAATTTCATTGACAATTAATTACTTTAATGACCAATAACAACAAGCAAATTATTCAATTATCATATTGTATTTTTTATATTTTTGAGAGGATAAGTCATTCAATTGGTTTGGTATCTCAGAACTATAGCCCCTTTGATTTTAATGAACCTCCTAGAGGAATTTAAAGTCTTCATTAATAGGTGATGTGGTGTATTTTTTTTTATTTTTTTTTATTTTCTTGTAAAATGCATGTCTGATTTTTTTTTTTTTTTTTTTTAATAAGTAGAAATTTAACATGGAGTCTTATGGACAGAGACCAGAAATGGTGCTGTGAAAAAACCGACCCCATGAGTTTTCTTAAAACATAAAAGTGATTATTATTAGAACAATTTAAAAAATAAATAAATAAATTATTACTTATTCAATCTTTCTGACAAAAATAATATTTTAATAAAAATAATATAGGACTCAAACAATAACTTAAATCAATTAATAAGTCGATTATTTCTGCAGGTTCATGTTCTTATAATATAAATATTTATAAATAATTATACGCGTACTAATCAACAAATATAAAAAAAATACAATTTATAATATCATATCAATTCAATTCTCTTTTATCATTTAAGTGTACAGCACAAGGAACTATATCAGAAGGAAAAAATGAGTCTTTATTCATTGATCTTTCCTGCTTATGTAATAACTGATAAGAAGAGCTATTTTTTTCCTGGGTGACAGGGAAGGAAGCGGATATTCTTCCTATGAGGAAAATCCAAAATTATGACGATAATGGTGTACGTGACTTTATATACTTGGTAATTCGATAACATTATCTTATCTCAGTACTTGATGTAAGCGAGTATATTTTATCATCGGCTCAGTGCTCAGCAGAATTTAATTGTGATCACCACTTCTACCTCAAACTATTACCAGGTACGTATTATTGTAATTAATAATTAGCAATAACCTTCATGAATTTTTTAATTCCATATTTTGATAAAGGACCTTGAGTTAAGTATTTTCTATTTTTTCAGATTTTTTTAACTCTATAACGCCCTCAAAATCGAGGAGAAAGATGCTATGACGTCATAGTCATGCATGATGTCTATCCATACGCTTACGTGTTAAATATTTGCATAATGAAGTATCGACATCAAAAATTTTATTTTTATTGCAGAAATGGATAAGGTGGAAAGTTATGCTACCCATATTTTTTTCAGATTTTTTATAGCCCTGGAACTATTTTTAAACAATTATTTTAAGTTCTTTTTGTGATGTCATGCGGTGGCAAGTTCTATCTTTTTCTTAAGAAGCGGCGTCTCGTGACGTCACAAAAAGACCAATCAATATTATTTTTTAAAAATAGTTCCCGGGCTCTAAAAAATCTGAAAAAAATCAGGGTAGCATAACTTTGCACGCTCTATCCATTTTTTTAATAAAAAAAATTGAGGTCGATACTGCATTATGACGTCACAGCATCTTGCTCTTTTAATTTAAGGGTATAGGGTTCATTAAAATATTAAATTTACAATACATATAACTCGAGGTAATCTATCAAAATGCCTCGTCGCACCCATTGGTTGTTTTACTCTCTTTTTGTATGTACTGATATATACTCAATACTCAAAATGGGCAACATACATGAAAAAAATTTAATGCAGAAATGAATAGAGGGCGCCAAATTATGCTACTCTGAATTTTTTCAGATTTTTTGGAGACCCGGAACTATTTTTAAATAATTATTGAAAGTCCTGTGATTTCAGTTGGCACCTCTGAATTCTTAATAAAAAGGATAGAGACTGGACGCCTATTGACGCCTCCAGGGGGCGTGGCCGCACTTTCAATAATTATTTAAAAATAGTTCTGGGTTTCAAAAAAATCTGAAAATATTTAGAGAATCATAATTTGGTACCCTCTATTCGTTTCTGCAATAAAAAATTTTCATGCATGTTGTCCATTATTATACATTTATTATTGAATACGCAATAAAAAATTTCATGACGGTTGTTCGTTAATAAAATTGTATTATACGATACATTAACGTTTGTATATTGTTTATTGATCTCTATTGAATATAATGTGATATTTAATTAGTAACAGCATCGGTTTGGCCGTAGAGTAGGTCTCCTGTTGAATCCTCTCCCACCCCCCCCCCCTCCCAGGTGGTCATATAAATATTAATTGCCATTTTCCTCCACTGGAACCGAGTTAATCATTTTAATCCCAGATCGACCAATAGTCTATAATAGTAAAAATTCAATTGTAGCAAGAAAATAATTTATTTTTAAATTAAATTGTATCACGTATCACGTTTCACTTTGTTCAATTATAGTAATAAAATAAGCAGATTCTTTAAAAAAATATATAACTGTTTGCTCAATAACTTTCTCTGTATGCTCAATATTGTCATTATTTTCACTTTATAATTAATTATTAATTTCATATCGACAAGATTTTATTCTCCGAGTGCTGCTTAAAATATGAGGTTGAGAGTGCAGCAGTATCTCTTTAGATCACTGAAGTCAAGCTACGTCGAACGTGGTTAGTACTTGGATGGATGACCGTTTAAAGTAAAAATTATGTTATTTCCTCCCTGGATTAAATTCTTCTCGCTTTCCACCCAGTGCAGTGATGCCCTTGTGTGTGGTTCCCCACAGGCCTTGGACATCACTTTAGTTCATTGAGAAAAATTAGAGGTGTCCGTCCTGGCTAAGGCTTTCCACGGTTCCCTCAGTCTCACCTCGGCGAATGCTGGGACGCGTAACATCTTTTCCCTCTCTTTTATCCCTTACCCATTACTCCGCTTTGAGCTTCAAGCCCATAGGAGTGTATCCTTGTAACAAAATATACATTAAAATTAAATAAATTTATAAATTAGTGTTATTTTTATACTCTGGGGATTAGTAATTTAAAGAAAGAATTTTTTCAAGACTTCAAAAATACGAATAATTTATTAACTTGTTTAGTAAACACAGGTAAGGTGTTCATACATAGTGTACACATATAATTTATTGCATGAGGAAAATACATAAAATATAAACATGTTTCCCCCACCCACCTCTGACCAAGAGGGATTCCCCGCAGATTTTTGTCCTCCCACTATTTAATATTATTTCCTTATCCCATCAATGTAATTTCAACAGTCGAATATAACACTTACAACTAAGAGGTACATTGCCTGTGTAGGATGAGCGGAGTACGAGAACAGAGCGGTCAGCTCACCTCTTCGTCGTACCAAAACCACGGCAAGAGCCTCGGATTCGGAATGAACGCCATGAGAAAACACCCGGCGGTGAGTGTTCACTAATTTCATTTCTACTTTCTGTAAAGCTCATTATCTCATAGTTTACTGATAAAAATGATCTTAGGCAGCTGTAAGCTGTAAGCCTAGTGTGTATAATATAATGATATATATTATATAATATAATTATGCCCGAAAATCCCGATTATCCCGAGAATATTATAATTTATAAATTTATTTATATATATATATATATATATATATATATATATATATATATATATATTATATGACCGCGGTCACGGTCCGCCGCGGTCCATCTGATCGAAATGACCGCGTATTTTGACGCGACCGGTCATGACCGGTCCAACATGACCGCCATGCCCCGACCGCGACCGGTCACGCGACCGCCGCTGCGAGGAGACCGCTGGACCGGTCCATATTTTTGACCGACGAATCAACGACCGGACCGCGGTTGACCGGACCGTTTTCACGGGTGGTCCGGAACCCTGCACGAAACTGTGCGCGCGTACACCTGATCGCATACGAAGTAGCTAGGTTCTTAATTTTTTTATCATTATACGCTGCGAAATCATGCGATCCTGTGTGAGACAGTTAGAACCGGTTCTAAATTTCTTATCATACGATGACATACGATACGAAGCTGTGTGTGCGGCTGCACCTGATCGCATAGGTTCTTAATTTTTTAAATCATGCGCTGCGAAATCCTGTGTGAGATAGCCCTAATTGTAAAGGTCTATTATAAAGCGGCTATTGATTACTGTAGTTAGAACATAAATATTAAAGACGTATGAGGGTGCAAGTAACCCTCCGATAATAAATTATTCCTGATTATTTTAACCTGAACACCATGTATAAATAAAATGCAGTTTATACAAAACTTTTTTTTAAACCTTTTAATTTTGTTATAGGTATCACGTTAAAATTTTGTTATAGTCTTTAAAAAATGAAACCCAAAACATCATAATTAATTTTTAACTAAATAACATGAAAAAATTTGTGTTTGTAACAAAATTTTTGAAGAATATTCTTAACATTTGTTTCATGGATAAAACTAAAAGTTTATAGAAAGTGTTATGAGGAAGAAATAATTTTCTTTGATTTAATTACAGTTAATTACACTAATTATAAAGTCCGTCATATTCACTCAAGCAACCTTTCTCTATGGTCTATGGTTAATCTGTTGGAATGTGTTTCAATGATGCGTCAAATGTGCTTAATGATTAAGTGACGTCACTGGGGTCCTGCATGTTGTAAACCTAAAATCAATTTCACATACCAGAGCTAGCACAACCAGGCTTACATACCACTGCGGGATTGATTGCGTTATTGCATTGCTGTGGGTTATATTAACAGTTGTACATGGTATATCATTGTAAGGGGAGGGTAATTGTTAACAGCTTGTTTAAGAAAATGTACATAGAAGATATTTTGAATTTAAAATATGTACTGATGAAAGTTTTATGTACTGTACTTAAAAAAAAAGAGTCGGTGCACAAGCACCATTTCTTTCTTTTCAATCTTCATTCACTACGTTCACATGACTGTGTTTAATACGTATTCGTTGACGACGCCTCATAAGAATAACATTATCCGTCGTCAACGAATACGTATTAAACACCGTCATGTAAACGTAGTGAATGAACTACCAATTGACTCTGCTGATTATATTTTATTGATACTTAATAAATTTTATCACTGATACAGTCAAATTTATATGATATTCCCTCCGGAAATATATTTGGTTATTCTGAATCCAATACAGTATAAAATATATAATATAGAATTTCCATGAGTTTGCATTGATACATAATGTACTGTAGTATGTAGTACATTTCCAGCCTATGAAACAATTTTCACAGATCAGATATGATTTAAAAAATATACATATAATTAATTATACCCACATATATTATATTAAACATGAATTAATTGTTACATGTTTATTAGCGCATTGAATATCGTATTAAATTATACTGTTACCGTCGAATTATTCAATATATTTTATATTGCTCTAATAAAAACAACAACAATTAAAATTATTATAGCTGAAAGTATAAGTTTTTAGACTTCTCAATTTAAATTTCAGCTTTGCAGTTTTACACATAGGTCAATATTTCTACTGCAAAACCGTCTGTAAAGTTTCAAAAATAGACACAAACCTTCCAATTTCAGCTACTACCAGAAAAAATATTAAATAAATGTAAATATATAATAATTTATTAAATATATAATTATTATTTTATTGTTTATTTTTATATTTAAATATTTGATTCAATAACAAGTTTAGTATTGTGATAGGAAAGTAAGAATAATTATTACATAAGTAATAAATCATACATCATGATGTTTATCGTATAAGTTCTTAAAATAAAACTGATGTCATAAGTGTTGGTATTTTTAAATTAAAAACTTGCAATGTACGCAAACGTCATTCAATAAAAAAATTAAAGGGATTTTATATTGTATGGCAGATTGGCAGTTGTATTGTATAGAAAAGAGAGAGAGAGAGAGAGAGAGAGAGAGAGAGAGAGAGAGAGAGAGAGAGAGAGAGAGAGAGAGTGGAGAGGAGGACTATAGCAAAAAGTTAAAAATATCCTTGTAATCGACACTTTACATTTAACATTGGTTTCTATAAATATATGAATATATAAAATATTATACAATATTTTTTTATATTAAGCCACTTCAATAAGGGTAATTTTTATAAGTAAAACTATTAGATAGTAAACCTTACTGAAAACGGAAACAAAAATATATTTTTTAAATTAGTTGAACACGTCAATTTATTTAATAACTTAAAAAATTACCTGGTAATAAAACTGGTAATTGTTTTATACATCGTCAAGGTTTCCACTTTTGTAATATCGTAAGTGTTTTCAGTTGTTGCTAATTGATAAGTAAAGTACCGTCAGTGACACAAAAACTGAGGTAATTACTCTCACCAAGCAAACACCGGGAGTTGAGTTGTTAATTTGGTGTGCAAATTGAGCAGCAGAAGTCCTTATCTTATCAGAGCTTAATATGAAGTCTCTCAGCCGATATCAGCTACCGCGCTCATTATGAATTGTAAGTGTTAAAAATATAACTATATATATGAATGATTTAGAACGTAATTTTGTTAATAATATTTAAAAAAAAATTATTATTAAAAGATTTTTTTAAATAACTTTTATTAAGTTTTAGGTAAAACCTTATTAATTATCATGTATAATTTTTATGTATTTAATATTCATGTAGAATATAATGTATTGAAATGCAATAAAATTAAAGCCATATAGCTTTTTAGCTTTATAATATATTTTGATTTGCATTTATATACATTGGGTTATACGATTCACACGCGTAAAATTTATCTTGAAAGATACCCAGGTTTCGCACTACACGCTATTATAGTGTCACTGTCATAAAATGTCAATAATAAGTTGCAATACGTTATTGACCATGGCATGCTGGATACTGAGAAATCTGGTTATTTTCCTGTTATTAATCGTGCTCATTAATATATTGCATACAAAATGAATTGAACATGCCTACATAACCCAGAAACCAGACAGTTCCTGAGGTAATTTTGAATGTTTTTTTGAATTCTGTTTGGTACGTATCTCATAGCTACTTGCAAGTTTGTGTGTCCTCGTAGTAAGCGGTAATTTTATCATCAGTAAATTTATAACGAACACAGGTAGCGCAGTAATAAGTTTATATTAAAAATAAATGTATAAGATAAATCCCATATTAAATTGGAGAGTTTAACCACCTTCGTAGCAGCATACAGTTGTATACGTGTGAACTGAAGATTCTCCACATGAAAAAAAGCTAAAATTTAAGTTTTTTATTGAGTGAATGCAGGGGAGTACAAATTTAATAGTATAAACGAACATCTCTTTTGAAAAAAATATCTGCAAGTTTAATTTACGAATGCACCTCTGATTATTTACAGAAGCTGACATCCTTCCGTTTATGAAACTATATATGACTTCTGTTGTAATCTTTAAGTTTATTTCAATAAAAAAAGTTTTTTGTGTTATATATATAAGCTGCGTACAGACTATTTTTTTAAGTCTCTGCAATGCGTCTTTAGATATATTGTATCAACTTTTTAAATTTAGAGATTTAAGTAAATAATATTTAATTGTCTAATTAAAACGTCATATATACCGTATTTATTTCTATCATGAAAATGGAATTTCATAGAAACTGCATTGAAGGTTATAATATTACTGAAGGGTAAAAATTAATAAAATAAAATAAAAAAAAAATCAGGCACTTCTTTCGAAACTTTTTATTTTAACATGAATATAACATGAGTGAACATATACGCATTGCAGAATTGTACTATAGCTCTTATATCAACGATAATAAATTTATAATAAGAAGTAAATAAATTATATATTTTTTATTAATAGGCTTATTGTGTCATGTAATACGATAATTTGTAATTTTTTTCTAGATATTTATGTCTCGTATACAAAATATAATATAATATTTTTTTTTTTAATTACAGAAATTTTAATAACATTTCATTAAACAACACCATCAGCTTCAAATAAAAACAAGCTCACTTTAATTAAAAGAAACGTTTCTTAATTATTACACTAGAATTAAATTGTTGTTTTATTACAGAAAGTTAATTGTACAGAATATAAAACATTTTATTTTTAAACAATTTTAATAATCTATTGAAAATGCATGTGCTATAATCCTGTAGAAACAGTTTAAATATATATTATAAAGCAGCTATTTAAACACTATGATTTTATCAATTACCTAGAGATCTCACCTTACACGTACTTACGTATTATTAATTGATAAGATATCCAGGTTAATGATAGAGACAGGTGTGTCTTCATTTGCCAGATAACTAACGAATTTATTATGGTTCTTGTGAAGGTTGAAACTATTTTTTAAGGGTAAGGTAACGTGCCCAATGTTAAAAAAATCCCTCAAATGAAAATTATATGAAAAAAAAAATTAAAATGTTCTCCTCTACATCCCCTATCAGTAGCTAAAATATCAGGTATATACAAATACGATCGAGCTAGTTATGATTTTTTAAAGTTGACTAATTTAACCTGGAGAAATGGAACTTCCATGTTAAATTAGTCAACTTTAAAAGTTCATAACTCAAAAACTAGATCGAAATTTTATATCTGATATTTTATATAGCTACTGATAGGCCGGGATGTAGAGGAGAACATTTTAAGGTATGTTTCATAATTTTATTGTGTGGGATTTTATTTTAACATTTAACATATATATTTTAATATTAATATATAATATATATATGTATAATATATAGTTCAACATCCTTGCAAAACCGAGATCATATTTCAACCAAAATCCTTCCACTTCCGGCTAATTCCGGGACTCATTTTTATTATTATATATATAATATATATTTTTATTTACAGTCAAATTTATGTAACATTCCTCCCGGAAGTAACCGGAAGTGAGAGGTTTCTGGTCGTCTTGCATGTTCATGTCTGAGTATTGAAATTTTAAAAACGTATATTAGTACTCTTCTTATAAACCTTTCGTCAAATTTTAAATACGAATAGGAAGATCAGACCTCTCACTTCCTGGTACTTCCGGCGGGAATTTAAAATTAATTTTATTGTACTGACTTCAAAAGACATCTTATGGTCAAGCTGCTGCATCCAAGACAAAGAAACTCCCACAGGCAAACATGACATGAAAAATAATGCATGATGCTTCGCCCTTTAGGTTTAGTATTGATTTTTTATTTATTCAACAGGTATATAGGATATAAAAACATATATTTTATTCGGAAATAAGACAAATTAAATTTTATTTTTAATATCTTTTATTAATAAAACACTTATTACAGTTATTACAATGAATACAGTTACAAACAATAAAAAAACGAACAATTATTTCGAATGACCTTGTTTGACCTTTGAAAATATTCCCATGAAAATTTGTAAAATAATTTTAATTTTCAAGAAATATTAACTTGAAGAAAAATTCACAATAGTTTTACTGAAATTAATAGATTAATTTGATTTTTAATTCATTTTTTTAACAAATTTTTGGGACACTTAAAAGTAAGGAATATTTCCGCGCAAGCCCTTAAAGTAGGCTGAAATTGAAGCAGGTTTGATAGCATATAACCTCTAAGCGTCATTTACAACGGAACTTTTGGAACGTCAACTTTACGCTCCGGAACATTTCCAAAGGAACATTTGTTGCTGACGTCATCAAAACGAAAGTGAAAGGTACGCGGTTCAATGCCCGGTTACATCTTATTGATTTTTTAAGTATAAGTAATTATGACTTCATATTATTTTTACTTTAATAATATTAAAATATATATTTATTTTTTCATTGATTTTTTTATTCATACAGTATAACATTACTGTTGGTACATTATTGATTTTTTACTTCACCAGACGTGAAAGTTGTTTGAAGGTCACTTGAAGGACGTACAGAAATTTGACCTCCAGTTTTCACTTTCGTAATGCAAATTTTAATTGGAGTCAAGTTACATTAATTATTAATTTTAATAAGATGAACTTAATTATAATATATTAGGTATACAAGAGTAAAAAATAAGAAATATTGCATTATTTTATACATAAAAACCCATTTACTTTCCCCTGTATTCTATTTTACTAGGGTGTCATTCAACAATTTTTTTGAAGGTCAAATGAATAAAGAGAGCATGTGAAATTTATGCAATAGGAGGATTTGCATTCACTATTATTTTGTTAATATATTATGTATAAAAAAAATTTATTTAAACAATTCAAACAGTAAAAATTTAATTAAAAATTATAATATATTGATGAAAGCATGCAAGGTTCAAAATTTAAATGCATCGTTTCTTTTTATTCATAATTCATATTTCAATTCATTCATGTATTCATAAAAAAATCAATAATTAACAATTTTTATTAAAAATAAATGCAATTTTAATTTTAAAATATGTGACAACATAGCAGCATTATTAAATAAAAATAAAAAACAACCTTTAAATGTTCTTCAAATTTATAATAATTATAACTCCATTATTGATTAAATAACCTACCTTCGCAAATTTCACGTTTTTGCTCGCAATATTTTACCGGCATATATTTGCCATGACCTTTACCCTTGTTTGAAGGTCATCCCACCACACCCTTAAGTTATTGATCCTGAAATGATTAGAACTTTCCGTGAGATTTCAACTGTCTTTTATATCAGACCATATCGAACACAATTAAGATAAAATAACCATAAAAACTATAGATAGATCACGAGAGAAATTTTCATCGACTTGAATTTAAAATTTTCTATTCGCTTATGTTTTGTTTTTATTCTTTTGCGGGAAAAGTTATGAAACAAATATAGTACATTTAGGGGTAGTTTACTAATAGTTTTTATTTATAGTATCATTGTTATTATATTTAAATGCATGGTAGCGTCAAAACTTTAAAATAGCATTAAGAATATAACTAAAAATATACCCTTAGCATGACGTTATTTTAAGTGACTAACAATCAAAATTAGTACTTTATTTAATTTAATTGTATCAAAAATTAAATATATTTTATGATTTCATACATAAAATAAAAATCAATGATTTTTTTTATTATTTTTACTTTTTGAATGAAAATAAAAAAAGAAATCACGTGTAAAAGTAGGCGTGGTGTATTCATTGACGTCAGACACTGACATGCGTACTAAATAAACTCCCTTACAATATAGAGTAGATTTAAAGATAGTATTCACTTAAATATATACAAATTTAAGTGCAATGATAGTTTAAACACCTTTCTACCCTTGTGTAAACTTACCTCTAATCATTACTGCCAACTGGCGAACGTGACTTTAGCCAGGCATTCACTTTTTTTAGCGTATATACACCAGAGACAAATTCGAGAGTTACTTCATTTCTCTCACAGATCTACTACAGAACACATCTAATCTTGTAAGTCTATAATTTATTATAAATATTTTCATTCATTTATATTCTATTTCCATTACTTTTATAATGACGCTACTTTTTTTTAAGTCAATTTTACAGGTCTACAATTTTTCAGTTTTTAAGCGAATTAAACTTTGTCAACTATTGATTTCACTTTCACTTCATAGTATTAAGTCTACTTTATCAATTTAATTAGTTGTTAATGGTCCATTCTGTCATTTTTACATTGTTTTTAACTAATTTATAATTTCTCATTTTCCCACCAAAAATTTTAAATTCTCTTTTTTTTTTTTAGTTTAAAACTTTCTGAACTTAATTAATTAAATTGATAGTTTCATATCAGTTTTATTTGGCTCAAATTTAATACTTTTGTGTTTATTTAAGGCGATATTACAATCATGGCTGGAGGAGATATGGCTTATTCTAACCATGGAAAGACCCACGGTTTCGGTTGGTATGCCATGAAACGTCACCCTGGGGTAAGAAATTTCGACATTCATTTGATTTTTCAGAACGCATGTGGTCTATCTGTAATTTGTTTATTTTGTACTTTTCTGAAGTTAATTTAGCAAAAAATCAAATTTTGAAATTTAACTTTAATTTTTTTGAACATCATTCCAAATTTTGATTTTTTTAAAATTTATTTTAATATGGAGATCGACGTGATTTTCTTTCCATTTTCAATTTGCCACGCATGTGGCTTGTGTTGAATTATTAGTATTTTATTAATTTTTATATTTTTTAATTTTTACTTTTTGAATATTTAACCATCCTGAAAATCAAATTTTCATTTTTCTTTTATTTTAAGTTAGGCATCTGCAAATTTTGTTGTAGTTAGTTCATTTGTGTCATGAACTGTTTGATGTATTTTGGAGGTTAATCAAATTATGTCAACCCCCTGGATTATATGCAACTTGTTTAGCAGGCATATGTTAATCATACGGATAAACAATTACTGTGGTTTCGCAGTACTCAGTTCACAGTTAATTTACAGCGCAAATGAAGTGCAGTGAAAAAAGGTACGGGAAAATACCATTTAAAGTCTAGGAAAAGGTCATAAGTACATTGAAGTAAATTAGTAAATTGTTAAGTCCACACAATATTCCAACAGAAGTTTTTTATTTATTTTTTTTTTCTCCAGACTTAAAGCTGGACTACTGTCCTTTTCCATTTTCAGCAACTTCGTTTTCTCCTGTTTTCTCACAATGTATTGCTTATCTTCAATTTTGAAAAGACGTATCATTTCTTTTAACTGCATGAATATATTAAAAACTCTACTCACATAATTATTCCTAAAAGTGATATAATTTTGCGTACGTTACGAAAAAATGTATCAACTTAAATAATTTATTTTAGAATCTTCTTTAATTTTTAAAGAAAAATTGCTCTCAAGAGTATAATAAAAAAAATATTACAATTTTTTTTCATCTTTTTCATTCTGTGGACATCATTTGTTTTAATTTTGTTTCAAAGTTTTTAAATTTTCTGAACTGTACGTACTTTTAATTTTTATGCAGACTTTCACAAATCGATTTCAGTTTTAACTCGAATAAAGTTTTGGTAGCAGCAAAGAAACTTTACTAATAAATTTATTTTTAAATTACGTTATATGAAGGGGCATTCACAAAGCCTTAAGGCCACAATTAAGGCTCAATAATTTAAGACCAGAAATTTTGGGTCTAGAAAACACGTCTAAAATCAAGCTTTAAATTATCGAGCCTTAAATGTGGCCTTAAGACTTTGTGAATGCCCCTTATCAAGCTTGGAAGCTTACAACCACTAAAATACATGTTGTACATTTAGAGTCTCCTTTATAATATAATAAAAAAATCATTTCTTCCATTTCATAAGGTTCTTTATTGACTTGCTTATTACTAAATATAATCCTTATAGGAATTTAAATGAAACTTTTTGAAACAAGCCTTATTTTTCTGCTTGGATAAAAGAGTTCACTTTCCAGTTTTACATTTGTGCGTGTACTTCTCTTTTCCTGCTCATTATTTTGGTGAAACGTGGCTTAAAATATTGATTTTCTTTGTTCTACATTAAGGATTATAGTTGTATTTAATAAGATTGGAATATGAACCTTAATATTCATATGTGCGTGTGTTTTATGTTACTTCATCGCTTATAGTTTAAATACTTTAAATATACATTTAGGTATGTTCAAATTAGACTTCAAATAAATTTAATATGACACATTGTATGCAACTTTATCTTTGAGGTGATTGAGAAATTTCTAATTACAGTTTCTAAATTAATTGAAATTTATATTATACAATGGGATACGGGTTGAGGCAAGCTAAATTATTCATAACGTGTAATTAACTTTATTATGTATACAGCTTGATACATAAGACCATCATCGTAAATTTTCTAATATTCAGTAATTAAATCTAATTAGTAATTAATTAATATATTATCTAATTTTTCTAATATTAGAGAAAAATATAAGTTTCAATATTAATAAAATAAAAAGCAAGTCTTTTCAACTATTTTAAACGCACCTCTTTTCTAAAAAAGACGTGATTTATTTATTTTTCCAACGCAGTTCGAAATAAGAAGTTTCTGTTTTTCCTATTGCGTTTGAAGTTTTGCAGAGAAGGTTATTATATAATATGATTTTTTTTTTTACAAGATTTCCACATTTTATAAATAGGAAGGCCATGCAGAAATTACTCACTTCCGGCTATTTCCGTCGGAAATATAAAAACTTGACTGTGGATAGTAATTTTTTTTATATTTCCTTCCGGAGGTCGCCAGTTTCCGGAGTTTCTGGCATTCCTATTCATAATTGAAATTTTACACATAGTTCCGTACTTATACTGCAATTGCCCCTCTGTATACAAAGTTTCAAAACTGAATTAGAAACAGACTACAGTCAAATTAATTTGATATTCCTTCCGGAAGTAGCCGGAAATGTAAAGTTTGCAGCTCTTCTGTTTGTAATTCAGTTTTGAAACTTTACAGAGTGGTTTGAAGTAGAAACACTACATTACCTATGAGTGAAATTGTAACGCTGAAATACGACTAGGAAGTATAGAAAACTTACACTTCCGGCTACAGGAGGGAATATAAATTAAATTTGACTATAGCAGCTATCTCATCAATATTCAATTCTCTCGTTACGTATAGCAACTCACAGCAGGTGTAGTTTCAGTACCTGCTCTGTAGAAATTCTATATATATAATTTAAAGTCAATAAACTCAGTGCAAGTTTACAAAATTTCTAAATTAAACTCAAATTAATTTAATGTTCCTTCCGGAAGTAGCAGGAAATGAGAGGTTGCCATATTTTCTGTTTGTATTTTCATTTTGAAAATTTGTAGATATTTTTAATAAGAGTACAGAATTATTTACCGAATTTCACGACACAAAAAATAACAATTAAGAAAGCAAGAAAAATCCTTACATCCGGTGGGAATATATAATAAATATGACTTGCGTTGTATTTTATTGAAATTTGGTTTATTTTCTTATAGTTTAAAATAATAAATATATGTTATGTTATAAATAAAACGAACGTTCCATACATATATTTCTTGTATATTCTTGCAAGTAAATTTAATTTGTTAATATTATAATATTTTAGTATATTTATGTTTAAAAATTAACTTTAAAGCGAGAGCTATCCGTTCAATAAAATGTCAGACACATGACTTGATTTTAAGTGCTCCATGTGGTGCTGCTATTTATGTCTTCAACAGAAAAACAAACACGTCATTAAAATAATTTAGGAAGCAATACAAAAACGTACATTTATAGGTTTTCGGTGTTCGATCAAAAATATATAGGACATTCTAAATTATTACCAAAGTAGATGAAAGTTGAAGTTTTGTTGGTTCTCCAATAAACAAAATACAAACCCTGGAGGGTTTTGGTGTTCACAAGAGGCTTTTAGGGAGAAAATTGTATTTATTGTATGATTTACTTTTCACTATAACTTGTGATTTATAACGATATTCCATTGACACTTATTGGAAACTTGACTACACAAAAAGTTATTTTTAGTTTTATATTTATTAGATTTTTTTATAGAATAGAAAAATAAAAACGAGTCTATCTCTAAAATAATTGCGAATTGAACCAGGGGGGAAAGGGGGGTCAAAATGATATTTCAAAAGGTGTAAGTTAATAGTGCTATAATATTAAAGTATTTAATAATCCTTAAATCATGCTTGTTCATCAAACAGCATATTTCTTAAACAAAACAAAAATTAGTGAGAATATAGTTATATATATATATATGTTAGCACCCAAAGCCGAATTCGGGCAAAAGCCGAAAAAAATGCCCACATCTAGTTTTGCGCATCACGAAATGAGCCAAAACCGAAGTAAGGTTTTTTTTCGGCTTTGGCGCATTTCATTTTGAACAAAACTAGATCTGCTCAAATCGAAATGCGCCAAAGCCGATATGAGATTTTACTTCGGCTTTGGCGCATTTCATTTTGAGCAAAACTAGTTCTGCGCATCGCGGTTTGAGCAAAAGTCGAAATGATGTTTTATTTCGGGTTTGGAGCAAAATTTTGAGCACATCTAGTTTTGCGCAAAATAAAGATGATTTTAATGACGAGGTGATGATTTTAATTACGAGATGATGATTTTAATTACGAGATGATGATTTTAATTTTAATGATATTAATTTTAAATTTTTAAAAAGAAAAATAAAAAACTAAGACTAAACTTATAATAAATATTAGTATTGTGACCTAATATCTTTCAAGCGCTGTTTAAAAATAAATTAATTAGGGAAAAAATAATAACTTTAAAATGTAATCATAACAGTATACGTACGTACATACCTTTTAAAAAATATTGTAAAATCTGTTGATTTTATAAAACACTCCACCATTTCTGTCACTTAATTACTATTTGATGATGTTTTTGTTAAATTAATAAATTTTTTGTTTTAAGAACTGCAGCTCAAATAAAATAGACATATATTATACGCCACACGTTTTAAAGTATTCTTTAGATTCACTCGCTCTCACCATAGAAATATTGTCATGCACGCACTCGTAAATTTCATAGTTCTATTTCTAGGAGCATTGTATAGAAGCACAGGCTTATACAACCCTGGTAGCAGCAACAATACATCATACATCAACATATATGCATACGGCAATCAAATGGGGTTAAACTTCATTGTAGAGGTAAAGGCTACTTTCTTATCTCGTTGTACCGATAACAACCTGTATTGCATGATAGCCTTATAATTCTAAGACATAGAACTATGAAATTTACAAGTGCGTGCATGACAAAATATTTCTAATGGTGAGAGCGAGTGAATCTATAAATGAATACTTTAAAACGTGTGGCGTATAATATATGTCTATTTTATTTGAGCTGCAGTTCTTAAAACAAAAAAATTATTAATTTAACAAAAACATCATCAAATAGTAATTAAGTGACAGAAATGGTGGAGTGCTTTATAAAATCAACAGATTCTACAATATTTTTTATAAGGTATGTACGTACGTATATACTGTATGATTACATTTGATTATGATTAGTTTTTTTTGTTTTCTTTTTAAAAAATTAAAATAAATATCATTAAAATTAAAATCATCATCTCGTCATTATAATAATAATAATAATAATAATAATAATAATAAAATTAACGTGACAAATGTGGCTTGGCTATTAAAATCATCTTTATTTTGCGCAAAACTAGATGTGCTCAAAATTTTGCTCCAAACCCGAAATAAAATATCATTTCGACTTTTGCTCAAACCGCGATGCGCAGAACTAGTTTTGCTCAAAATGAAATGCGCCAAAGCCGAAGTAAAATCTCATATCGGCTTTGGTGCATTTCGATTTGAGCAGATCTAGTTTTGTTCAAAATGAAATGCGCCAAAGCCGAAAAAAAAACTCACTTCGGCTTTGGCTCATTTCGTGATGCGCAAAACTAGATGTGGGCATTTTTTTCGGCTTTTGCCCGAATTCGGCTTTGGGTGCTAACATATATATATATATATATATATATATATATATATATATATATATATATATATATATATATATATATATATATATATATATATATATATATATAATCGGAAGTGACGGAAGTGCAAGGTTTCTGAAATTTGGAGTTCAGTTTTAAATTTGAAACTTTGCGGAGAGAATTATTTTAGGAATTTCAACCTCTCTGCAAAGTCTTTTATATTTTCATGTTCATAATTCAACCAAAATCCTTCCACTTCCGGCTACTTCAGGTGGTAATCTTACATTTGTTGGACTATATTAACTTTGAGAATTTTCAGCATACCGATTCAACCCTCTTAGGTAATATGGCCTACGTGGTACAGGAAGGTGCTTGGGTTAAACTGTAAAATACAAACAGAGCAAGGATGTCATTGAAACAGCAATATTTTTGTTCTCCACTGACGTCATACTCGTGACGTCACTGCCAGCTGTTAGTACACAGAGGTGCTCGAGTGACATATGCACGTAGGCCAGAGAAGACTGAATAAATGGTTTTAAAATACGTTTGTTATTTCATAACTAAAACGATCACGTACGAGTTTTTTTTATAGAACTTCCGTCATATGCAGCTCTGGATTTTGAAATAGATTTATTTTTAAAAAAAGTTAACAAAATTATAATATGTAAATTTAGCTTTTAGATAGTCTTTATTTTTTTTTAATAAAAATTAAATTGGTACAAAAATATAATTATGCACGCATGCATGTAATAAGATTGTCATAAAAATGATAAAAAGTTATTTCATTTCTTTGCATTGAGTTAAACATATTATATATTCTAAAAGCCAGAAATATGATATCCAAGATGTATATTGATTATTGGTTTGTATTTTTTTCGTATAATGCAGAATATCAGATTTTATTGATATCAAAGAAAATAAAATATAAAACTTTTTTATATTCTTTGTTGATCAATAGTAAACAATGTAAAGAATTTTGTACAGTTTTGCTTCATTCGCACAAAAATATTCACATCATATTATCTTTTTCTTTTTTCCTTCTTTAAAATTAAGACTATATGAATTTAAATTGACTTAATCTGATTTAAAAATTGAAAATTATTTGGTTCTTTTAATAGTTATAGTCAAATTAATTTTATACTCTTACCGGAAGTAACATTTTTTTAACCTCCTGTTTATTTTAAAATTTTGAAGAAAGTTACATATTATAGAAGTACAACCCTGATTGTGAGATGTCAATATTAAAATGCAAACAGGAAGTTTGAAAACCACTTCCGGTTGAATATAAAATTAATACGACTGTATATTTTACCTTGTAATTTGTGTCTTCTTTACATGGCACATTGCCATCTATTGAGCACCACTTTGCTACACAAAACAGGTCACGTGGCTCCAATTATCACCACCTGTGCGTATATATTTAAAGATTAAAGTATACACATCGAGACAATGTGAACATCCTTCTTTTGTTTAAATTCTTTAATGACAAAGATAGGTAAATTGCGTAGAACAAATATAAATATCACCATCGCCTCGACAATGGAGGCTTAAATAATTTCCCGGCGGGAAAATTTTCTCCATAAATCACCTTGTTAGAAAATTTGACTTTTTTCTCAGTAATTGAAGCTAGTAATTTGAAAGCATCTCCTACCCCCCAACCCCATTTAGGGGTTTTCTAATAATGCTTATTTTCCACCTCTAAAAAAAATTATTTAAATTTTAAAAAAGCAATTTCGAGTTTTTTTTTACAACATAAGTTTTGATAAGACGATGAAAACATGGATAAATTTTCTGTGGTGATATTATTGATGTACTTCGCAGCACCTCGTTTTATTGAACAATTTTTGGCATAAAAACTGAAGCAAAATACCCACCGCCGCGTAAATTACTAATTTTGCTTTAAAAGAAACGATTTGTTTATTTTTTTCAAGGTTAATTTAATTTGCAAAATTATTGTATTACCATTATATTTGTTACTGTATAATTTGTTTGATGTACCTTTCCTATTTTAGGGACACTATAATGTATAAATAATCTCCTTTATCTGTGTGTAGCATCATAAGTAGATAAGTATCAGTGACGTAGAGGAGGATAAAAATAGAAACGATAAACCCAGGCTGTTTTTTTCAAGTACAGATTTATTATAAATATACTATCGGATTCAAAAAGGTGTACCCCTGAATAGCATACAAGTCCCATAAGCAGAGGGGCACACGTTTTTGGTTCTGATAGTAGTCACGTATTGTGGGTGATCTTTTTATGAATATTCAACAAGAATTTACATCCTATTAGTTAAAATATGAAATTTTGCAAGTAAGGCAAAATATATAATGCGTAAATTTTAAGAAGGAGTTAATTAATACGCACGACTAAGAATAAGTAAGAATCTTGTACAAATGCTAGTGTATGGTTAGCAAATAAAATTCAAGGTTGAACCTATTACACAGTAGCTAATTGTTGCTAATTCCACTTACAATTGTTAGTCATCGTTCGTTTAGCGCGTCTAGACTCAAGTGTTATTCTAGGTAACTGTATAAAGATATAACAATAGCACATTGTTGTAAAATTCCAACATGGTTTTCAAATGAAAGCTCAATTTATTCATTATTTTTTATTCGTCTTATTTCAAGTACATTCATACAGATCAATAGGTAGTATAAGTATCAAATACAGTACATACTGTACCATTATACATAATTACGTTAGTAATTAAAATTACAGTTACATTTAAATGAAGACTACTTAAATTATCAAACGTAATTTAAAATCTGAAGAGTTTGCCTCTAAAATAAAAATTTTGATAGAATTTGGATTAAGACTTTAACTTTGAGACTTGAACATTTTTATTGTAATCTTGCTTTTGAAGTTGAAGATTAAATACAGCTGTTTCCAAGTGTTGTTAATATGTATTACGTATAATTTGTGTTTTATAAATGTGCGCGATGCATTAAAAAATTTTAAGTTTATAGTTTAATACTACAGAGATATCTGAATATAAATCACAGTACTTTTGACTGTATACGAACAAATTAAGAAACAAACAATATACAGTCAAATTTACATGATATTCGCTCCGGAAGTAGCCGAAAATGTAAGCTTTCTGGTCCTCTTATTTATATTTCAGTGCTAAAATTTCACATATAGGTCAGTAATTTTACTGCAGACCCCTCTATAACATTTCAAAATTGAATTATAAACAAAAGAGCTGCAAATTTCACACTTCTGGAAGGATTATCAGATTATTTTAGCTTCGTCTGATAATCTCACCGTAAAGCTAGGCACATCAAAACTTTAGTTAGCCTCAAGGCTTGAAGTCTCCTTTCCCCTACTATTAGCAACCCGCCGTGTCTTTATGTCAAACAAGTTGCAGAACCTCAAGGCGAGCTAATTAATGGGAAATAATAATAGTACACTTGTGTGTGGTTCCCCAGGCTTTGAACATCACTTTGGTTCATTGATAAAAAGTTGAGGTGTACGTCCTGACTGAGGTTTTCCACAGTTCCTTCAGTCACACCTTAGTGAATTCTGAAACACGTAACATCCTTTCCCTCTCTTATCATTACCCCGCCTTGAACTTCAAGCTAATAGGGGTGTATCCTTATAAAAAAAAAAAATACATAGACGAGAGAATAGCTATTTACATTTCCCTACTTGGGTCATATAAAGTAATGTTGAGAGCTGAATGGACAACATACATGAAAAAATTTTATTGCGGAAATGACGAAATGACCAAATTATGCTACTCTGAATTTTTTCAGATTTTTTTGAGACACATATATAACTATTTTTAAATAATTATTGAAAGTGCGGCCACGCCCCCTGGAGGCGTCAATAGGCGTCCAGTCTCTATCCTTTTTATTAAAGATTCAGGGGTGCCAACTGAAATCACAGGACTTTCAATAATTATTTAAAAATAGTTCCGGGTCTAAAAAAAATCTGAAAAAATTCAGAGTAGCATAATTTGGTACCCTCTATTCATTTCTGAAATAAAATTTTTTCATGTAAGTTGTCCATTGAAAAGTTACTTTGTCCCCAAGGGAATAAGAGCATACTCTCGGTTCAATGTAACAATTGCACAAAGTTGTAAACTTCCGTGTACTTTACCTGTCCTGTTCTCCACCTCTGCAAGTATTTAAAGCATCTCTCGTGACTGACTTGAGTACGTGACAGAGTGACGAAGGTAGCTGCCAAAAGAACGGTATACGTGACTTCTGCAGGCGTGGTCATCTGATTTTAAAATACTTTAAATGTATATCAAACTATATCAAATGTAGCCAAAAATAATAATCTTGTATATATGTTTCTTCCACGTGGGTAAGAGGAGGGGGGGGGGACCACCTGACCATGAAAATCTCAGTGAATCGTGATTAATATTTATGAACATGTTGATGTATTTTAATGCCTCGTTTAATATTTATTTTGCCAAGATTTTAATGACAATTTTTATTTATAACATTTAGTTTTTTTTTTTTTTACAAGGATACACCCCTAAGAGCTTACAGCTCGCGGCGGGGTACTGGGTAGAGATAAGGTAGGGAATGGATAGTGGCCACGGCCTGCATGCTTACGCGTCCCAGCATTCACTGAGGTGAGACTGAGGGAACCGTGGAAAACCTCAGTCAGGACGGACACCTCTACTTTTTCTCAATGGACCAAAGCGATGTCCAAAGCCTGGGGAACCACACACAAATGCATCACTGCACTGGGTGGAAAGCGAGATGAATTTACCCCAGGGAGGGAGCAGCGTATTTTTTACTTGAAACGGTCACCCATCCAAGTACTAACCACGCTCGACGTAGCCTGACTTCGGTGATCTAACGAACCGGTCAATGCACTGCGCCACGCTCGACCTGGAGATTTATATAACTTTTTATTAATACATGAAAATAGCAAATTTTTGGTGAGCTCTTTAATGTCATCGAAAAAAGCAGGTATGGACATCTGGTGGATTTTACCTGAGTGATTCTAAAAGTGTAATTGTTTTGATATCTGAGCTTTGCTACTGGCTAAAGTACACATGTAGTTGAGTCATACTGATTCGATCGAGGCTTTTTTTAATGCCATCCGTTGGTTCACATGGCTATTTCCAAAATTCATATAGCTGTACCCATGGTGCGAAAGGAGAGGGGGGGGGATAAATATATATTTTTAAAATTAAGGCACAACTTTTATTTTTACATATAAAAATAAAAAAGTCCTTATATAATGAAGTTTTATAGAATAAATTAATTAAATTACGTTTCCATTTGAATGTTTTTGATCTCAAAGACTTTTTCTGTTTAGACCTTATTTACTGGACTGCAATTAATTATCTACAAAGATTATATTACTGAAAATTTAAAATATTCATAAAAAATATTACCTCCCTCCATTCCAATGTTTTTAATAGCAGTTGAATTTATTTAACAGCCTCTTTAGACCGATTCTAAATAGTAAATACAGCTGTCAGCTTAAATCAATAGACACTGAAATCTAATACTTGAAAGCATCTAAAAAGTCTGTGACTATTCAGTTTAAAAAGTAAAAGATTCTTCCCAGAAGTATAGTATAATATTTCTGTGGCTTGTCCATACTTGTATTTTGAAACTAAAAATCATTTACCTTGATACACTACTTTCTTTATCTCTATAATCTATAATATATTTTCTTCTTTTTAATTAGAATTTAAATTATACATATCTTATAATTAAATATTACTTAAAAAAAATTAAACATATGATGAATTTTATCAATTAAAGTTTATTATTTTGTACCATAATTTATTTATAAAAGAACTTTTCAAACTTAATCATAATTTAAATTAATTTGAAAACATGTACTTCAAAAATTAACTACTGATAAGAGAGAAAAAGGTTAATCGCTTTGAAATATCTCTTACACCTGCATGAATTATAATTATATAAGGCCTGTTCGTAAACCCTGCTCGGTGTACACTTGTACACTTTCTGCACCCAATCGACCTTATGTACATGGGATATAAGGTCGATTGGGTGTAGAAGAAGTGTACACCGAGCAGGGTTTACGAACAGACCTTATAATATACTTTTGAAATTAATCGTATATTGTTTATTTATAATTATCTTCAGTTCATTGTAGCAATTTTAATGATTAATTATACTAACAAGGATCTAGACATGAAATATTTGTTAGCACACCTGCATGTAGTATCATGTTAAAATTAGAGACATCTAAATCATTTATAATACACTCCTCATTGAATATTTTGGCTTGATATCAGAATATACCCTTGGCTAAGTTATATATATGGATCCTGCTCCGAATTATCATTTCACTCTTTTTTTTTTCATGGCTTCTAACCATATGAATAGTGAAAACATTTATATTACATTGAAAAATAATCAAATTTGTATTAAGTTTTGTCAAATTATAATATTAAATTAAATACTTAATTTTTCTTAAGCTAAGATCTATATGCAGAAATTTCTTTGGACTAGCCCTTGTATAAATGGAGTATTGTCCTCAATTTTTTTTTTATTGCAGAAATGGATAGAGCGTGCAAAGTTATACTACCCTGATTTTTTTCAGATCTTTTTAGAACCCGGGAAGTATTTTTAAAAAATTATTGGAAGTCCTTTTTGTGACGTCACGCGGCGACAAGTCCTATCTTTTTCTTAAGGAGCGGCGTCTCGTGACGTCACAAAAAGAACTTTCAATAATTTTTTAAAAATAGTTCCCGGGCTCTAAAAAATCTGAAAAAAATCAGGGTAGCATAACTTTGCACCCTCTATCCATTTCTGCAATAAAAAAAAATTGAGGACAATACTCCATTATATAATATTATAATAATATGCTTTGCGCAGTTTTATGCTATACAACAGTACATATAATGCATAATTAAATATAAAATTATACATAAAACCTCGTGTGTTAATTATACAACTACTAATTATATTTTATAATTATTGTGAAGTGTTACATTATCGTGGATCATTAGCATGGTAATGAAGATTGAAGATATATAATAATAAATTAATAAATTAAATGTAATAATAAAATATAATTTTAAAACGTTGTAGTTCCTGAATGTTTTTTATTACAAGTATGACACTTAAAAATGATGACCTTAAAAAGTAAGTAAATTAAAAACCAGTTTTATTAAAAAAATGTTTCATCAGAAAGAAGAAAAATTACATCATGACAGCAAAATTGTGTCTTCTTTAAAAAATAATCGACTTTTGGAATAAAAAAATTATTTTTGCTATTTGTATTTCAATTGATTGTCCTGTCTAAAAATGTTATGAAAGATAAAAAGTGAAATATTTTACTGTCTATTAAAAAGTAGCAGTAATGAATATTCTACACTTGCTATTTAATATTTTAAAGGAAATTTAAAATAATTAAATCGGGAAATTAATCGATATTTTTTTTAATCGGGACTCCCTGACTTACCAATTTCATCATTCTTGCTGTACTTATAAAGTGACCACCAAGAATATTCTCATAATCAGTACACCAGCTACAGTGACACAATGACTACTAGTAAGGAGGGACTCGCGTCGTACAGTAACCACGGGAAGACCTTCAACTTTGCTTGGAGTTCGTTGAGGCGCCATCCGTCGGTAAGACATCTTTATTGTGCATTTAAATAAATTGAATTAATTAATAGACAGATACTATCATTTATATGATTTTTCTGGTTTCTAATTTAAAAAATGCAGTTTGCAATATATATATATATATATATACATATTATATACCCACATTTAGATATCTCATCTGCTTATGCTGTAATAGGAAAAAAGCATAATATATATTGCATTTTTTTTTTTTTTTTTTTTTTTACTTTTTAAACACAGATCGGAATGTCTGTTGAAGAAAATATAGATTATTTGCATATTTTTTATGGCCATAATAATAGAATACAAATAAATTTATTGGAAAGGAGCTCATACAATATTTAGGAGAAAATTATAATATAATATAATTATGCTGATATTTAAGATTAATATTTTTTTGTGATGCTGGATTGTACGAGCCTTTGCAACGACCGCCCTTGATATATATAAATATATTTCTCATTATTTCTAGTAGTATGGTGTCTAGAAATATTAAATTTCTTTTGCACTAGTCTGTACATCGTTTGCTACTTTAGTATTTATTATCGAAGCAGTAAAAAATAGCAACTTAATCTGAAATCCAATTAACAGTAAGCTTCTTTTCTCATGTGATCAATATCTTTCGCGAATTCTTTATGGCGATTATGTGTAACTATTAAGGTCAGTAGTAAAAAAGTGCGTTTGAAACTTTTTGCAACAATAACAAAATTTTATTTTTAAAAGTATAGATTTAAAAAAATACGTTCAAACTCCAAGCTTTAGAAATAAATAATTTAGTTATGGATTATAACTCCATTGAAAATTCAATTCATGGCCTTTCGTATTAAAAATTAATTTAAATAAAATAGCCTAATTTTCAATTTTTTTATTATAATTAAGTATTTTAAGCTCTTTAAATAATTTGTTTCTTAATATTTATATTTTGTAAATTGATTCATCTGTCCAGAATTAAATTACAGAATAAAAAAAGAACAGAAACCAGTAAAAAGAACATGTCCAATTAACGCCTGTTTGTAATTAATAAATTACGTATTTACGTAATTATTACTGAATCTTATCGATCCTACAGATCAACAAATGAAAGATTACCACCGGAAGTAGTCGGAAGTGGAAGGATTTTGACTCAATAATGAACATAAAAACTCTAAGACTTTGCAATAGGTATCCCTATCCTAATAATCATCAAATTCACCCAATTCCATTAGATGAGGTTTAACTTTAAGCCAGAGCTAAACCTCATCTATGCAATCGGGTGATTATTATTTTCTAATAAAAGGTAGTTGTTGTACCTCTTATATTTACTTGACTTTGGTTGTTACACATATTTAAACAGCTTCTGTTCAATGTTCCATTATCAAAATTACTTTTCAACACTTTGCAAGATTGCATGTCGATCAATCCTCATGATAATGATAATTAAAAAAAAAATAATATACATTTTTTTTATTTGATTGCTTTATTATTTTTTTAACATGAAATATCACAGTAAATTTATTATTATTGTTCACTATTCTAATAAAAAAAAAAACACAATCACACAATATTTTATTGTTTTGACAATTTTTCAGGAAGACCGATCTTATTATTATTTATGAACACACTTAAACTAGTTTTAAACTTGCTAGACCTAGAGATTATTTTAAAACATTTATTATAATATGTAAATTCTTTTATTTTATTTTTTTTTTTTTTTGGCACTTTAATAATTTTGTAGTTGTTATGATATGAAATTTGTTGTATTTTGGAATTATTAGTGCAAGTTTCAATTTTTATTTAATACATGGCCAATATTAAATACAATAATATTATTTTTTTAATTTTGCCTATATATATATGCTTTCGATGCTTTGTTAAATAGAATGAAAAAATACGTGTAAAAACACTAAAAACCTTAAGACAAAGTTAAATACTCAAGCATATATTAATTAAATTTATTACGGAAATACTATATTGCCGATATTCAGATTAACCCGATATATATATATATATATATATATATATATATAATAATATATATATATATATATATATATATTTTTAGTGAATGAGTACAATATTTCCTCATAATAAAATTTAATTAAATTTGTAAGTTCATGTATTTTGTCGCAAAATTTTACATGTAAAAACTAAAAAGGAATTTGCTTACAAGAAATTTAGTTTATGTGGAACAAAAAGTTAAATACATAAATTCATATTAGAAGGGGATTTTGAAATTTCTTGTAATTTAAGTTTAAATTAAAAACTATATCGAGGAACCTTGTATGCAAAAAGTGAGAAAATTTTATATTGTAATATCGGTTTTAATAAGTTTTTAAAATAATAAACATTAAGAAAGTCTTTTAGTGAAAATGAATAATTAATTCAATTTTAATGTTCGATGGGAAAGACATTTCAGAATATGCCAATAGCAATGTAAAGAAATTAAATTTAATCTTCGTTGCTACTTTTTCTTACTTGAGCGAATATAAGAGGGAAAAAATATCTTAAATATTTAAACATGTAATAATGTTAAAAGTAAAGTGTAACAATTAATTTCAATTTAGATAAGCCCCTGACATTTATGCAACTTTTTAAGCATCTAAATGTAAAATCTAATGTGAGATCTTAACGATCGTATTCTAAAAGAAAAAGTACCAAGGCAAATCTAATGTGCTGAATAATTGTTAATAATATTGGTCATATACATTATAATATACTAATTGTAAACAATATTATATACACTTACTTCTATTGTCAATATCCAATAAACAAAATTTAGGTACAATAAAATACTTAAAACTGACTTCATAATTCAATATAATAGTATCTATAATACACCATCTTAGGATAAAATAGTATAATAATTATACCTACCTTTTTTTACACTTACCTTATAATTAAAATCAGCCAATCAGCATACAGCAATCAACGTCCAATCAAGCTAAATAAAGTCAAATTAATTTCATATTTTATAAAATTACAATATTTCTGGTCTTTTTATTACATTCTATATAAATATTTTAATATTTATTTTAATTAAGGGTAAGATAACGCGCCCAATGTTAAAAAGAAAAAAAAAAAAATCCCATATATAAAAATTATGAAACATATCTTAAAATGTTCTCCTTTACATTCCCTATCAGTAGCTAAAATATCAGGTATACAAATTACTCAAATTAGTAACTCAGAAACTATAGCTCGAATTTGTATACCTAATATTTTAGCTACTGGAAGGGGACGTAAAGGAGAATATTTTAATTTTGTTTTTTTCATAATTTTCATGTATGGAAATATTTTTAACATTGGGCATGCTACCTTTCCCTTAAATATTTCAAATTTGTTTTAAAATTTGAATTATGAACAGAAAGTCCAGAAATTTTGTACTTCCGTTTCAAATATAAAATCAATTTGACTGTAAGTTCTGCTTCATGCTTTTCTATTTATATAGTAAATATTTATAATAATATTTCCTACCGTAACTACTAACAATTATAAATAACATTTAAAGCTAAATATATAATAATATCATTCCTTCGGCATTATGCAACATTGAGAAATTCTTACCTACAACAATAAGCCAATATTATATGATACAATTAATTTATTTATTGCATATAATATTTCCTTGAGTTTCTATTTTCTTTTATATGTATTTTTATCAAGAATATTACAAAAAAAATGAATTTTCATAATAAGTTCATGATATTTTTCTTGCATTTTTTTTTTTACTTTTCTTATAAGGAAAAATTATAATAAATAAATATAAAAAATGTATCGATTAATACTGGCTTATAAAGTTCAACCAATGAAAATATACTCACAAAAATAATGTAAAGTTTTCGTGGCTCTTGTATTACTTAATTATATATTAAATACAAAATTTTGTAATGCAAGAGTTAAAAGTGCACTACAAAATTTTAGATTTTAATACTTCCAGAACCTTTCGAAATCAGAGAGTAAATTCATTTGTTGATCTGTTTGTTTTATCTTATAAGCTGACTGAAAACGATGTAACATAATAAAAAAATGTATACAAAATTAAACAAATTTGTACTTGAAATTTTTAAATACATATATTTTATGTTACAATCGTTATTTTACGATTAAATATTGAAAATATTTTTTTGATAATTTTATAAAAAATATTTTCAATATTTATGCATTATACAATTATGTAGAATCACAATTATAAATAAGCTATACCCCAGAAAGCAATTTTTGTTTAAATTATTGTAGATATTTGTAATAATTTTTACAGTAATTCAATTTTTTACTTTAAGGCAAGTATTAAAATAATTGCATCTTTCTTTCTGGAGTTAAAATATTGTGATTCTATAAATTTAAATTTTAACTAAAAAACTACATAAAGTGTTATTAAGAAGTTTTGGTTTGTTTCATTCATGAACTGTATTTAATAAAAACTATGAACTATCTCACTCAATAGTTCAAAAATATGTCCTTACTTTGGTTAAAGAAAAAGCTTCCTATACAATAAGCCTGAACAATTTAGGCCCTATTTTCTATTTTATTACTTGTTCGAAGTATATTTTTTTTTTGTACTTGATATCTTATTATATTTATTTGCTGCAATTTTATCTTAATTGATATTTAAGTCACCTTATTGTCCTTCAATTAATTATTAATTACCAAAGATTAAAATTTCACTAATTTAAAATTCACCATTCACACAATACATTTTTATTAATTAATCATGCAAATGATGAATTTATAATATCCTATAATAAAAAAAATGTATTCTAGTTAATTCCTTAATTCTATCCAAATAAAAATCAGTCTAATTTTGTTATTATTGTGTAAAGTTTAGGCCTATATTTACAGCTCTATATTTGTAAGGCACTTTCTATGTTGACTTAATATAAATAGATTAATTACCAATATTGAATTAAGTGCAATTAGTCTACCTTAATGGGGAATTTAATTTAGGTTGGAAACAATTTCTAACTACATGTGTTTGTTTTTTTCAGCAATCAAGCGAAACTTATAAGTTCAAATTTTAAAATATAAGGTAACTTAAGTTATAGACAAAAAAAAAATTGAAAACATTTAAA
This sequence comes from Siphlonurus alternatus, assembly GCA_949825025.1. Classification (NCBI taxonomy): domain Eukaryota; kingdom Metazoa; phylum Arthropoda; class Insecta; order Ephemeroptera; family Siphlonuridae; genus Siphlonurus; species Siphlonurus alternatus. The sequence goes on along the minus strand of OX463786.1, from coordinate 16,483,621 downwards.
TTTTTTTAAAAAATTTAGCTTGTAATTTTTAAACCTTATATTTTAAAAATTAAAAATGTTAAGAAAAATTTAATATTTATATTTTAATAATAAAGTTTCCTTCCAAGTTTTTTTTTTAAAAAAAAGTGATCTACTATAAATTCAGGCATTATTAATATTTCTGAATACGATCAAAAAGTTAACTAAGTAAAATTAGAGTTCATAATAAGAATCTTCGATTTTTTACAATTAATTTTAATTGTCTTAATATTAAAAAAAGGTGCGTTTAAAAAACGTGAGTGATAAAATATATAAGCACACCAAAGTGCAGAATTGTGCTGATATATCGTAACTTTTAATGTAATATTTTTTTGTTGTAAAATTTTACTGTAAGAAAATTTAATAATATTTTTATAGCATTCAGCTCCAGGTTAATTAAAAAAGTGAAATTCTACAATATATTCCTTGGTTTGATGCTGAAATTCAAGGTACAGTCATCATATAGGAAAATTTCATTTATCAACAGATGGCTCTGCAGTCAAAGTATTCTTCGACCCAAAATAGTCATCTGTTGATGAGGAATTTTCAAATATGAGAAACGCAGCTGTACTTAATATAAGTTTTTAACACTCGAATATTGTGGACTCGATTCAAGCTAAAACTTCATGGGAAAAGTTGTATTACTGCAGATATCTACTAAAATTGAAATGTAGATATGCATTTTCATGTAAAATGCTAGCCTAGTTTTTACTCCATTTACATTTAAAGTTAGCTTGCAGCGAGCTAGTATATTATTTAATTTAACGTCAAAGTTTTGAATGCTATAAATTATTTAAAATAAAAATTATGCAATAAATCGAAGAGTCTTAAATAAAAACAAATCACACTCATCAATCGCAAGCAACACTAAAATAAATGCCGCCACACTTAGATAAACAAATTAACTAGATAATAAAAACAAATATCCAATTAATTTCTGCATTTATAACCTTTTTTTATATATATATAATATTTATAAATAAAAAAAATATTTTCAACTGACTCAAGCAAACATAGCATATATAAAAGGATTGTTAATAATGTAACATAAGAAATTAAATAATAAATTTCATATGTTAAATTATGTTATATATATTTGTTTAATTAAAAAAAAGACTACTTAAGAAAAAAGACACTACTTTATTGTTGTTTTAAAGAATTTTGCAAATTAAACTACAGTGCAAGAACGTTTACTACCAAGAATAATAATAATAAATTTTTAATATTTACGTTTTCATTTTTTTTAAACACATAAAAAAGAAAAAAATAAATTAAATTAAAAAGGTCCCAACAGTTTCTTAAAAAAAATCAGCAAAATATTATTATTTTTAAACATTTTCTAAAATTATGAAATTGTTAACTAATACACACTAAATAGCAATTGGAAACAACACATATATATTACATAAACATTTGTGTAATAAACTACTTAAAGACCAATTATTACAAATAAGATTTATTATGCTAACCTTTTCTCAGGGAGATTTTTGTCAATTGGATATTTAGTTTTGTGATCTGCTCCTTTTTTTTTAAGTCGAACTTTGAATAATTATTTCTAAAAAGAATTATAGCACTGTACATAGATACGTTGCTCAAAAATACAATATATTTTATTTACTTTAAAACAAATCGTTATTTTTGCAGTGCTATATTTCTAATTAAAAACAAAAAAACAAACGACACTACTACAGGCATTCGTTAATTCATTAATTCTACTTAATTAAAATAAAAAAAATTTGGTTAGATTAATTCTACTGTTCGACTACATATTTAATTATATAATTAATAATAAAAAAAAGGAGCATGCAACCAAATTAGAAAAAAAAATAAAAATAAGCCACCAAAACAAATACACAAATTTTTGTGAATAAAACTAGAAGGGACCCTTCCTAAAATTATCAATGCTTATTATATAAAAAAAAAGTTAAAATTATTCCAAATTTAAGAAAAAAAAAATACTTGAAATTTGTTCAAGATATTACATATAAAAACAAAATACCAAAAAAATACTAGATTTTCTTGTTTTTAGAAGCATTTTACAAATATACTAGGAAGTACAACATACATACATAATTAACCCTCTGTTTTGTATCAATTTATTTTGTTTAATTATACGACAAGAAATAATGTTTTAATTACAATGTATTTTTTTTTTTCTAATGAGCATGCAGAAAAAGTGCAACAACATGGAAAAAGTGCTATTAAGAAAAAAAAAAAGGGAAAAAGGGATAAAATTGTTACTGATATAATATGTAATATATATTTTTTTAAAATATATATATCCCTATAATCATAACCGAAAATAGGAAAAAATAAAAAATAAACGACATTTTTTAATTTGTTGTCAAAGTACTTATTTTTTTCCATTATAATTTAGAATTATTACAAAAATAGAGGGTTTGTATTATTTTTACTATCAATATTGAATATTATCGAATTTAATGATTAATTATTACTATTATTTTTTTTTTTTACATTTTTTGTTGTTTTTCTTTTTTTTTTTTTTACTAATTTTATTGCTGTTAATAATAAATTACTACAATTACTTATTGTATTTTCTATCTCAGCTTAAACATTACCGTCAGTTTTAAGTATCTTAATTATAATAATAAATATCCAACCGTTTTATTTTTTAATTGAAGAAATATATATGAAATATTCACGAGAATCATTTAACTTGATAGAATGTATTACAAAATATCTGCAAATAGCAACCTGACAGCATTTTGAATCAGTTTTAAAGTTTAACTGCTGTTATTTTGTGCTATCAAGTTTTATTTTAAACTTATGAAATTTAAATATTTGAATTCAGAACAGAAAAAAGTCACATAGGAATAGTTGATGAGCATTATTTTATTTATTATTAAACGGTTGAATATTGCCAGTAATACTAACAGAGGATATCTAGCCAAGGTATTATCCTCTCTCAACTATATCTTACATAATCATCGTTGGTCAGTACATCACGACATATAAGTACAAAAAAGAAACAAAATCTATGTCTCAATAATACATCAAGAAATCTGCAATAAAATTTTTAGATAAATTTGCAGAAATCTTTACAAAAATTTTATTGTTTCGTCAAAAATTTGATGTTTTTTTTTTAATCCAACTTTTTTAACCCTTTTTTTAAGGGTTTGTAATTAAAAATAAGTGAACATAATCTCAAAATACAATTCTCACTATTTTTAACATTATTATTATTATTATAATACGACTGAGCTAAAATTAAAAAGAAAAAAAAAATTGTTATGCACCAAAATAATTATTTTTAATTTTTTTTTCACCTTTTTTTATAATTATTATCAACTACACAAGTTTTTTGTTGGTCACCAAAATAATTATATGTTTTATTTTTAATATTTTACATTCAGTTATTATTATTCACTTCTTTACATGCATATTGTATTTTTTTTTTTAAATCTCCACCACATGAAAAAAAAAACAAGGAACAGCTTTTTTTTTCCGGAATGTGGGGAAAAAAATTATTTTCTTCTTATTTTTTTCGTTTATAGCACACAGTGTTTGTCAGTCAGTCACAGTTTTATGTACACTCTGTTGATATTTTCACTTGTTGCGACTAGAGACAAATAATTATGAGCTGCATTTTTGAAATTCAATTAAAAAAAAAATAATAATATTGATAAATTTGTTTTCTTGATTTTAAAGAAAATACAAATACAGGAACAATTAAAAAACAAAATTTACAGCATTTTGAGATCTTAAACTAAATTATTCATAAGTATACAGGACCATATTTATTAGGAAAAATATAAAATAAATTAAATTTATTTTACCATAATGATGTGATGTGAATTTTTTTTTAAATGGTTAAGGGCATTATTTTTTTTTATTGTATATAATATTGCTTTAAATTTGAGATGATTAAGTCAATGATTATGAATGATTGAGAGAAAAAAAAAAAAAAGTTAATTGTGGTAACAATGTACCAAAAATATCTACATCATATGTATTATACATTTTTGATAAATATTAATTCTAATTAAAACAAAAAGATGACATTATTTATTATTATTGATAATATCTCTTTTGGCCCTCTGTATAGGATAATTATTACTATTTTTTTTTATATAATATAATAACATTAATGTATTATTACTGATTATGTAACTTTTGTTATTATTTATTATTAAGATGGTCCTGAAATAATAAAAATAAAGCTCCCTCAAATTTTTTACAATAAAATAAATTTAAAATGATACTTTTTTTTTAAAGGACCTTAATTAAGGGTGTATTTCTAATAACAGGGTGATTTTTTGGTCCCTTATTTTTAAAACATTCTACTGAGGAGGTGGAAAAATTTTAAATTACAAATCGAGAGGAGCCTATTTAGAAAATATATTTACAAGTTTTTTAATTTTCAGGTGAGCAAAAAATACAATACACTCAAAAGAAGCATGCATTTAAAAAATGTGGAACTAATGTTGTTTTTTTTTAACAAAATTGAGTGTACTGTATATTGGTGAACAAAATTACTAATGTTTTAAAGAGAGCATAGTTTAAAGATAATTAAATATTTAATCACACTTAATTATTTTTTTTTATTTATAAAGCTGCCTCAAAACTCGACAATTGTTTTTGTTATTATATAATTAATATACATCGGTGGTATTTTTTTTTTAAATGTATAATAATAGTTTTATGATTAGAAAATAGTTGTAACTTATTTCTACGAGTTTTTATTACTATCATTATTATTATTATTTTTGAGGCAAAAAATTCGTCCTTAACTGTACATAATTGGGGGAATATCATCATTATTTTTAATACTGGTATTTTAAGATTTTTTTGCGTATTATTTATTTAAATTATTACTTTTTTAATCTCATTTAAAAAAGATTATATTATTAATAATTACGCTTATTGCTAAAAAACATGATAACACTATATGAGTATTTTTTATGTATATTTTTTTAAATGTAGGGTACATGATGTTTTGTTTAATTATTATTTTTTTTTGAAGGATAGGCAAGACACTGGTTCATATATTATTTATATTATACAAATTATTATTCATCTCTCTGGTCATAAGAGAAAAAAATGACCAAAAAATCATCAAATATATATATTTTTCACTTTATGTGACATGCATAATTATAAATAAAAATAAATTATTAAGTAGAAATGCCAATACTGAAAAAAAGCTGCGTAAATTTATTGTTTCTAAAAAGTTATAAAATTTATAAAAATGTTAGGATACATTTCGTTGCCTCAAAATGCAAATCACGTAACTACAACAAATATTGATGGAACTTCGACCCTTATGTTGTAGTAAGATAAGGTTTAGAGTTGCATCAATTTTTTTTGTAGTTACGTGATTTGCATTCTGAGGCGACAATTTAATTTTAAATGCAGAGTTATTGATTATTACTGTATCATGAATTATTGCAAGATTATTATTGTTTTATAATATTATGTGGCAAATTTATAGGTGAAAAAATCATTTTCCATAACATTTTTATATATTTTCTAATAGAAAACAAAACCAAATAAAAATGTCAATCAACGACCTATCTATAATGAATTATCAACGTGATTTTTTTTATTTAATTATTATTATTATAAAAAGATATAGTGTAATACCCGCAATCATTTAAGACAAGTCGTTGTTTTATTTTTGTTGATTTATTTTTTTTAAATATTATATCTATCATCATATCTTTTTTTTTTTTTGTCATTAAATATTTTTTTTGTTTTATTTTTTTGAAAAAGGCATTTAAAGGATGTGAGCATATTAAAAATTATTGTTGTTTTATATATATAATTTTAAATTTTCCTCTCTTTTTTTTTTGTCGTCAACATAAATTATTCACACATACATTCCCATTCCGTACATTGAACCCCAATCAACACCTTGGAAGCTTGACATGTCAACATTTGTTAACGAATATCCTTGATATGGGTTTGGTGTTTGTGTCGGTACTTGTTGAGGGGGAGCTGGTACCGGTGCCATCTGTGCCGCTGGAGGCGTAGGTGACTGAGCTGCCGCAGCGGCAGCAATGGAAGCCATCGGTACCGGGTATGGGGCATATCTGTGATGGTAGTTCGCGAGAGCATGGTACGAGCCAAGGAACTTGTTGTATCCCTGAGCTACAGCGGCCGCCATGGCAGCTGCCTGAACTTGTGCCGCTGCCGCAGCTTGATGATGCTGGAATTGTGATGCCGCGTTCAGAACCTGGGCTCGTTTACCCATGAGTGCCTGAGCGGCTACTGCAGCAGCAGATCCTTGCATTTGTTGTGGTTGCATCACGTTACCTGGATTTGGTAGAACAAGACCTGCAGGGGCTGATTCTTTAGGTTGAGCTTTCTTACATTCAACCTTCTTATTTTTTAATGTATGAAAATGTATTTCACAAACTCTATCGACAACATCTTCACACTCAAATGTAACGAAACCAAATCCACGATGACGTTTTGTTTGTTGGTCCATTAACATGACTGCTTCCTCTACTTTACCGAACTGTGCGAAATAAGCTTTCACTTCTTCCGCGGATGTCTCCTGACTCACTCCACCAACGAAGATCTTCTTGGTCTTGTTTGGTTTACCCTTGCTCTTAGGAGTCGCGTGTTTAGGGTCAATTTTCTTGCCGTCCAGGGTATGGTCAGGTTCCTTCAGCACTTTGAGCACCGTAGATGGCTCTGAGAAGGTGATGAAGCCAAATCCTCGACTCCGCTATAGAAATTGTCACCAAGAAAAAAAGAAACAAAAAAAGAACGTTTACAATATAGTAAAAAAAATTACAGCAATAATATAATCATATTAGCACTAATTATGTTATGAAGAGAGAAATTTTTAAAGTTTCATTTTGATTGTGAAAGAGTTCTTTCAATTTAATTCAATTTAAAAAGTGTATACAAAATTTATAAATATTAATTTAAATTTTCATAAAACCTAAATATGCCACTATAGTCATCTATATTCAAACAAATTAAAGGGGTTATTCACAAACAACTTATATAGATTTTAGCTTAAACATTTTTAATACTAAAATTTGATGTAAACTTTCAGTACTTTTTAGAGTTAAACATTATTTTTTAAGCTAAAATGTATTCTGAAGTTTATTGTGAATACCCCCTCCGTCCCAAAAGCTTGGAAAATTTTGACACATATTTTCAGGTGCTGATGGGGGACTTAAATTTGTTTATATACTGTACAGGCTTTATGGGTGACGTCATGAAAGACGTTTGATACAGAAGTATGAATGATAAGAGGAAGCAGCATTGACTGATTTTCAATCCACAAATTCAATACACATCATTACCGATATGATGTAAACAAATTTAAGTCCCCCGTCGGTATTGCTATGGAATATTTGGCAGACTGAATTACTTAAAGAAATCTTTCAACAATCAAAATAAAACCAAATTAGAGTGTCAATTTAAGATTGTAGGGAGTTGATAAAGCAGACCAAAGACAATTTAAGATGTCCAACACTTGACAGGAGTTTATAGAGCAGATATTTGTAGCCAACTTCTACAGATATTGTTACAAGCATTTCACCCATGTTATTTAAGCACCAATAAACATGTAACATATTTAATTCTGAGAAGGTATGTACTATATTTTCTGGACTAAGAACCCTTTGATGGACATGTTAAATGATTAAGCATATGGGTAGTAAGACTATAGTAGATTTTAACTATGTGGTCTGGGGATATAGAAAATATAAGAGTATACAGGTTAATTTATAAAGCAATATTCTAAAATATAGACATGGATTTTAATTTTACACCACAGATATACTGAAAGTAAAAAAAGCAAATTTAGTCAACAATTTAAAAGAATTACCTGTATACTCCAAAATCAATAATTATTAAAAAAAAAAAAATGTTAAAAATTTCTCTCTACATAGCAAATTATTACAACTTGCCCTATAACTATGGACTGGATTATATAATATATATATAAAAACAACTTGGCTTTTATACTTCTAATGCAAAACAACATTATAATCTAATTTTAATATTTGTGAATATATTTTTTACTGTGAATATACTTACTACTAAAAAAAATGCAACAGCAAAAACTTGTATATTTAAAAAATATGTGCGGATATTTATTTTAAATAACATTGATTTCAACATAAAATTCTAATAATATTTTAATTCATATAATTCAATTACTCTATAGTAAATATTATTTACACAACTTTAATGTAGAATTCTTATGTTTTTTGGTTTAGGAAAGGTTTACATGGGATTCAAAATGGTAAAATTAAAAGAAAAATGATACATTTATAAAAAGACCAAGCAAGTAGTCTAATACTGGTTTATCAGGGAAAGTGTGTGATTAATTTTAATACTAGAAACCAGTGGTGTGATTTTAAAGGAAGCATCCAAATTATTTTCCATGGAAGGAGTTAACGTAGAAAGTTCAGTAGCCAGTTCAATAAACTCCTGACAGTGAACTGGTTCCATTTAGCTGGCTACTGAATCTTTTATGAAAATTCCTTGCATGGAGACCAATATGAGTGCATGCACAAAGAAACATCACTGTATAATAGTTAGTCATCTTGCACTTGGTCTTTGATGGTAAAAATGCTTCTAGATTTAAAAATATTAAAAAAAGAACATTACAACAAATTGTTTAACTAACACTTTGCTTATACTGCAGATTTTTACAGAAAATATAGCATATTTGGAATGAGTTAATTCAAGCAGAGTCAAAATAATTTCTCAATCTTAAGATTAGGAAATTGAAAATACTCTTTTTTAATTTTCCCAGTACATCACAATGAGCAGTAAAATATTAAATGAATAAGCTTTTACTGTTGTTTCTTACATAGCACTTTTATTAATAAATGTATAACTCAATCCAAATACGTAATTATAGAAAGATAATACTGGCAGAATTAACATTTTGAACTGACAAGTTATATATATATTTTTTTACTGCAAATATGGATAGATTTCCTCAAGTTATTTTTTGTCAATGCTTTCAGATTTCTATTTCTTACATAATCATGGCATGATTCATCTTTATTTGAGTATTAGAGGTATTATATAAATATTGAAGACACATAGTCCTTCATTCATATTTGCAGTAAAAAATTATAAATATTGTGACAATATATTTTATAACTAAAATTGAAACATCAGAGTCTAAATACAAGAGTTATACATGTACTAAATTTTCAGAAATCTCCATAAACTATGGTCAGAAAATTTATTAAAAACTTCAGTGTTTCTTTTTCTTTCCAAGCGTATACTTTTTGAAACTTTGATAACTTTTCAGGCCATAAGTTACAGAGGTCTCAGATATTGTCTGACATATATTCTGTAATATATATATATATATATATATATATATATATATATATATATATATATATATATATATATATATATATATATATATATATTAATAACATCTAGAAGCATTTTTAAATTAAAAATATAAACATTTAGGTACAAAGGTAAGGAAAAATTAAGGAAATAGGAATTAATACTTACAGATTTACGTATCTGTTTATAAAAATAACTAACTACATTATATGGTACTCAACAAAGTTTTTTTTATTGTTAATTATATTTTTTATTATTAAAAATTAAAAAAATATACAAATAAATTTAATAATATATTTATTAATAAACAAATAAAAAAACAAATATAAAAAGCCATTTTTAAACAACCAAAACCAAAAGTCCCAACAGTCCACAGTTATAGTGCGTGTAGGCATTTTTTTTTACTAAAAAAATATATATTTTATTTTTTTTAAAAAAATATGTACACATAAAATATATTTTTGTTGTTAGTATAATAATAATAATAAAATTAGCATGCAATCCTACATCAGCAAATCCCAATCATGGCATACGAATAATAATAATAATAATAAAAATAAACACCCACATAAAAGCTACCTACCAATTTAATTGCCTAACTAAATTAATTAGATACTAATTAAGTGTCCTATTACAAATAGTTTGATATTTTTACCTATTATTTCATTAAAATAATTCCCGTCGATTTTTGTTTTTTCTTGTAGATGGTATGTCTATCTCTGTATATGCTAAAAAATACAGGTAAAAAAATAATAAAAATTAATAATAAATTCTTATTTATTAATTTTTTATAAAGCAGTACAAAATAAAGTTTTGATTTATAAATATATAAAAAAAAATAATTATTTTCCATTCTTTTTATAATGGATATTTTGCGTTATGATTCAAAATCATATTTTTGTATATGAAACAATGAACATTAATGCAAAATACATATTTTATTGTAAAAAATGGAAAATTATTATTTTCTTAAGAACATTAATTAATGAATTAATTATGTTAATTATGCACTACCTGATTAAAAATGCCATGAGATTGATTAAGGTTCTCTTTTTTTTTTTTGAAATTATTATAGAGGAATGATATGAAAGCTATTTTGGTGTTTCCTACCTTAAAAAAACTAAAAATATTTATAAATAATATTTATGCTATATGGGAGTTTTCTATTTATGTATAGGAAAAAAATTATATGGCCATGTCCTATATATTATAGCAAAACTAAAACTTATATGTAATGGATTTTATCTGTAACCCCTTTTCTCTTTCTTTTAAGAAAGAAATTATAATAACTAAAATGTATGAAATAACAGTTTTAAAATTTGTCATATAATTTTATTTCTATAAATTATAAGGCTTTCTCACACCTAACTGGGACAGTAAAAAATCTAATTCTACCGAAATGATAATGTTTATTTATGAAATCTATATTAGCTTTTTAGTTTTAAAATGTAAAAAATAGAATGATATGGTGATTTTTTTTTAAATCTTTAATTGCAACGATATAAAATTATCTTGACATGAATTTAAGTTTGACGCTCACATAATTTCCTATCTATCTCGTGCTTACTAAGGCTTGTCACCAACCTAACATAACTTTGTATGACAATAAATCTCATCCCCCAATTATCTTATATCCTGACACTCAGGCTTTCCGGCGCCCACCTTTGCCTTATTTCCTATCACAAAATCATATTTCCTACTAAGGCTTTCCGCCCACCTATCACAAAGTCTTATTTTCTACTAAGGCTTTCCGCCCACCTATCAAAAAATCTTATTTCCTACTAAGGCTCTCCGCCAACCTGAGTTGAGGCTCGCCGCTCACCTGTGTGACCGGGTCTTTCATGACGAGAACGTCAGTGACCTTGCCGTACTGTCCAAAGTAGTCTCTCAGTCTGTCTGCACTCGTCTGCCAGCTGAGCCCCCCCACGAAGAGCTTGCCGGGAGCCGGGTCTCCGCCTCCACCGCCGCTCGGGGTAGATCGTCCAGAGGAAGAACCACCCTGGCTGCCTCCACCACCTCCGCCATTGTGACTCTCCACCACGGCGCCGTTGACCAGAGTAACGCCGCCGTTACCAACCGCCTCCATCCCCAACTGAAAGATAAAAATGACGTTACACATTGTTGACGTAATCCATAACATTTAGTACATTTTAATCGATGATTTAATTTATTAATTCATCATCTGAATGGTATTATTACCCTACTCTGTGAAGGAATGATATCGAATTCTTTATAAAATATAAAAATGATACAGATGAATTTTTTGGGGGTATCTCTATTCTAGTTATCTAGGAGCTAAACCACTGGAGGTCTACACAGGCCTTCCTGAGACTCTCCACCACGCTATGACTACAACGTCACTGTATTAATATACGTGCAATATTATGTATTGACAGACAACTAATGGAGGTGACAATTGTTGTTGCAGGTCATCCCCATGGTAGCCATTATCTCTGGAGTGGTGGTGTTCGTGTCCTCCTTTTGCACTTACGCATTTTTCACCAAGATGGACGTCCAGTAAGTTTTTATTATTATAATAATATTTAAATAATTTACAAGAAAATATTCAAACATTTCTTGCACAACTATAATTGCCATGATTTTAGAACAACTTTGGCGACATGATTTTACCAATATAAACGTAATATTTATAGTATTATATAATAATTGTACGATTTTAGTCTGCATAAAAAGTGCTCACTTATCTAACTTGTACTATACAATGCAACTTATCTCATATACAGTATTACATATTGCATGTATATGATTCTATTAAATTCCCCTAAAGTTCTAGCTTTGGGTTAATTTTGGTAATACAGTAGCAGAAATTCATACATAAAATAGGCATAATAATTTTAATAGAACTTGTTGTTTTAAAAAGGATTTATAAAGTTGCACTATAAGGGTAACTGCAAGTAAGAATTTAAAATACACTCTGACATATGAGAAGTTCTATATTTTTTCTTAGCAAATTAAATTTAACATAATGTAAGTTATTTGCATATATTATATTTTATAAAAACAAGAATATATTATATATAAAGTAAAATTGATGAAGACATTTTAAAAATTAAATAAGCCCTACTTTAAATATTACATTCACTTAAAAAAGTCTTGATAAAAATTCTATATACCGTCCGTACAAAAACAAGAACATTTTTACATATCATAAATAATAACAGAGCACGCCAATGTCAAATTATAATTTCAAATTATTGTTTCCAGACCGTCGAAGAGCGCTAGATGGGCGGCGCTGGACTTGAGCAAACCGCAACCCACTAAGGTACGTGATGCTCTATCAATATAGTCGGGTTACTTTATATTCTCCACCGGAAGTGACGTATTTTTTACCTTTTCTTGACAAATATTAAGATAAAATTCACTGAGAAAATCACTTGATATTTGTACTATAAATTTCAGATTTTAAGAAGACTAAAAAAGTTAAATTTTCGTATACTTCCAGTGAGAATTTTATGTTAATTGGACTGTAGTTTTAGAAGAAGAAAGTGTACTTTTACTTTTTATTATTAGTAATGTATTTGTTAAATCACAACGTTTAGATTTTATTTTTATAATAAATACATGGTTTATTTTTACATAAATCCAGAGATGTTTTTATAGAATTGTAAGTCAGTAATATGTTGCCAGATAGCAAAAGTATATACAAAGTATATCATCGCATCGATATAGTATATTGAATTATAATGCAATTTCTAGTACTTCACTTTTCCAATATTATATAATAAACTTGATTTTCATATCTATGCACCTAAATGATGCAAACCGCATTACATGAACGTTTGTTGGGTTGCATAAATTTAATTTCTGCAGGCTGAACTTGTAGGGGTTCTAAATGCAGTTATAGCAACTTACTCTTTCTTTTTAACAGAAGAGGAACGAATTTGAGCCTTAAGTAATAGTGTTATAAGGTCTATATTTAATTTAACGTCGAAATTGATGAAATTTTTTTATTACAATCTCGGCAGGAGAAGCATTGCTCAGAAAATACCGAAATTGTGATTTGAGGGATTTTTAATTTGAAGATAAAGTGTCAAAGAAAATCAATTGAAATCTTATAAAAAAAAATGATAAAAATGATACAGACATATGGAGAGGAAATATATATGAAAAGTACATTTTAATGATAAAAATCCAGAGTAGGAATAAACTCTATATACAATCACCCCTTCGTATTTAAGCAATGACTCATAATATAAAACCTGTTTTGAATATATTTTATATAGTTAACTAAAAATAGTAAAGATAATACATTTTGTAAAATAGTATATATCTATGTATATAGAAGAGTATAAAGAATGAAAAAAAAAGATAGAAAGGGTGGGTGGGTGGTAGTATAAGGAGGGGGTGAGAGTATAAGAGAGATATAAAGCCAAAGAGGGGGGGTGGGTGGGAGGGAGAGACAAAGGAAGAGGGAGAGACTGCAAGAGAGAGAAGCAGGGGAGAGGTTTTTAGATGACGAGCCAGCTATATGCAACTGAGTAACACAGATCAATAAAGTAACCCTGGTTTTGCTGTTCGTGCTAGGGAGTGAGTGAGGGTGGGTGGGGTACCTCGCTTACAGAGAGAGAGAGAGAGAGAGGGAGTGAGACAAAGCTTCCGATTTTCCCCGTTAGAGCGCACTTTCATCAGTTTTATCCGAGACTTTGGTGCGAAAGCAAGCAAAAATGTGTGTTAAACCAAAAAGTACTTTTTTATATATATGACATTGACTTAAAGTTATAAATTTTCAAGAAAATTATTATTTTAATTTTATTATTTTTATTATAAAATCCTATAAACTAATATATTGTCCTGTCACAGCAGTATTATATATAATTTACTGGTGTTATGGGACATAAACTTGGTTTATTTGGGAAATACAACAAAATTTTTCCAACATTATTTTTTTTTTTACATGGACTACAAAAAAGAAGCTATAAGAAAAATATTATCAAGTATAAAAACTTTAATAATGTGTTAGTGTATATTATGGTGTTATATTTTAGTGATTATTATAATTTAAAGGTACTTTTTTAAACAGTTTTGAGCAACTTTCTTGTCTAATCGATAATTTCACCGGCCGCCATTTTGTTTTCAATGACGTAATCAATATTGAACAGGCTCGACTTTCCTTGGCTCCTCTCTCTCGTAGTACATTCCGCCATTTTGCAACCCTAAAAATTTAACAAAAGTTAGCTCAAATTTTATAATAAATTATATAAAATTTTTATTAATTTTATGTAAAAAATTCTATTTAATTTCGTTCTAAATTTTTGATATCTTGTAATCGTTGTTTGTCCTTTTTTTTTTAACATTCTTTAGGATGATGAATTTTTATTTAATTGTGCTTTTACTTTTTATTTTAAATTCTTATTAAATGTGTGTAATTTTGAATGCATTTGTGAATATTGTGTGTATCGTATTTTTTTTATCGTTTTTTTATTTTATTTATTTGTGTGCAAATTTAAGATTTTAAACTGTTCGTAATCGATTTTATTGTGACTTTTAGTGTAAATTTTCTTGATACTTTAATGAATAAAAAATAGGAAAACAATTATATTCTAGAAATTTGATGTTTCTTTTCAGAAATCTATAAAACCTTTTAAATTAATTAATATACAATAATATAGATATTAAATTGCGTGCGTAAGAAAATATTTAATTATTAATGCAAAGAACTTGTGCTAAGTAAATAATATAGATTATTTTATTATAATACAATAAGTTTTCATGAAAATCCATTTTATAGATTTAACATGATGCGTCATATAGTGATAAATAAATAATATACAATCCGACTTCAACTTTTCTTTACTGCAATAGTTTTAAACAAATATAATGAAGTTTTGAATATTTCTTAATATTCAAGTGAAATAAATTATTTACTATTTTACTTTATATTATAACTAATTATGAAAATATTGAATTATATGTTTATAATATAATGATATATTAGAAAAAAAAAATAATTAACTTGAGTAAAATATATAAAATAAAATATAAATTATTATTTAAACTTTTGTAATAAAGTTATAGAAATACACTTAGAAATTCAATTGAAAAAAAAAAACTATAATATTATATTTGTTTAAAAATAACTGATAAGACAAAAGATAAAGTAATTTTATTATTATTTGCCAATGCAGTTAAGCTTTATACAGTACATAACAAGTACATACCATCAGTGCCACAGATTTTTAATAAATTTTAAGATAATTATTTATTCCACTTTAATATTAAAAATATTTAGATCCAGATATAGTAGAGTGTGTACACTCATATTAATAATTAAAATTATCCACCTTATTCTATATTTGTCATATCATAAGCTTAATCTCTAGGTAAGACGGACAATTTTAAATTAAAAAAGTGTACCTCATTTTTTTCATCAGTTCTATATATCCATATGATTATTATATACCTGGCCGCACCCAAACCTAGTGAGGTATATGGTCGGATCACGAACTCCAGACTTGTTGACTCGGAGGGGGGTGGGGGGTCGATTATAACCAAGCATTGTTAACCCTACTTCAATTTAGTTAAGTGCTAGCAGAAATAATATTAGTTGGTTGATACTATTGCGTGTTTTTGCTGGGGGGTGTTCTTATACCTTTGTAGAATAATGTCAATTTATGACTATATAGTTTAATTAATTTAACGAAAGTAGTCGGAAGTGAAGTAATATATAATGTTACATTAAGGTAGATGTATAACAAGTATAAAAATATACATAGGGGGTATACATAAATAATCAAGACTATAATAAAATTTAGAGTATTGTTTATATTTTTTAAGGTTTAATTCTTGTAAAACAAATTAATTCCAGCCTTTTTTTATAGTCTCAATTTTTTTGTCTCTATCCCCTATTAAAATAAAAATTATTTCAATGATTATAGTTAACATGAATTAAACATATTTAAAAAAATAATCAAAAAACGATACAAACTTTATGCAATAAAATAATTTTACTTTAATTTTAAAAATGGTATTCATACTTTTTACTAGAAAAGTGGAGGGGTTATAAACATATTTAAGTCCTTTGTATAGTTACAAGTTAAGATAATTTTATACTATCTAAACTTTTGTTCTGAAAACTTCTTGAATATTGGAAGATCCCCAGCTGAATTTTAAGAAACAAAATAAAAAGACAGTAAAACTTTTGTGCATTTTAAATAGCTATAAATATACAAGAGAGAAAATTGCATTTCTTATATTATATGAAATCTTGTTCAGATATATAATATAGATCAATATTGAAGCTTAGCTTTTTTATTTTTCTTTCTATAATAAATTAGATTTCATCATACAATTTTTATAAAATGAAATTTTTCGTTTTAAAAATCGAAATTGTTTTTTCCCCCACTCTAATTTTTTTCACACTAAATTATAATTTTCCATATAATATATTCTACTTACGACAGTGATAGTTAACACGCAAAGGGAACGATATGTTATCATTATTTAAAGATAAAAGGATACGATTAAATTACTTAAATGATCACTTTAAATGAAATTATATCATATGATAATTAATTTAATACCGTAGTACTTTATGAAATGTATTAAATCTATTAAAAAACACAACAAAAATCAATCATGAATTATATTATAATATATTTTTACGACAGTAAAAGGGGCATTCACAAATGTTAAAGGCCCGATTTTAGGCACAATTTTTCATGTCAGAATTTAGCCTTAAATCGGGCCTTAAACCTTTGTGAATGCCCCTTTAAAAAAAAGTAATAAATATCATTAAGCTTAATTACTCATCATAGCAAAAAATAATAATTAAATTAATATTTTTTATAATATAAGTAATATTTATTTCCACTATAGGTGTTCAATTTTATATGTCATGCCATGTTATATTTAAAACCTATCTTAAAAATAAATATAAAAATATGATCGCATCTCGTATAAGATATAAAAAAATAATATATTTAAATTTATTATTCAAGTCTGATCAAAAAAAACGAAAGATGAAAAATCATTCTGAGGTCAATGACTTTCCCCTCCTCTTTGCAGGTGGGGAAATGTAGAGGGGAGGGAGGGAGGGAGGGGGTGTTATCTCCTTATCATGTATTCAGTTGACACATCCAAGATTCAATAATGATAATGTCACCCTCTCCACACCACGTAACAAAAGAAACAAGTAATGATACATTGATATGCTGATTTCATTTCCAGCAAAATAAATTGGATAAAAAAAAATCAAGAACTTTGATGTCTGATTTTTTTTTTATTTATATAATATAATGATTTTTTTTTCTAATTAAATTCTATAAATATTGAAGAGTTATTAAAACTTTCTTGTATTGTATAGAGTGTATTGTATTGAAAAATGCATTTTTTTTTCAGTGCCTTTTTTTATGTAGAACTTGTATCTACCTCTTACATATTTCTCTCTTTTTTGTGTATAGGAAGAAATCAAAATGGAAATGTTGAAAAAAAGGGGATATTCGCAAAGAACTTGGCATAGATTTTAGCTCAGAAATTTTTAGTACCAAATTTATTACTGAATCTAGACTGGAATTTGGTATCAAATTTTTGTACTTAAAATTTTAGACTAAAATGTATGTCGAGTTTCCTGTGAATATCCTTTAATTTTTTTTATCATATATAAAGAATTAAGTCACCAAAAAAATAAAAAGGGTTTCTGACGTTTTTAAAAAGGCAGAAGTCCACTAACACGTACTACCCTTCTGTATATTGTACAGAAAAGGGATATTTGACAATCACGCAAAATCATTCACTTCTACGCATTATTGTACTTAAAACTTTTTTCATCTAGCTTACTGACGAACTTACTTCATTTTCTATACAAGCACGATGTTTAACAAGAATACCGCATTGCAAAAAAAACAAGAGAGAATTTTCTAAAACTGCAGTGTTTTTCTACTACAACATAAACGTCAGAAAAGATAAATTATTTTATAATTTAATTTATGTTAATTAATTCAAGTTACATTCTAAGAAAATCTTAACATGATAAAACATGAAAAGATAAGATTTTGTTCTTTTTTTAAGTCGGAAGTTGTTTTAGAGGTATTTTATAATAAAATAAAAAGGTGACTGGAATGGAGCTTAACTAATTATCATTCAAGAAGCATGAAAACATAAAGGTAATTAATTTAACTTACAACGTAATTTAAAACACAGTGCCAATGTTTTTAAAGTTAGTTACTAACTTATTAAATTTGAATTACAGAAAATCCAACTGAAATTAAAATAACTAAATAAAGCAGTCCAAGAAGACATAGCTTTTATAAGCTTATGAAACATTGTAAAATGTAGTATAAGGACGTACTATCACGTAGATAAAAAAGTCTAGAAATTTGAATTCTTGCACTAAATCTAGTATACACTCATCACCTTGGAAATTTTCCCACTTGCAGCCTTGTTAATCACCATGCTCTGTGTTATCCTTACAAAGCATGGTGATTAACAAGGCCGCAAAGGGAAATTTTCCAAGGCAACAACTGTACTTAAAAATCATTTTCTAGCTATATTTGCTTTTTTCCATCCATCTTAAAAATTTAATCATCTTAATTTTTGTATCTTAACAACTGTAGACCCTATAGTACAAACAGGCTTATAAATAATTTTCCTTACAGATCATTATTTAATGAAACAAGATAAGAAACTAAGCTTTATTGCATCAATGTTTTATAAATAAGTCAATTTGCACCGACGCGTCTAAATTTATTTCCCTCCTACAGGAAATAATAATATAATAACCATTTTATCTTCTCAGCTAGAACGCTGCTGGTATGACATTAAAATGTATAGTAACATTTTCATCATATACAACTCTATATTAATGTTATCTTTGAGTTACACTCAATTAACCAACATAACAGGAGGGAAAGAGAGAAAAAGTGAAGCGAAATTGATCGTTTACGAAGCGCCTGAACGCTTAGGCAACTTCTCTAGCAGTCATGTACGCCACATTGCATAAACAATTTTCTTGCAGGCGCAGAATGAAATCCGTGACTTTTTTTTATTATATTCTATTTTTAATGTTTATAAATTTTACGATACTCTATTTTTTTTTAACATTAAAATTTTTAATATCATTTTTATGTTTTACTTTAAAAGTAGATTAAATTTTTCTTTAAGATAATTTAATGCTTATATATAATTTAATTTTGTTTTAATTATTTCAGACACTTTTATTATAATAAAATAGAGACATTTTTTTGTTTAAATGATAAGCTTTTAATCAAGAAATGCGTTTTATTGTAACATTATAATAGAAAACATATAACGAAAATAATGAAAGTGAAACACAAATAAATTATAAAATATAAAACACGATCAATTTATAAGTTAACTGCGTAATTTTATTTGGAATTATAGCAAAACCGACAGTGAAAACTACCAGAAATATTACAAGTTGAAATTTTAGTATCACAAAAGACAGGATATACAACTTTAATCAATAGCAAATGTCAGAAAGACTTTCCTTCTTTTTTGCTTCCTCAAAAAGAGTGAAGCTTAACTTATAAATAATTTCTCATGAATAGAAAACATAACATACGTAAAACTTTTCCTTGTTTGATCACGTCGATGTAAAGCATGTAAAGATTTTATATAAATTTTAGATTATAAGTAACTGATAAAACTTGATAAATAATAATACAATATGACTTCACCGATATTAATTAAACTCTAATAACAGTGTTAAGTTAATACTGTATTAAAGTCCGTATTTAAAAAAATCTTAATTCAAGCATTGCACAATAGAATTATTCATAATTTTCCTTACTTGTAAGGAAAAATTGTAACCAATAGAAAAAAATTTAACATATTAATACAGGTTTTAACCATCAATTTGTTTTAAAAGGCTTAAAAACCATAACAATTTTTTCCTTAATTTATTTTATATGGAATTTCATTACCTACATCAACCCTAACTGCATACTCACACAAGCGGGTACTAGATTAGCCGTGTTATCAATCAGCTGATGATGTGATAAGGTGTTATCAGTGAGTTGTTCTGCCAGTGCAAGGTAGTCAGTTAGACCAGCGCTGAGAAGAGGGTTAGCACCAAACATGACTAGATAGAGACTGGCGAGTTTTTGACGCGACCAGCTATAGTCAGAGAAACTGTAGAAAAGACACAATGAAACTAAGGCTTCTAAACCCAATCTGTATAATACTTATATAACAAGTCAGGTGTGTTGAGAATCGGGAATTATATAATTTAGAAGTGTAAGCGTGAGCTTAGCCAGTTTTTTTTTAATTATGTAATTTTTTTTATTGCAAATATGAATTTTATAGGAATTTATTTATTTAATATCTCTTTCATGGGGCAATACAGCATATAATTAATACATAAAACATAATGTTAATAAGGAAGGAGTGTATTCGCAGTAGATCATATTCATTGACCAACGAATTTAATGGATTTTGTGTTATATATGCATTACTTTGTTTCATGCCTATAAAAATTATGATCACTAGTTTCAAAATCAACTTTTAATAATTTCAATATAGGTCATTTTTATCAGATAAAATATGTTATAATGAGTCTTATTGAAAATGGAAGGAAAAGAGGTTTTTTGAAATGTAATGAAAATCTCACTAATTCTCGTAATGAAGTAAAATACGCTGTGACGTCACAGTCAAGTAAAATATTTACCTTGTACATAGTAAATGAGTTTACTGTGAAATTTGTGTGTTACTTGCATCATTTTAAAATATGACAAGCATCATTATAAGGATTTTAAAAAAATGTAGTAAAACTTGAGATTCTTAAAATGGATATTTGCAATAAAAAATTAATGTTCACTAATAAAAAAATGTGTTTTTTTGCTGTCTAACATAATATGTATACCTCATATTATTGTTAATTGAATTTTCCTTTATATTTTGGCACCCTCATGATATTTCCTGAAGTGTCTGGAGTATTAGAAAGAAGAAACCATAGAACATACGGGCGTATATATAGAGGGAGGAAGAACATATCCCATCCTGTTTGTCAGGTCGTCTCAATTACCTACAACGTGCTTTAAAAAAATACAAAATCTAGATTAAAATTTAATCTAGATTTGAGTCACGCGTATGTTAATGAGAAAAAAACTTCCGCTGAATTAATTTAAGACTTTAAATCAATCAAAACGTACTTATACAAATATGAGGAATGAAAATATGTTATCTTATATGTGTTGTAATTTATTATTTTATAACATTGTAAGAACAGTTATCAATTATATTTTAAGTTTATTGTTACGATTTAAAAATGAAAATAAAAAATAATGTGCTAATAATGGTATGATTAACAAGGTGAAAATAAGAAATTATAATAATAAATTTTAAAAATGATACAGATTTGCTATAGTTCTTGAAATGCAGTAACGTCAAAAATACATATATTAAGATACGAAATTAAACCTTTTGGTCATAGAACTAATGTAAGCATAATTTGTAGGCATTTTCAACTGAGACTACAGAAGGATTTCTTATACAAAATATTGTAAAACTCTTTAACTGAAAAACGGAAACCCCAGAGGTAAATTTTATCTAAACTTTTCATGAATACATTCATCAATAAGTAATTAATATAAACAGGATAATAAATCTTGAAGGCTGATAGAATTTATTAAGATTTATGTAATTTGTAAACTTTTTTTTTAGCAAATTGAAATACATTGAGAACATAAATTTCAACTTACAAAAGGATTTTATAGAATGTGTGACGCAGTTCTTTGCAAACATTTTTGGCACTTCAAAGTTTTCATTGGTCAAATTAGAAAATAATTAAATTTTATTAACTTTATAGATTAATATATCGTATTCCCATAAGGAGGAGCCAATAATTTCATTTTTCATACATCAGTATATCAAAGACCATACAAGATTTCTAGGTATTCTGCTAAAAAATAATTCAGTTCGTAAATTCCCCGATGATTTGCATTTAAGAAATATTGAAAGTTACGCCATCATACGGGAAGAATTTGAACTACATTTTTCTTTTTCACTAAAATTCCACTTATTACTCAGACATCTTTGCAGTTCTTTGCATTAGCTTGTAACTGGATAGTATCTACCTACAGCAGACTATGAGAAAAAAAATCCACACTTTTAGTGGGATTAATTTGATATATTTTTTACATTAAAAATAATCGAATATGCTTTTTTCCTCCCTTTCCAAAGCAATTATTTTAAAAACCTACTTTCGTAATAAAAAACGGAATTGCTTTTTTTAATGTCGATTAATATCGTACAAAACTGTAACAAAATTTTAACAAATATATAAAAATGTACGTCAAATATTGAAAAAGATTAATGTATTTATGAAGATAATTATTTTCGCGGACAGGTTGGTTGCTAATGAAGGTTTTGACTGATGGACATTTCGGACACGAGTGTTCGGGACAATCACGTGATTGATTACTTGGACAATCTCGGACACTAAACCACAATAACATGTCCGTCACATATATAAAAAAACAAAAACCTGTCAAAATATTTTTCAGCATCACTTATTTTAATATTGAAAAATGTTTGTTTAATTTTTTTGTGGGTTAATTCAGTTGGAAATGAAAAATAAATGAAAAATGATTGAATGATTGAAGTGGAAAACAAATTGTTGAAAATGACAATTCATGTAAAAAAAAACAACTATTTTAAATGATACAGTAACTAATGTAAATTGAAACTCATGATAAATTCACGCATGATTAAAATTTTTATAATAATATATTTTACATATAATATAACACGAAAAATAAGCGAAATTAGTGGACAAATTCAAGAATTGTTATTGTGTCATCAAATGACATGATACAGTTGAGTACAGTTAAAAATAGCATGCAATCAAGCTAAGTAATCAAAATTGCCTTTAAATTCATGAAGTTTATGCATTATATTATGCAGTGTTATACGAGTATGTACAGTACATTTAAATATAAATGTCCGATACGACTATACTTTTAACATTTTTTTTTAAATGGAGTGTACATAATATCTATACGCTCAATTAGAAAATGAAACCTCCCACATATACCACATTTTAATTAAAAAACACGTCACTTGATGCCACTAATAAGCGTTAATGTTCTCCGATATCGCACCGGGTGCATTGGTGCGCACCACCTCACTTCAACTCGTCAAGCTAATGGTGCTTGCAATCAACCCAGAATCGTCACTTGCTTTTAATTTACTGTGATTGAATGTCACAGATTACACTATACTGTACATTTAAAAAAATGCATGAATTTATTGTAGGTAACAGTTCTATCTTCTATATAGATTATTATTAAAATATTGAAATTTTGTATCAACTCACATATAACAATAACAATTAATTGAGGGAATAAATTAAAACCACTTCAACTACCTTTCTTATAAAATCTCAAGACGGAATCTTTTTTTTTGTATAAAAATATTTGAATATTTTTAATATTAAAATCTTTATCAAAAGAATTTTCTTACAAACTTCTTGTTTTTTTTTTTTTTTCTTTTGAATAATAAAAAAAGTGACTTAATGAAAAGTGACTATTAAATCCTTTAAATTGAAAATATAATAAAAGATTTCATATTTCTTGACTGTATATTATATAATATGATAGTTTACTTACGAAAAAAGAGGTCGATACCTTTATTTTAGGACCAACATTTTCTTGTACACTAAAGAAAAGTCCCATTAAAATTGCGTACATCATTAAAGAAAAAAAAAAAAAAAAAAAATCTGAAGTGGGTAGTTTTTTTTATATAAAAAAATCGACAAAACCACCAAGAAAAGCTACGGTTAGTTGAGAGTTTGGTCGATAGATGGCACTCAAGTACAAAATTTCAACACGATTTTCCCTTCTCGTGTCGCTAGGGGGAATATTGTAAGGGCTAGTAGTACGCCAAGGGTAGTAGTATCTAAAAGTGTAAGCTTGAGTCACATTAAATATGGATGACGTATCTTTAACATTATGGTTAGTATAACTTCAAGATGTTCTTTTTTTAGTGTAAAAGCTTGTGTTAAATTATGTCTTAAAATTAGAGGTGTGTTGAATAATTTATAATAACAAAGTATGTGATTTTAGTTTACTATTATTACAGTACTACTATTTTATAAATAATAAATGATACTATAAGCTATTTTTAAAGGCTACTGAATACCTCCTTACAAAATAATTCGTTGAAATTACTTAAATTGAATGCACACTCCTTGAAATTAAGCATAGTAATATCTTATTGAAAATGACCAATAAAGAATTGAAATTAAGCAATAATAAAAACCAAATAGAAAAAAAAACATGATTATAATTTATAATCATATATGCTTTCAATTGCTGCAGGTTTAAATAAAATAAACAAATGTCTATATTATCATTTTTTTTCCCTTTCAACTGAACCCTGTTGTTGGTTACTGGTCTGCACAAGTACATGACATTTGCCTTTAACTTTTCGACACTTCGTGGATCCGACCTATAGCTTAATATATTAATTATAATAATATAATAATTTATGTTCACTTCTGCAGCCTTGTTAATCACTATTCCCCGTAATTATAACACATGACATGGTGATGAAAAAGGCTGCAGAAGGGAAGTTTTCACAGAGGAGGAGTGTACATATCGTCGCCTCAGAATGCAAATCACGTAACTACAAAAAAAATTCATGCAATTTTAAACCTTATTTTACTAGAACATAAGGGTCAAAGTCCCATCAATTTTTTTTTTTTTAGTTACGTTGCATTCTGAGGCGACGATATAGTAAAACTTCAAATCTATAGGCAAGCAAGTATAGATTATGTATATTTAACCACCATGTAAATATGATGATTTTCAGTGTAATTTTCTTTACTTCGATCACCAATATAACATAAATGTAGTCGGTTTGAAACGCTAGTATACTACAATGGCTACGATCCCCTCGTGCGAAGTTCTGCGTCATCACACCCCTACTCTATCTCACGTGCACTCGAATGCACATTGCCAGGGGAGGGCACGACCTGAAAAAATCATTAATACTAAATCAGCTGCTAAATTAGCTGTAACAAGATCTTATCTATTATATAAAATTTATAAAATAGAACTTTTTTATATTAATATTGATTTGTTTAAAATGATACGAGTTATTTATGTATTATTAATGAATGTACATTGGTGTAATGGCTAGTATCTTGTAAGGTTTAGAACTATAAAAAGAGAAATAAAGCTAGACCATTTTTTCTTACAGTAAGTTGTCACTATCAATATAAATAACAAAGGAGTAAACAAAAATTAAAATAATATTCGTATATTGTACACTTTCAAACTAAATACTGATTTTCAGTTCTGTCCATGTAAATGTATAAAAATAATACATTTTCTTTTATTGTCCAGAAGTACTGTATATATTAAATATATATAAATTTGGAATAATTTGTATATAATTAGTATATGTTATGCAAAATACGATACAGAAATAAGTATTCAGAAAGCATCGTATACGCTTAAAAAATAAAGTAAATAACAATTTTTTGTGTGTACTAAAAATGATACAAATAAGATCACAAACAAAAATACATTTTTATTTGTTTGTGTAAAAGGTAAACAACAGTGCACAGTATGGCACATTATGGTTCCTTTTTTACGTTGCGGTGTGCGCATATTTCGACTGTTGTCGCACACTTTTTGTGGTCGCTTTACCATTTACCAGACAACAGTTCAAAGCTTTGACCATCATGTCTGCATCCATACACTTTGTTGTTTCCGCCATGTAAATCCAAACCTTCTATAATTATAATTATTACGTTTACTTCTGTCTGTGCTGCTGAAATGTATTTTTTGGTTGTAACATTACATTTTTCTACAAATAAAACATTTAGGAACAAAAATAAAAAAGAGAATATTCATAGAAGACTTAGCATTGATTTAAGTCCACCTTTTTTTTAGTACCAGATTTGACACTGACTTTTTTTTAAAGCTAAAATCAATGTTATAAAATTCTTTATGAATATCCCCTTTTTATATAACATTGTTTTAAATTGGGTTTTGATATCATGGCATTGAAGATGCACATTCTAATAAGATCAGTTTCTTAATCTAAATGCTTGAAATTGGCCTTTATTGCAAGTTATAATAGACTTTTGTTATATTTTTAATTCAATTACGAATTATACAAATTATTTTTTTAGTGAATAAGATGAAAAGAATCTCTTAATGAACTGAATTTAATTAAATTATAGTAAACAAATCTCTGTATTTCTTTCACTTTAATGTTATAATCAAGTTATTTTTAATTTCATTGTTAAAAACCATCTATTTTAATTAAAATTAATTATATGACAATAAACAAATTTACTTTACAAAGGTTAAGTATCATTATCACTTAATCTTTTTAATTTTATTTAACTTATTCACGGCACAATTATCATTAAATCTCTGATTTTTATCAATAATATATGAGATATTATAATATTAAAGCTCATTTTGTAATCATAAAACATTGAAATATTCCCTTATTATAATACCTGTCACATGCCTTTGACAAATCAAGTGAAGCAATTCCAATTCCGTCTAATAAAAAAAAAGAAATTGTAAGAGACAAAGTTTGAAAGATATTTCAATGGAAATAAAAGTTTTAATTTATCGATTACCCTTTTCAATAGAGGCGTCAATAGTTGACGCTGTAATATATAAAAGTTTGTGATTCTATTATGGTTAAAATTACTTTAATAATAATTTTCAAAAGAATTTATCATGCAGGAGTTTTTAAAATGAGAACATTCTATATTATGTTATTTACTTCATTATTTCACAAAATAAAGAGATTATCGTATTCTATAATTTTATTATATGAAAGGCGTATGTTTGTTGGTATTTAAATACGCAGGTTCGCGTAAAATAATCGACCATACTTCTTGTGTTTTATCACGGTTATTTTTTTTTTAAACTTTGAAAATAACATGCATGACAATATGTGTGAATGGACAACCTGCATGGCCATGACAATTTTTTATTGCAGAAATGAAAAGAGGGCATCAAATTATATTACTGTACCCTGTTTTTTTTTTTTTTTTTTTTTTTTTTTTGAGGCCAAGAAGTATTACTAAAAGTTTTTGCCAATGTTGGGTTTGAACCCACGACTCTTTTACTCCCTATCCTTTTTTAAGAAGTGACACCTCCCTCTGTACTTTCAAAATTTGTTTAAAAATAGTTACTGGTCCCTAAAAAATCAGATTTGCATAACTTTACATCTTCTATTCATTTCTGTAATAAAAAAAAAAATGCAGATTCTCCATTCTTTTTCTGAAAGCAGTATTTTTAACTCCAACTACTAAAAAAATAACATTTTATCACCTATTTTAAGAAATCAGTCAAAATTCATATTACAGCGGAAATAAAACAACGACAGATTAATTACAATAAACGGATTAAAAAAGTTCTATTTCTATATAATAATCTATTCGTTTCCTGTATGGTAAAATTATAACATTGAATTTTAACAGCAGCTGCATGTTTTAAAACAATAATCAAAATAATTCAATGACAGATGCGTATAAATTTTCTGCGTGCCTAAACTCAAGTAGAAATTAATGATATGAAACAAGCATTAACAGTCAGCATAATGTCTTGATACAATTTATTGTATATTTAAATAATAATAATTCTGAATGAATCATTGTAATTTAGCACGATATCTTCACATAAACATGCTACATAATACAGGAAATAAAAACAGTATAAAATCATAACTTTTGGTTTGTTCAATATTGCTATAAAAAAAAAAAAAAATAAAAGTCAACAGAAAAAGAATGTTAAAATAAATAATACGAAGCGAAAATTCTATTTTATGATCAATTTCTAGGAAAAAAAAATAGCTCACTGAGATATAGCACCAAAAGGGGGTGGGGAATCATCCATATGCGTTTAAAATTATTCCACATGGAAACAATTTCCTCTCGTTTTTTTTTTTTACCTTAAATTTCTCTATATTAATAAATGTAAAAAAATAGCCATCTTGTTGTTTACTATGACGTCACGGCCTGGCAACATGAATTATACAAGAAAATATCACTGTAAGTTATTGTTGTTATATGAAGTTTCGTTAAAGAGGGAGGGGTGAAAACTTTAATTAGATACAATTGCTAAATCCCTGCACACAGTTTGAAAAGTACACCCAGCACAATATTATATATACCACTCCGCACAGGTATAACATGCAGTCGTAATATCAAGATCGATATTTAGAACGAACTCAGAATAGTAAACAAACTTTCAGGAAATATGTAGGAAATAAAGGAAGATGGTAAAATAAATGTTATGGTATGTTATGAATAATGTATTTGTTGATAAAGTATCTTACAATGTATCGCATGTAAACTACTGACTTAGTACTGTGTGAATTATTTAATTAACAATGTATTATTAACTAAAATGCTTTATATATAACTTTACTATCATATAACATTTTATAGATTTGGTCATGGAGTTGTATTTACTATCATATAAAAATTCGGTGGAATTTATTAGAAATAGAAAAGAAATGATACATTTTTTACTATATAACATCTACAAAAATTAAAAAAAAAAAGAAAAGAAAATGGATAGAATCTAAGCCAATTCTGTACAGGCACAAGTCTAATGGTAACAAGTACACTAAAGGTTAAAAAAAAAAAAATCAACGCAGCAATGGCAATTTTTGATCAGAGTTCTACGGATAGGAAATTGACATAAAGTTTCAGCTTATGGCGCGCGCTACCATCTTAGAAAACTGATTTTCTTTTTATTGTTTTGGTCCATTTTTGTGGTCATTTTGAGACACAGAGGTCGATACTATGACAAAAACCAATATAAAAACCAATATATCAATTTTAATTAATTGAAATTTAAATGTTTCGCTACCAAGACGACAATTTCACATATTTTGATAGATGACTAATCTCGTCCACGGTCATAGTAGCTGCACTATGGCAGGTGAGGTCCACCACGGTTACAGCGTGGTCAGAATGGCAGGTGGCGAGGACAGATGGCTGTAACGTTGGCAGCAGCTCCGAGAGGTAAAAAAAAAAAAAAAAACTACGACACGAGTCTCGTAATAAGTGGCAACGTCTTTACATTCAATCACCGAGCAGCTGATGGAGTTTAAGAGCATGCAGCTTTCCAATCATTCTCGATTATTATAATGTAAATTTATCTTAAATTTATGTGTTTTAAAGTATACTTAATGATATTGAAAGTGTCCTAATGGATGACGAAGAACATTTTTTAGGTGAATAAGTGTACTTTTGTGTTAACTATCTCAAGTTTTCAATAATTGTCGTGTAATTTTTTCTAAAAATTTCACCATAGGAAATATAATATTAATGATAGACATTTAAATCACATGGTTACAGCGTATATATAATATATTTATCTTTTACAAAGCTACAATGACACCGAAAGGTTACATCACAAGCTGTATATTTTAAGACACGCGGCTTCCATCAAAGTCCCATGGTTACATTGTCAAGATACAATAGTCACAACAACATCCCATGGTTACATGACAGAGCCTCTAACAGCTGATCTGTACACACATGACAGATGCCGAGGGAGAGTAGTGAAAAAGCTCGAGGCGGGCACATTCGGGAGCATGTTAGCTACTAGGGGGGTGATCGCAAGAACCAGGGAGGTTAGAAATAGACGTAGGTCAGGATGTAAACCCAGGTCAAGGTTCCATCAAAACATGTAACATTACACTTGGGGTTATTATGATTGAAACTGATACTTTTTAAATTAAATTTTGATAAAATATTCGAACTTTTGATGCAATTCTCTCTAAAATTGCACGGTAAATCCTAATTAACACGAAAAAAGTTTTATAACAAAATTGGCACTATTTTTTAAAAGAAAAATATTTTGAAATTTTAACCGATTTAAAGCAATATATTATTTATATAAATAGTATTATTATTGTGAAACGGAAAGCGTAGCAATTAAATAAATAACATGTATATTTCATTCGACAAACAATAAAGACAAAGTTTATCGATGCCATACTGTGTTATATAGAA
Source organism: Siphlonurus alternatus (assembly GCA_949825025.1). Taxonomy (NCBI): domain Eukaryota; kingdom Metazoa; phylum Arthropoda; class Insecta; order Ephemeroptera; family Siphlonuridae; genus Siphlonurus; species Siphlonurus alternatus. The sequence continues at coordinate 16,453,317 of OX463786.1, read as the reverse complement.
TACAACATAACAGAAGCCAACTTTATGTTTATTAATATTTAGCTATTTTAAAAGCACCAAAACTTCTGGAGTATTCAAAAACAACTTCTTTTCGTGTATCTGTGGTATAAAATTTAATTTATATTCAAACAATGCAAATATTTACTCACATTGTTGTGTTTTCTGATTCATTTAGAAGCAAACAATTCGTCTTGTACATTATATAAATTTTTGCTTTTAAACTTCAACAAAATAAAAAAATGAAAACCAACTCCATTTTTTCCGGTTTTTCTGATGCCAAAATTTTGTAATAATTTTTATTTAGAGTATTGAAGAATTAAAAACAAATTCAAATAAGTATGAAATAACATACTAAAAGAAGATTATTAAGTTATTGGCGTCATAAAGTTAGTGCGACCCCTAGTAGTAACTGCTGGAACTACGTGCGTCTGGCGAGGATTACTGTATATGATTAACATTGTAAAATCATGTAAATGCTCTATCAGTAGCCACAGCATAATTTTATAGAAATGACAACACCATAATTAGTTGTCAAACACTTTCGGACAAATATAAAAAAATATTTCAACTTCGTAAGTGATTTCTTTCCTATATATTTGATAATTTTTGTGATTCTCCCTATACTATAGGTATTGCCGTATCCTCGATGCAAAGAGCAAAATTTGCAGACGTCAGCGCCAACTCTTGGTCCTTTATGTCTTCTATATAATATGCATGTACAGTAAACCTTGAGAGAGTTTTAAACGTTACTCCTGACGCTTCCGTAATAAAAATTTGCAAATTCGGGATGGGAAAGAGAAGCACCCCCCCCATCAAATTGATAACGCCTGCATACAATTTATAACTAAACAGACTATATAATATAATGTTCATTTAAAGAGGATTAAAATTACAAGTAACAAAAAAAAAATGTCACATATTTTTTTGCACTTTACTGTACATGCCATACCTCAATATACTACCTTAAAAAGTTCAAAGATTGAAAGAAGATATTACTGTACCTGGGTATATACCTTTATTATTCTAAAAGGAACAATTCAGCAAGGAGATTCTCATATAAAGTAGGGCCAGGTGGTTAGCGGACAAAAACACTCTCTAGAGGTTCGCTCGTGCAATCCAGCTGCCTCTGTATATTGCTTACTCGCACACGTTTTTGTTGCTACCTGAGGCTAAAAACCTGACAACATTTTCTATAGAAGGATGCTGAATTTTATACACGCATGATCAAATTTATATATATATAGAGGGGAGAGAAATTATTATTTTTACGTAAAAATTGTAACCTAACTAACCTCTTTTATGATTATGTAATAATTTAGACCGTATATATAAAGTCATTACTTTGGATTATAATGTTTACATTATTTTATATACAAAAATATTTATTCAGATTGCTGTTTATTTTTCAAAATTCATTAGCAATAATAAAAAAACATGATAAAACATGAAGTTCTAATGCAATAAATTATGTAATATGTATTTTTTGTGCAATTTTAATAATATGAACATTATAAAGATAAAATAGAAAAAAACGCATTTTTTTATGATATTTTATTTGTTTAATAATAAAGTTTTAATCTAAATTAAACTGAGAATTAATATCTGGCAATTTGTAACTAAAACTTCTCTGGAATAGCTGATATTATTAATCAAATTTACGTTTAATTAGTTATCAATTTAGAGACTTAAACAGGAATTAATTATAATAATTATGAAGTTATTGATTTGGCTTTAGGAATTTATCATACAGCCACATATAATTTTGATTTAATTTCAATATAATTTTTCTGTAACGACTGTCATTTGTTTGTTTCAGCTGTTTACAATCCAGCAAAAATACCACGCCATGCCCGAGCTGAACACTCTTCTACGAGAAATGGACGAGGCTGAGAAGAAGAATTAATTGTACGATAAAATTAGGAGAGTCGGAGAAACGTTCCACAGTCGTCATATAGTTAGTTGCACCAGGGTTTTTTCTATAAGAACAATTAAGTATTATCCCGCCAATCTCCTCTGCTAATTAAGAATAAACTTCAAATCTAAACTTCTTTCATTGTACTTGATTGATTTGAAACTCACAATGCACTGTTGTATCCCTTACCAGAGATCATGTATAGTGTAAGCTCTTTGCCCTTTAAACTCTTGTTCTTGCATGTAATAGCTACAACGATAGTCTCCAAGGTTGTATCCCAAAACATAATATTTCGTCTTTTACCTCCTTTTGTCCACTTTATATATAGGACCCCATTGTATTGTATGTTGTACCAATGTATGGTCTCCAGCCAGACTTTTAAAACTTCTCAAATTTGTCAATCAGCACTTCAACCATGCATGCACCACACTTTTAATTCTTAATATTATAATCGACTTTAATAATTAAAATTGCATATATCCTCCAATGAGGAATTGATATTTCTTCTTGTCTTAACCTATACAATCACGATTAAATTGTAAATTATGCATTTACTACGACTGACACTTAAGAAAATTCCCTGGCAAAAAAAAAAAAATCTGCACATGTTCTAGTCCTCATGTTTGCACGGCACAGAAACTTAAAAAAAAAAAAAAATAATATAATATATATGTTAGACTATATGATGATTAAAAAAAATACAAATATAATATAGTAAAAATATGATATGTAATATCATTTTAATCACAAGGATTTTTTTGTAGTTTTATTTCAAAAAACCCTTTCCCTACTTTAAATAGTTAAAAATATATAATATAGTATATTAAAGTTTCGTGTTTAATTTAGTACAGATTTAGCTTAGCAGAATATAATAGAAGAAGAAATTGCTATTTTTCACAATAATTATGCTGATATGCTTCCAAATTTGTGAAAATAATAAATATATTATGAATGTATTACTTGTAAGTATATTTGCAGCAAAATTAATATTTTATAAAATATAAAATCTGTCCTTCGCGTGTTATAAAAATGGTGTTAAAAAAAAAAAAGTAAAGGCACTTAAATTTAGTTTTGTTTTCATTGTATATCAAGAGTGACAGTGAAATAATTTAACACTTAAATTATATTAAACATGACATTACTATATAAAGCTTTTTGTTATTTTAACCAGATATTTTATAAAATTTTATTCTAAAAACATCCAGATTGTTAAATAATGGATAAAAAGAACTTGAAATCTCACTTGAACAATGAATGTTGTTGTGGATTTTTATTCATTTATTCAAATATATTATTATTATGTCAGAATTAATGAAGGATTGTACAATCAGTTTTAATGAGTAGCCTTTAGTTAGGAAAAGGTATAAATAAATCTAGATTTTCTCTCAGAGAAGAGAAATAGAGAGAGAGAGAGAGAGAGAGAGAGAGAGAGAGAGAGAGAGAGTGCTAAAACAAAGAAAAAATATGGCGTGTGACAGAGTTTTAATAAATAGAGTACAAGAAATGAATGAAACAAAGAAAGTATTGTACAATTTTAGTTCAAAAATAAACAAATGACATATTTCTTTGTGAAAAAGTTTCAACCAATGAAATATAACTTTTAAATAATTAGATTATATATTATGATTTTTTTTATAAGTTAATGAAGCTAATTAACAAAATTTCTATCTTATAATCATGATCGAGTCATTATTCTTACATTAGGTTAAGAGTTTCAAGATAATTCAAAATTCATTTTTCTATAGCTAGCTTTTATATATATATATACTATAATAGGTCATATACTATATTATACTAGGTCACGTTAATTGCAAATATATATATATTATAGTTTAGATAATAATGAGTTGTGACAAAGAACTGACATCTCATAGAAAGAGAGAGAAATGGAAAGAGAGAGAGAGAGAAAGATTGAGGAGACACCACGCTGAGCTCAAAGAGACGGAGGATAGAACGGTAAGTAAAGAGCTGCTGCTCTCTACGTAATGGTAAGGCTTGGTAAGAACGAAGAGCACGTTTCATTACACGCATGATGACAAACCGAGGTTGACATGACCAAGATATAAACAAAATATGAGGTAAGATAGATCAGCAAAAAATTTGTGTCCTTTGTTCTAACTATAGTCGTGATATATAGGTTAACATCAGCTGTTTACAAAGTCTGGTATGCGATTAATCCCAAATAGACAATCTAGTACTATAATATATAGTCATCACAGACGATACAAAAAGTTTAAACTCTACTAGTGAGTCAAAGAAACTGAATTAGTTTGATCAAATGTTGTCCTCGATGTTTGCAATGCATAAGCGATTGGAAAATAGACCATTAGAATATTTTATACTAAATAATTTGACAAATATATATACTGTTATGTTATAAATAGCTTTTATTTTTGAAATTTATTCGATTTGCCCTTTAAATTTAAATCACGTTGGTAGATGTAGAAAAGATAAAACATTCATCCATTTAATTATTTATGGAGTCAATAAAAACATATGTTTTCCCCTTTTCTTAAATTCACGTACGCCAGGTATTTAATATTAATAGAGAGAATAAAATAGAATACATCTTTATTTTTATGCTGCAAGTTTTTAAACAGACAAATTAAGTATGTGCACAAAATAGATTCATGTACCAGATAATCATCTATATTGCATATATAGGGACAATAAGGTTAATCTTACTCTTGATTCTGCATAAATTGTGTTTATATTTATGAATATTATTATAGTAACTAGGGGTGGGGTGTAATAAACTCGCGCTTACGCTCGTTTGCTTTCAAGTCTTTTAAATAATTTTGTCAATCATACGTTGCCATCTAGTAATTAATACCATGCATGTGATGGAATATTTAAAATTACCAGAAGTAATCGAAATTATAATTAAATCTAATAAGATATTAATGAAGTTTTTTATTGTAAAGTTTCATTAAAGAACAAAATAAACTGCAAAAATCAGGACACTTTTTTTCTTACCGTAAATTATAATCATAATTTCCATTACTTTATATTTTTTTTCCTACAACTATATATTGTTAGCATGCAAAGACGCTATTAGTGCATGATTACATAGCATGATGATGCCATTATTACCGTATATGTAAAAGCTAAAACACCTCTAGCCAATAATAATAAAAAAATGCACCTTGATTTCTTTTTCTTTGATCAAATTTTAGTAGGACAAAAGTTAAATAAATTTAAAATTTATTCGATCGTCAAGTGATTATTATAAACAAGGATAACAAGGTTTCAAATTACTAAAGTTAATTTTAAAAAGATCAATTGTGTCTTATACAAAGGCTATGTTAAAACTTGATAGATATTATTGATTTTACTTTCAAACTTTTATACGTTTATAAAGGGGAAATTGATTAAGATAATATTATCAGATGGAACCTTAGAGTTTTGATTGGTTCGTTTTATATCACGTGATATAGTAAAAATATCAAATTACAGCTAAAGCATGCTATAATTTAACAAAGATTTGTGTTTCACGTATTATATAGTTAAACATTTTGGTCTCAATTTTAAATTATAGATACTTCTATTGTAATTTGATTCGCAATATTAATGGTGAATACGATGATTTTATTATAATTTAACCGTTTATTTTGACATTTTTCATCATAGTATCGCGTTATCAATATAAAATAGTATATTATGTAGCTTAATTACAGTTCTATATATATAGCTAAACAGTGGATAGCATGCTACACAGAACCAAACAGGCACCAAAAATAAGCAAACAAAAGGTACTATAGACTTAATCGTATAAGACACGACGAAACGAGCGGAGTCAATAACCCAGTATGACATGTATACGTGCCTTTCACTTGATTATCAATCAGCTGTTCATAATAATTTACGAAACAGCTGATCATGGAAAAAAATCATAATCTTACTTGTTAGATTTGTTGACTTATAGTAGTTATAGTGATTCTGGCGCCTCAAATTAAAAATTAGCCAGGCACCAAGAGTTAATGGAACTGATTATCATTGTGTGCATTATTTTATCAAAACACGATGCAGCTGGGCAAAAATGCGGCTGTAAAGTACGATAACTTAAGTTTTATGACGTCACACCTCACAGTAAAACCGGTTTGACTGTGAGGTGTAACGTCATGAAACTCAAGCTATCGTACTTTACAGCCGCATTTTTGCCCAGCTGCACCGTGTTTTGATAAAAAATAATGTATACAATGATGATCAGCTCCAACAACTTTTGGTGACTGGCTAATTTTTAATTTGAGGCCCAGATCACTTTAAATAAGAGCTTGAGAAAATAACTTGCCGAGGAAAAACTTCGTATTATAAGAAATGTAATTCTTGACATTTTTAAGTACCTTGTATACAATATAGCTTTGGGAGTACGACATCAAGCAAGGAAATACTTTGACTTTGTGACTGAGAGAGGTGAGAAGCATGCTGCTGTACTCTCTTTCTCTCTCTCTCTCTCTCTCTCTCTCTCTCTCTCTCTCTCTCTCTCTCTCTCTCTCTCTCTCTCTCTCTCCCTCTTCAGTTAATGAGCATGCAAGCTCTAAAGAGGTTGACTAGAACAGTCATGTCATATACTTGGTAGTATAGAGAAAAAAACAACATTAAAAACAACCGTTTCAGGGGTAAAAAAACAACGTATACACAATAACTCTATGAACTTGAAAGATATTTTTTTTATAGCCTAAACAATTTTATAGTTCTTAGAGAGATGCATTTTACTTTTATTACAGAAGTAACAACATGGCTCTAGTACACAATGTATGACATATAATGTATGTTTTAATATTAAGAAAACAAATATCAATTATTGTGAATATTCCAAGGAAATGAAATATCAATTTACTCATGCATGGGTAATTAAAATATGCTTTTCAATAAGTAGCTTACACAAAGTTTCAAGGCATGCAGGCTGTATAAATAGTTCAATAATATGGTAGTATTAATTATTTAAGACAATACCTTGCAGTGAAAAACAGGAATTGTAAATAACACCTATTTTGAGAGAATTGCTCAAAGGGTCTTTAAAAAGCGAATGATTTTTTAAAAATGTTTTATTTTTCCCCTTTCTCCTGCACTGACGAGTCACAATTAATAAGGTTTTCGTCGTGTTTGTAATGTCTTCGGTCATTGGTAAACAGTTTGTAACGAAGAATCTCACTGGCCGAACACGAGCCGAATACTTCCGAACATACACGAAGGAAACCTAGGTAATGTGACGGTCAGTGTGTAGTGATGAATGATTTTGGTGATAAAACCTCATATACACATCTGGGTAGCTGGAATGTTGCCCCAATTTTCTGTGTCGAAATTATTACCCATTTTATGACGGCATAATCTGGGAAATGTATGTGTTTCGAATCGACATTCTTTTTACTGAAAAAATCTATACATTTTTTTCTGTAATTAAAAGAGACATGCAGGAGTAACATTCCGACTTTCCCGAGGTGTACTTACTAATTACTCACGTAAACCAGGTAGGATCACCAAATATCACGACTAGCAGTTAAATTCTTACCTGTAACATAAAAAGAAAATACAAATTTAAATTATTATCATTATAATTTAATACATAACTAGGGGTGGGGTGTAAACTCGCGCTTACGCTCGTTTGCTTTCAAGTCTTTTAAATAATTTTGTCAATCATACGTTGCCATCTATATAAGTATTCAGTACGTGATATCATAACGGTGTTTTAATGCAAAATGGACAACCTACATGAAATTTTTTTTTGCAGAAATGAATTGAAGGTACCAAATTATGCTACCAAACAAATTATGCTACTCTGATTTTCTCCAGGGTTTTTTTTTTTTTGAAACCCAGAACTATTTTTAAATAATTATTAAATGTGCTGCCACGCCCCCTGGAGGCGGCAACAGGCGTCTCTGTCCTATCCTTTTTAATAACGATTCAGGGGTGCCAACTTAAATTACAGAACATTCAATAAGTATTGAAAAATAGTTTGCACGATTCATAAGAATCTAAAAAAATTCAGAGTAGAGGTGGAGCGCAGCGTAGCGTTGTGCATTGACCGTTTCTCGTTAGATCACCGAAGTCAGGCTATACGTCAAGCGTGGTTAATAATTGGATGAGTGACCATTTCAAGTATAAAAATACGTTGCTCCCTCCCTGGGATAAATTCGTGTTGACGCAGTTGTTAGGCCTCTACTATTTTATTATTATTAATAGTTATTTATTTTATTTAATAATATTTTTAAGGAGTTTGGGCAGATTCAAGTTAATTATTTTCTTAGCGTCCGGTTGTGATCGAGCGAGCAAGGCAATGGGCTTACTCCGGACACTGCCCATCTTCAACACAAAGAGGTGGCCAGTTGTAATTAAACCTCGTAATGCTATGATGTACCGAACGCAAATTGCCCCTAAAAGTAGGCAACCACAAACTTCATGCCCCTGAAAGTATGCAACCCGCATTAATTGCACCTTAATTTGATAACCCCCCTAGACCTAATCGGGAGATGATGCAAGCATTATTTACGAAAATATTCGTTTTTATATAAAGTTACCCCTAAAGGTAGGCAACCTTCACTTACATGCCCCTGAAAGTATGCAACCTCAACCTACATGCCCCTGAAAGTATGCAACCCGCATTACTTTCACCTGAATTTTATAACCCCCCTAGACCTAATTGGGAGTAAATCCGAGCATTATTTACGAAAATAATCAATTTTATATAAAGTTATATAATAATTAAGTCACACCTGAAAGTAGTTTGCTTGGAACGTGCTACCGTGGCATCTCCATCTATGGGAAGAAGATCGAACTTCTGAATGTCTACAATATCTGTGCTCACGTGATTCCATTTGCGGGCGGCCACCATCTTGAAACGATCTTACGCACATATGCGCGCACTTGCGCGGATATTCGCATGCGCATTTCCGCGGACCAATCTTCGCGCGAATTTCACATCACTGCACCGAGCAGTCGGATCCCCTTTCGCAACGTTGCCTCTAAACAGAAGCAGCCAATGGGATGGCAGCAGTCACACAAAGAAAGTTAATGATTTCTGTGGTCACGTGATTCCATTTGCGGGCAGCCACCGTCCAAAACGTCTCGTAACTTTTTGCCTCGCATCTTGACGTATCCAAAAACCCAGATGAGAAGACGCGAAAACACGAACTCGGAGATTGATCAGCTTTCCCGCGGAGGCACACCACCCGGGGGAAATCCGCCCCCGTCCCCCGCCCCCAAACGTGGACCTTAGTGCACGTCACCCTCCCCCGGCGGCCCCTGCCGACGACCCCCCCAGAAGGTCTCGTCGAGTTTCGAAGGGGGGAAGGGGTCTGTCAAGCCGATCTGGCGTCCGCCATATGAAAAGCATTGGAGATTTGGGGTTTTCAAAGTGCTTCTTAATATATAAGATAAAGTTTCACAGTTTTGTTACATAATATATATGTTAAATTTCGCGGTTTAACGTGTCTGAATATCGCATGCTGGGGACACAAAATGTCAGTGCGAGCCCTTAAGGGATATACTGTAGTGTTTTGTTCTATAATACTTTGTCTCTATGGGATTTTACAGATTATTTAGCTACTATGTTTTGTTATGGAAGAAAAACTCTTTAATAATTTTATACAACATGAGACTAATGTTTATGTCATGTGAACTTTTTTACTATAGTAGAGCAAAAGTAAAATTGGTTTGATTAATATTATATTCGTGCTAAAATTGACAGTGATTTGTTGTTCGTAAAATAGAGGTTTGCTGATACTTTTTTTTGTTTTACGAAGTATAAAAAGTTAGGATAGCGCAAAGGTATCCAGTTAAAAAGAGGAATTGTTGACAATTATTCGTGTCTTTTTAAAATAAATATCTGCATTACTCGATACAATGTTCCATAAAATTTTTCATTACAGGTAAGTATAATCTCCATACAAACAAATGGAGGTTAAGTTTACTTGTAAGAACAAATTGTACGTACAAATTTTAGACATGCATGCAACTTGTATCGTATAATATACATGTATATTCTTTTGTGGAAGCAGAATTAAATATAATTAATTGAATCTATTTAAAAGTCTTGCAACGGCATTATAAGTACATAATATATAATCGAAATGTATTATAAATAAAAATAATTAATGTATAATAATGAAAAAAATACATACAATAGCAGTTTCCATTTAATATTTATTTTAAAATCATCGAAACTTCTGCCTTAAAATTTAAAATTTTGATGTGAGACATTTTTTAGGTCTGTCTATTCGTATACCCTGAATTGTGTAGGTTTTCTGCATGCATTCGATTTCCTTGATATGCACTCGTATATAAGTCAATTGGGTGCAGAAAGTGTACACTGAGCAGGGTTTATCACATTTACGTAAAATTAAAACAAACAAACAATTGTCATGTCTATAAAAACAGAAGATTATTTCAGTTGGAAAACATTTGAGTAGAACGCCATGAGACATGAGATTATGAAGTTCAAATTAATTCAAGCGTTGCTGTACAAGGTAAACAATATAGTTGTATATTTATTATAGTCTTTCTCGTGACTCTTGGAATAGAAAATTAAAATTTTCCAAGACCATAATTTTGTAATTAGTTTTCCTTAAGGGAAATATAATACAAAGCTAATTGCTTTTCCCTTTTGTTTTGTTTATTTAAATATTATGCTTGTTTTCATAAAAAGCATATTAATTTCTTTATAAAATGAAGTGTTAAACAAAGAAAATAGTTATTTATATGGAACGAGATTTTTTAAAAATATTATAAAGAGTATAGAATGCTTAAAGCAGAGGTCTTACAAAGTTAGTAAAGAGGTCATGAGATCGAAATCCCCAGAAAATTGCGTTTTTTCAGACATACCCACATATAAGTTTTTTACTAATATTTTTTTATATTTCCGTAAATGTTACTAAAATGAAGAAAATTGGTCGACACCAACTTTTATTGAAGACTATAGAGATACAGTATATATATATAACATTTAATTTGAAAAGTTCCAGATGTTAAATACAAACTGGGCTCTTTTTTGGCAGGTTTTTGTCCAATTAAGGCTATAAAGTTAAAGTGGCTTGCCCAGAATCACTAATTAACAATGTGTACATTCGGCTTCAAAATTGTAATCATTCAAATGGTAAATATTAAAGTTAACAGTATAAATTTTTATCAGGCATTGTGTAAGTCGCATGGGTCGTGGTTGTTGCAAAAGATGTCGCAGAATTTGGTCTTGAAGCGACTTTTAACGTTCATATTTATAAGCGACAGTTTAACAAATAAAAGATTACCACCGGAAGTAGCCGGAAATGGAAGGATTTTGACTGAAATATGAGTATTAAAAGTCAAAGATTTCGCAGAGAGGTAATATAAATCGCTCTGCAAAGATTCAGGTTCAAAACTGGAGTTCAGAAACCTCGCACATCCGCTACTTCCGGTGGTAATCTTACATTTGTTGAACTATATGTTTGTGTTATTTTCTTTGAAAATAGAGACCAAGATGTGAATGTAATTTTTACTAAACATAAATAAAAAAAAGGGTTGACAACGACCTTTGTAACTTAAGTTTCCATGGTTTTTTTATTACATACAAAGAAGCATGCTAGTGACGTAAAACAATACTCTCATGATGTATACAGTATATGGTTACATTATCTAAGAATGTTTAACAGCCTGAGGCATATCAGTTATACAACATTCATGAATGTTTGCACAAATAAAACTATATACACAGTATGTTAATTAGATAGTCCCTTTGAAATTTTTATTTTGTGTTGGAGAAAGAAAAATAAAATGTTTGCTACTTTCATTTTTAAATTTATTTACAAATGTTTTTTTATTATTAATTAAAAATTTTAAGTTTCTTTAAAAAAGTTATGCGGTAGAGATTTTTCATTACACAGTTCACCAACTTTATTTATATATAATAGTAATTTTTTATTACAATTCTATATTAGTTTTATATTAATATTTTTAATTATAATAATAAAATTAATATTATAAATTCATTTATGTGACTGATTTTGTTCATTGTACAAACCACTTATATAAAATTCATGTATACAGCCACATGAGGAAATAAATAAATAAATTGATTTCATACATAATTCTAGTCAATGGACAACATACATGAAAAAATTTTATTGCAGAAATGAATAAAGGGTACCAAATTATGCTACTCTGAATTCTTTCATATTTTTTTGAGACCCCGAACTATTTTTAAATAATTATTGAAAGTCCTGTGAAATCAGTTGGCAACCCTGAATTCTTAATAAAAAGGATAGAGACTGGACGCCTATTGACGCCTCCAGGGGGCGTGGCCGCACTTTCAATAATTATTTAAAATAGTTCTGGTTCTAAAAAAAATCTGAAAAAATTCAGAGTAGCATAATTTGGTACCCTCTATTCATTTCTGCAATAAATTTTGTTCATGCATGTTGTCTATTGTTTAAATGGACAACCTATATAAAAAATTATATTTGAGAAAGGGATGGAGTGTCCAAAGTTGTGCTACTCTGATTTTTTTCAGTTCGGGTAATATTATTTTTTAAATGTTGTAAGTACAGAATATTGTTACAATAGGGGATAGGGACTAAAAGGGGAGTGGGTTCAAAACTGAAATTGGAATAACTCTTTAGCCGGGCCCACAACAATCTTAAAAAAATGAGTAGCATAACTTGGTGTCCTCTATTCATTTTTGAATTAAAATAAAAAAAAAATCATGATCGAAGGTGTTTCATTTACTAATTTCTCAGAAATTATTTATCGTATATATTTTAAATTTATCATAAGTCAGGCTAGAAAGGGTTATAAATATTATTAATATTATAACTTATTGAGTAAATATTGATAAAACTATACTCTCAAAATTCTATAATAATAAACATTATATCACTTTTGTGTAAGTTATTATGTAATTCGCACATGCAAAAAAAAAAAAAATTGTATCGTGTAAAGATATAAAAATCTAGACGACAACTTTCAACTCGTTCAGTGAAGTGCTTCATATGAAGGTGTTGTATTTCAGGATGGAAGTGGTGCTGGGTGCTACCACCCCATGCCATATGCCAACCCCAAGGTTACATAATACTCCGTCTCATGCTTGTATCAACCCTCAAGAGTGGATTATCGATATTACTATCTTGGAATAAAAATGAAGTTACGAATAAAATTTAATTAAATAACCTTAGCACAAGTATAATTTTACCACATCTGTTTGAGAGGGAAAATGTCCTAAAATAAAAATTCTATAGCATTTATAAAAATGTACTGTTATATGAAAATACCAGAAGGGGGTAAAATGTAGTTTAAAATAATAATTTTAGTTTATTAATAAACAAGTAATTTATAAATATAAAAAAGTGACCAGATACGAAAATAAAATTGAAAAACGAGTAAATAAATTAAATGTTTAATTTTAGCAAGACGAGGGACGTCCATGCATTTTTAATGTTCCACGATAAAAAGAAAGCAGTAACGATGAATTAATTTTTTTTCAAGTGGAGATACTACTGATATACACACAGTACTTAAGTATAAAAATATACTTAAGGATCCAAAAATCAGCTGTAGCCAATCAAGACCCTAGAAAATATCACGTGGAATACTATATGGGAGGGATATTAATTCTAAGGTGTTTTACGTCATTAAAACTCTTTGGTCTCTAATAAAGTATATTCATTAATAAAAACACGTATCAATGTAATGGAAAAAAATAAATCAAGTACATTTTAAACGAAATACTTGACAGAATTTACATATAACAGGAAAAGAAAAATCATCAATGAAGTAAAAAAATCCAATGCCAAGAAAACTCTAGACAGAAATATTATTACCCACCCACGATTTTAAGTAGCGGAGGAAATGAAGGTGATTTTTTTTTCCTCTTTCCTTCTAAGTTTAAAATTAGAGCCAGCTGTTCATCACTCCCCCGCACGCGCCGTCAGCTGTCGCGGGAGCCGCCGCCAAGAATTCTCCACCCCCTCCTTCGTGCATACACTGAGCACCGGTAAGTAACTAGCGTGCACTGTGGGCCGCGACAACCTCCGCTGACGTCATTAAGGGCGCACTCAATGTAATATCCTATGGCGGCCATCTTGGAGACAAGTTCTAGTTCACCAATATGGCGACTGTCATAAGATGATTCTTTAAAGCTGAAACAATATACTTCAAAATGCGTACATAATATAGCAAATCAGCCCACAAATCGATTTTTAAAACCCAATGTTCACTGGTATTCTATCTACCAGGCTTACTGCAGTTAGACTGGGAAATTAGATTCCAGTCAGGGCCATATTTATAGTAATTTCAGACAGTAGGGGCCACCTGGAAGGGGGTTTGAGGTCACTTTTTGTATTATGCTCTCATGTTAAAAAGAGGAGAGGCCAGCCTGGGATAGCCAGTCCGAGCCTGCTGTCTTTTAAAATGTTCACTGGTATTCTGTATAATACCCAGAGACCATCAGCAAAGTACCTCCATGTCTTATGGCCAGAAAATTTACCATTATTTTCAGAGGATGATGGTGTCCTGATTTTCCCGGGACGGTAGCTACGTAAATACATTAGTGACATATTGCTATAATATACTGTTACGGGAAACAACCGTCATTTTTTTTCAATTTTATAGCCACGGAGGTTTCTGATGATCTCTGATTTGACATTGCATGACAATTCGTAAATAATTCAGTTAAAGTCAGAAATATAAAAAGCTTATATATAAAGAAATTTTAGTGAATTTTGGCAACAAAAACGACGTTAGTAAAAAATAAATCGAGGAAAATATAACAATAAGTTACAGACTTAATATTTCGTCATACACACTGGTTCAATTTTCAGTTGAGCCATGTTAAAAATTTAATATTCCTGGTCTATAAAGGTTAGTATATACCTGAGATGTGAAGCCATATGCGACCTGAGAGCGGAAGCACCTGGATGACAGGCAGCAGGAAGTGGCTGTTTCATTTAATGTAGGCTTTCAATACGAAAAGAAGAATGAATTCTATGTAACCAGCTGCAGTATGTGCTATATTATAATCACCATAGAGGATTATTTATAAGTTTTATTATTAAATTTTTATTACTATTTTTTATTATATTTTAAGTTCATTCGTATAGGTTGAACGAAATTTTGATAATATTTCTAGTTACATCGACGATTATATGTATACAATTTAAATAACCTTTTATATGTATTTAATATTTAACCAAAATAATCATAAAAAAACATCAATTAAATTAATCTTAATTCTATTTTTTATTTACCATGAATACGACTATTAAAGTTTCTTGAAATGTTATATTTATATACCTCTGCACGAAATATTTAACTCTAACTTATATATTTAGAGATAAAAATACTGCACGAACATTTTAATAACTTTCCGTGTACAACAATTGCTTACGATTATTTTCGAGTAATTACACCGCACGTACGGTGATTTTTTTTTTCAGTGATTCGACATTGATTTTTAACGTAGAAGAATGTTTATGATTGAAATATAGATTTCTTGAAAAAAATTCTGTTATTTTTTTTTATGTTTTTACGAAACGGTTTTTTATTGTATAATTAATATTTTGATAAAAGCTACGTACTTAAAATAAAATAGCGTTATTAAATGCGTCATTTTTGTAGGATTAGGAAGTTAAAAATTACTTAACTTTTATCTTCATACTAACTTTTAAGCTAAAAGAGAAAATTGGTATAATTTTAAATTATAATTATGTACACCTATACAGCACGAACATTATATACCCCTTTATGGAAATATGGTGAACACTTTTTTTAATGGAATATCTTTTTAAATCCTCACCTAAAATGCAAATCTTTATCTAATTATAGATTGGAACTGCAGCTTCAATAGAGATGCAGATAGATAGATTTCAGAGCGATTATAATAATAAAAAAGTCTATATAAGAGTATAAGCATATAATATATAATGGTATAAGAGTTCACTACATATACTGCATGCATACTAGCGCCCATATATAAACAGAGCAGAGAGGTATAACGTTTGTGTTGTACGTACAGTTAAAAATTGGAATAAATAGGATAAATAGGTTAGATTCTATTAACGCGTGTATTCCAATTTTTAACTTTAGGAACTGTGCATTACATGCATCTCAAAACACTCCAAACGTTATTCAAATATTAATTTCAAATTCTACTGGTGTTGTTTAATCTGTCTTATTTTGTAATGTATACTGCTTTATACAATTTGATACAAAACAGAATATTTTTTAATGAGGAGTGAAATGATTAATTGATTATTTCATGCAATTGTCTGAACATTAAATCATGAGAAACATGTTTACAGTGAAGGTTAATATTAAACCACACAAAGAAATGTAAGACATCATGGTGTGTGTGGTAAATACTCAAGGTAAACAAATAATATCAGTAACTGAAGATATTTTTTATAAAGGAATAATGTGGAGAAAATATCAAGTATCATAAACTCAGATATCATGATCATATATATAAAGAGTGACAGGTCTATATATAGCGTAAAGAGAAATCAGAATCAAATATAGAACTTTCAAGTACTTGAAGGGTTTAATAAGAGATGAGTATGGTGGCTTCATCAAAAGGTGTTTATATAAAGAATGTGATTGGTTACAGTAAGATTTCGTGACCTAGGTCAGTTATCACGTGATATTTTTTAGCCAATAAGATTGTCATTTTAAATTATTATAAATAAATATTGTAATTATCAATATGAGTAAAATTAATTACTGTAAATTTGCACGTTTTTCTTATGATAAAAAATTATTTTTATTTGTTTTTATATTTTAATCGAACAATTTTTTTCTCTGGAAATTTATAATGGCTCATGCATATTACATTTTATATAACAAACACGTTAGAAATATTTATTTTATATTCACACTTTACGAGATGCTTAAATTAAGTTCTAGTATTTTTTTTATAATTTTGCTTGAATCACGAAATATAATACGGTTCTCAAATTTCCATTTCTTTCACTTGCCGATAGATGTCAATTTATTTTTCCTGATAAAAATAATACAAAAAATGACCTATAAAAATGTTTATTGGAATAGCATGCATCGATATAGAAATGTAGTAGCATTGTTTTAAATCGGACGTTATTTCATATATAAAATATGACAGTAATTTCCAATACATTGCGGGATAAAAAAGCATTGAAATTCTGATATAAATATAATAGCATCAATATTTTACAATATATAAAATGATCAATATAAACTATACTTCACTTTAAATCAAATTCTCAATACAACAAATTTTTTTCATGGATTATAAATATGAGAATAAAAAAATTAAAATAAATGGCAAATGACCCTGCAATTTTAAATGTAAATTTATTTGGAAAAAAAAAATATTTTCTTCATTTGTAAAAATTACATTACTTCGAAAGCACATTGTTAAATTATTCGATATATCTAATAGTAGTTTTTACAATACATCTATCTACTAACCAGTAATTTCTGTGAAAATTATTTATTAATGTAACTTATGTATTTATGGAAAAATGCACACAAACTTATTATTTTTTTTTACAGAACTTGAGCAAAAATTTAGAAGCCTAATTTTCAGTCTAGAATTTCTCTCTCTCTCAGAAAATTGTTATTTATTATGCGAATTTATTTTTTTATTGCTTTTCTTTTTCTTTAGTACGATTAAATTTATATTTATTTTTTCAAGAGACGAGGTATTACGGTAGAATACTTTGTAATAAAATCTTCGTGAAAAAAAAAGTGGGTTTTCTTAACAGCGAATAAATCAAGTAAGTTACCGTATAGAACAAAAAAACATCCTCTGTAAGTCTTTGTGAGAATTATTATAACTTAAGGTATACATATTTTATAAAAAAGAAATTAATTTATGATGAGAAAAAAATTACTATCGTATTTTAATATTCCATTTAACCATGACAAAAAAAAAAATCTACATTCTTTATCTTTATTGAACATTTTTTTTTGTATGTATATAAATATTAAAACTCTGTGAGATTTTAATTAGAGAGAATTTATGATGGTGAAAAGAAAGGGAAATTTTACTCAGATTATTGTGAGAAAATTGTGATAAATAAAAGGAAAAGTTGATAAATATTAATGCAAAAATAAGCATAAAAATGTTGTATTTATAAAGATATCACTGATTTTTATACACGAATAAAAGAAAATTTCCTGTGGAGGGTTTCGATTTCACTAAAACTATAGTTCACCTTTTTTTCTATGACGGCGCCACTAGTCTACTATGGAACGAATGCTGACGCCACTAACGAGGGAATAGAGCATCATCGACCTAAAAAAATGTAATTGCAAAAAATGGATAGGGGGTGGAAAGCTATGCTATTCACAATAAGGAATTTTCTGTATTGGAACCAACAAACAACTCAAATTCTGATTTTTTTCCAGATTTTTTAGAGACCGGGAAATATTGCTAAAAAGTTTTGGCGAGATCGGGTTTGAATCCACGTCTCTTTTAGGTCCTTTAAAAGAGGCATCACTCTGTACTTTCAATGTTTTTAAAAAAAATAGTTCCCAGACTCTAAAAAATCTGAAAAAAACAACAACAAAAAAAACAACAACAGAGTATAGCATAACTTTGCACCCTCTGTCTTTTTCTGAAATAAAAATAATTTGAGGTCAATACTAGCTGCAATTTTTACAATAACTGAACAAACTCTCTATAAGGGTTGGACGTATTGAATGTTCTTTGATCATACTTCCGGATTAACATTTTTTTTTTTTTAAAGAGGTCATGGTCAAGTCATAGACATACCATAGTTTTTAAAACAAATTTACAGTACAAATTGCTGCATACAAATATAACGCAACTTCATACTTGTAAGCAAAATAATAGACAAAAGACGAATTTTTTAAAAAAACATCACAAATAATTTTCTTCATGTTTTTTTAACGAAATCAAATTTGTAAAAACAGTAAATTTATACAATATATTATATGTGACGTCACAACATTTTGCCCTTACAACATAAATATATCTGAAATGATGTATTATATATCAATAGCTTATTTTTTTTATATGCTATCATATTATTCAATGCTGTTAAAAAGCACGTACGTTTTTTTTTCTTTTCTTCTTTTGTGTGTTTGGAGACTCAACAAAAAAAAAATACAAAAAAGAAAAGCGGTCCCTTAGGATTTTATATCCTTTAGATTTGTGCCCTCTCGCTTTTATATTATAGCAGCATGGTCTGAAGAGAAAGTGGGAGCAAAAGAGAGAGAGAGAGAGAGAGAGAGAGAGAGAGAGAGAGAGAGAGAGAGAGAGAGAGAGAGAGAGAGAGAGAGAGAGACCAGCTTAGTTGGTTTAACAAAAGCTAGGGAGAGCTTGGAAACTTGAAACTTCCCGTGTATATATTATACATTGCGTGATCAAGAGCGTATATTCTGGCTGTGATTTTATTTTATAAAATACTCATGATTAAAAATAAATAAAAACAACTTACAAATTTTCACGTCAATTATTTAAAAAACACTACAAGTAGAGGTAAAAAGTTTCACACAACAGTTCTGTTATTGATTTAGTTTTTACGAACTAACAAATTATAATGACGTGAGCTCCCAATATAAAGAAACTACAATTGAAGTTGTAATTGACACCTATTTATGAGTATAATAATTTTTTACAAGAGATGAGAATTTAAGAAAAATTTGTCAATATTTACTTCTAAACCAAATTAATCTAATTGTTTTTCTTTTCATTTCTCTTGGTTGCAAATCTTTTCACACATGCATATATGCAAAGGTTATTTATACCTTATTTTTAGTGAAACCAGATTATTTTTATATTTATTATATTTTATAGACTATATTTATTATTTATTTACTTCACCCAAATATAGAACACAGTAAAAAAAAAAAAAAAAAAATAGGGGGGGGATAACAACAAAGCATCTAGCGACACTATATTACAAATAAATATGGCAGTTATCCTTAGACTACATTTAGACTATATATTATGTCTCTATTACATAGCATGATGCATGAATTTGAGTTTACATAAGTTGCATCTAAGTTTTATAATAACTTATAATCAATGAACTGTTAGAAATACCATCGTTAAATTTACAAAAAAACTAATGAAAATCTTCCCTCCTTTTTTTCATAGTCGCACTTCATCTAAATTTACATTTTCTTTAAAATTTTACTCGCCACCACTATAACGAACAACAACATCTGTGGTGCAAATATTTTAATTAGTACACAATTAAATTATCATCAACTACATACTATAATGATAAATTACTTTTTAATACCACATAGTTTTTAACGAGAAATAATGTTCATTATGATTTTATAAACAAGAAAGTTATTTACGAAGGATTTATAATTAACTTTTATAAATAAAAAATAAACTCTAAAAAAATTAATTAAGTATTAAAATCTCTTAGGAGTCGAAGAATTTGTATACATTTTTTTTTTAAATATTAGTATATGAATAAAAATCCCAATATTTTTTCCAATAAGTTATAGCGGTAAAAAAACGTATCAACGTTAAAAAATATTTATTTAAAGGCTTTTTTATTTTTTTGAAGCATTGCTACCTTGCATAACAAAATGCGAACTTTTTAAATTCTTCAAGATGTAAACTTTTTAAAAGAATAAACTTTTTGATACGATTTTTTAAAAAAATTGAAAATGTAAAAGTTTATAAATATTAGCAAAATTTTTCCTCGCTTACCCTTCTAAAACGTGTAAAAATGAATTTCTTACTAAAGATTTGAATCTTTTTTTAATGACATTTAAGAACAATTTATAAAAATAAAATTTAAATACTTATACAGTATAAAAAATATTTTAAATAGCTCTTTAATTCTCATTATCTATATATGAATAATACATTAATTCGATTTAAAACAAAACATTGCTTTATTTTTTATAAAAAAAATCATAACATTAATCATAAAAAAGTTTTCTTTTATAACAACTGCACATTAAAAAGTAAATCTAATTATCAGTACGTATTTTATCACTCTATGAAATGTTTAAAAGACTCTTAAAAATTTTATATACCATATAAAGTATAGATATAAAAGGTAAAAAAAAAAACTTTGCAGTATCAAATCACACAGACCATACAAGATGTTAGACTCTAGTGAATCCACAATCTATGGAATATTTGTAGTACAGTGTGGTTATTTGAAAATTGAACCTGCAGGCTTGACTATAACATTTTCAAATAGAGAAACTGTACAGTACCACTATATTACCACTCTCAAAACTTTGTTTACAACTTGGATGACCGAAGATTGTACGAGACGACCAAGTTGAATGGTAAATTTCGTGTCTGAAGGTGGATTCACATGGCGATTTCTAGCCTGCGACGCGAAGCGAATAATGCGCACTTGCTGTAACATCCATTGGCAGCCATATTTGGCGATTAAAAGAAAAAGAGCATCGTAATTAACGCGATTCTCGGCGAATTCACCACCACATAGGATTTCACAGCTTTTATGTCAAAATCGCGTCGCATCGCCGTCGTCGCCATCTGAATCCGCCTTAAAACAACAATAGTTTCTATTTTCTTCAATGTTAGCGTGCATGATATTTAAATGGACAACTTATATGTCATCTGGAAAAATCCTAGCTTTTATTAAAAAAATCATATTACCAGGTCTTTGGTAAAAAGGATTTAAGATATTAATCAACAAGAATTCAAAATAGCCAGTGGTAACTTGCATGCAAATGGAATTGTTTTATAAGAGCTGAACATCTTTGAGTTTCTTCGGTACTTTTTACAGTGAGGTACTTGAAGGCTTCACACAAAGTAAGGTTTCTGTCTGTAATAATACAATTTAAACACAGTATGGAGAGGCTTAATTTAATTGTAAGCTTACTGAGGGAAGTTCGTAAGCCACTATACAAGTAGATGGTGGTATGTAATATTAATGGAAACGACTTGAAAGTAACAAAGAAATTATTACCTTTTTTTTCCTCTGGTAAATTACACTATTTATGTGATTATAAAAAAAGGGTTATATCAAAGTTAGTGAATTTACTATTCAATATATAAAATGGTTACTATTTTAAGTGATTATTTGTATAATGTGTATGGCCAGAATATATTTAAAATGAAAACTCTTAATAAATGTCATAAAATTAGACATTTTTATAATAGATTTTTGATAAGTCAATAAATACCAGTGTTTTGAATTTATTTTGAGTTTTTAATTACTTAAATTCTAAATAACTTTCTATATTGCAATCACTGGACTGTTTTATAATTTGCCCCTGGAAGTATATGCAACTTTTCATACACCACATACATGTTCAATGACAAATTGTTTAAAAAAACAAAATGTGAGAAAATCATTCCCACTTTTCTATTTCCTGATTCTGCATATATGTTAAAAAAATCAACAGAGTAAATTACGTAACAGAAATTTGGCGTATTGTCAGTTCTCTTATAAGAAACTGTCAGCTCTCAGCATTAAAAACGTATAGTATAATCCCTATAGACATTCAATGTACGACGGATTTGCCTTTGAGGCTCTAGCAAATTCAATAAATAACTGTAAAACAAACCCTCAGCCAATTTAAGTGTTTCCTTTTTATATCCTACGTGCTATTAAAATCTTTTTTTACTACTCTAACTGAAACACATTGAAATTCATGTCGCAAGAACACTTCATTATACTTCCTAAATAGATTCTCTTTCAAATGCTTTAGTACGCAGCTAAATTCAAAATCAGCTGATTGAAGAAAAAAAAAAAATCAGACGCAATTTAAAGTTTTATTCAACTTTAGGCCAGAGCTACTGGCAAATGTAGAGGTGTCCTTTTAAGTTTAACGAACACAGTATACATGTAGATTAATTATTTCGGCATAGAAAATCATTATAATCATTTAACAGATATATTTTATTCAAATTTTTATTTAGATCATAGGCTGTATAGCATGGATCACATAAATTATTATGCATAAAATACATGTATAACATACTTAATTTTAATTTTTAATTAACATTAGCTTTTAGCTTTTCCAATTTTCATAATCTTCTATACTATACGATTTACGAAAATTGCTTCAGATGCTACTATCAAAAATCTAATAATTATAATTTTTTTCTCCACAAAATTCAATTAAGAAATGTAAATTAAAGTGTCCAATCTATTTGTGACGTCATAAATATTTAAATGACTCATTCTATAGAATGATGTAAAAAAAACATAAGAATGGGTTCACCGTTCTTCTATTCTACTAGTGTAGCCAATTGATGGATATACATTGGTCGTTCGGCGGTGTGATCTTAAAATAACCCCCCCCCCCCCGCAACATCACTAGCAGACTGCGTGGAAATGACTCGTCGGAACTTATAGCACTAATACAAAAGGATGATAAATTAGATAATGTCATGTAATTTAGGAAATTAAACATAAACAACACGTATGCTAATTAATTACTATTACACAAGCTTTTGTTGATATCCTACATTTTTTTTTCATAAATATGTAATGCAATAGAGGTCAATGCGTCTGGCAATGCTTAGGTCTGCGTCTAGTTAAGATCCATCTTGTACTATAGCAAAGTTTTATTTTTTTAATTTTCTGTTATAAATGTAGTAAAATATTGAAATCTTGCATTACCAACTATATATTTTATTTTGGTTTGGACTGAAGTTCTGAAATGGAATTTTCACTAAAAAATATTTTTCTTGGTGAAAACACAAAATTCCTTGTCTCTTTTTTTACGCAGTTATAATTGATTGATGTAAAGATAGTTACAGGTCCCGATGTAATGTGTGTCCCTTGGCACGAGTTACATAAAAAAATCAGCTGAATTCAAGCCTCTATCGGAAAATTTACAAAATGTAATGGATAAACTCCTTAATTTATTTTATAATATATAAAATTTAATATTGCATAAATAAAAATAAGTCAACACACTGCACGTAATTTTAACGTAATTTATTCCAATGCATTACAACGAATTTTCTATTATTAAATATCGTAATTTGAACATCCTCCCAATGGTATGTGAAATTTAAGTAGTTAAATTCCACCATCAGATCGATGAAAGACATCGGTGAACATGTCTCCACTTGGGAGTGATTTTCCTTCACCAAATCTCCCGGTAAATCCCCGAGACCTCACTCCTTCATTGTCATTGCAATTTAAGTTAATAGGAAAAATAAAAAAAGTCTTCTGTAAGGTAGAGTCAATTTTAGACCTTGGAAATTCAATATATTGAAAATATATCGGATATTGTGGGTTTGTTGAGGTGAAAAATACTTTTTATTCAATTATAAAGACATCAAATTTGATATAAGTCAAATTTTATTTTATTAATATCTTACCTTGAAATGTATAAACAAAAATGACCTATATTTGTAAAACGTTAACAAATAAAAAAGTAAAATGCGTTTATATTTGTCATTTCGCGCAAAATAAAAAGGAGCCAAAAAGCTGCCATTTTGGTTATTTTTAATAATATAAACATTGCGTAACGGGGGTCCACATTTAAGACAATATAAGAAGTTAAAACCATATTTAAGTATATCGGTTTTTTAAGTCTTGAAAATTATAACCTAAAATATTGACATAAAATTGATCGAGACTTAAAAAAATTGCATGGTCTTTAATGTATTGTGAATACCCCCTTGTATAGAATATACATATATAACAATGTAATTACTATACCTGTAAAAAATATTAATGGCCTCCATGCACTGTCAAAAAATAATTCATATTAATAAATGCTGTTATTTTAAATCCTTTTAATTTAATTTCATAATGAATCTGCTTTTCTATAGTGATTTGATTTCTTATTAAAACATATACCTTGATATCTGTATTTTAACGTATCATACTCAACATTCAAACTTATGCACATTATTTATTTATTTATTTATTTGTTTCTCTTGTGGCTGTACATAACATAACATAGAGACAAAAAAACTTATAAATAAAAAACAATTTTTTTAAGAGAGGCGTGCTCCCAAATTTTCTCACAAGCGTACGAAGAAGGTGGTCACAAATAATGAAGTTGGTCATGGCCAATTAAAATCTTTATTACTTTTCCAAGTGAGCACGACTAATTTTCTAATTTTCAGCTTCACATCTTTGACACTTACAGCCTATTGTAACGCCTTCGCTTAAGGTAGAGATAACGCCGAACAGCTGATCGACGTAATGCCCTTTGATTAACATGTAAACCTTAGCAAATTGACAAAAATTCTGAAATTTTTTTGAGAGGCAGATATTAGTGCCTAAAAGCCATAGAAAAAATTTCAAAACGATTTGACGAGCCGATTTTTTTTAATTAATTTTTTTAATTTTCAGCATAGGGCTTTCCCATGGAGAGGCAAACTAAAAAATTTATTTAAAAAAATCGGCTCGTTAAATGTTTTTGAAACTTTTGCTATGACTTTTAGGCACTAATATCTGCCTCTACAAAAAAATTCAGAATTTTTGTCAATTTGCTAAGGTTTACATGTTAATCAAAGGGCATTACGTCGATCAGCTGTTCGGCGTTATCTCTACCTTAAACATTGCCTGAAATTGTAGGAACACTAATTTTACTATTATAATATGAAAAGGAACATGCGATATTTACCTTAAGCTTAAGGCTAGTCGCAGACAGAATCGCATGATTTCGCAGCGTATAGCGTATGATAACAAAATTAAGAAACTATGCGATCAGGTATATGCGCGCGCACACAGCTTCGCATGCATGGTCATCGTATGGTATGACATCGTAAGTTTCTCATTTAGAACCGGTTCTAAATTTTTATCATACGAAGTCATACGATACGAAATCATACGATGCGATGCTGTCTGCGAGCAGCCTAATATTTTTACCTCGAAAAAACATATTATTCCTCTTCGCTGAAATTGAGGATGGAATGAAGACAATATTTCTAACATTTGATTCTCAAGAAGAGGAAAAAAGACGTAATCTTCTCTAAAATGGTGCAAAATAAGAGGACAAAAGACGAGAGGAGAGCTTAATAGCGAAGAAAAGATGACATTAATTTCAACTCGGGTTATGTGTTTGTCATTTTATAGTTGAATAAAAATAATAACATTTAAGATACAGTTATTGTGAGTTACTGTAGGTACTTAATGAGGCACAGATAATAATGAATAATCGATCCTATATTACAAAAGAACGTTATAATTTGTCCCTAAACCAAATCAAATCATATATATATATATATATATATATATATATATATATATATATATATATATATATATATATATAATAAAGTAAATAAACAGAGCAAAGCAAATATATGACAGCATAATTCTGGAGAAATTGTTTAAATAACAACAACAAAGGCCTTCCAATGCGTATATATTATACAGATAATCCGAGAATAAACCAAGACACTGGACATGTATGTATTTTATGTATATATTTTTATGTTACAATGTAATAGAACCTTAGGGATGATAATTATTTTATGTAAATAAATTTTTAATTTTCATTGATTTTCATGATAAAATATCTAAAAATGAATGTTTAATATTTTCTTTTTTTTAAATACAAAATATAAAAAAGAATTTTGTTTTTGTTTCACATTAAGACAAAGATTCAAAATATTGTTTAATTAAAGTTCTTTTGTCATTATGTTTTGTGGAAATTTTTATTTTGCTATTCAGTTTAATAACATTTGTTTACTCTTGAAGAAAAACATTATTGTGAAATCTTGCACCGGCAGATGAGATTATTAATTTAATCTCTGCTGGACAATATCTGTAAAATTATGAATGTAATAAAAAAAAAAAAAAAAAAACATCACGAACGTTACCTCTCTGTAAAAGTTCAAATAAATAAATAAATAAATAAATAAATAATTTGCCATTGCTACAGCTTTAAGAGACAAAGAGATGTAGATTTACGTATAAAGAAAAGTTTATCTAGTTTAGTGATTTTACAAGAGTTTGAGTTCATAACAACTCCGTAAAATTTGAGTGGAAGTAACATTTATGCTGCCCCTAGGTGTAACGTTGTAAGTGATGGTGTTAAATTTAATCACTGCCCTGGACTAGGATTAACTTAGTATAGGGTGCATACATGATCAAAATGTGTCTATTGCCCCAAAATACCAACCAATCAATCAATCAACTTAGTATAATACATAGTAGAGACGTCATTGAGTCTTGATGATAGTAATTTTTAATTTTTATTTTAGCTGCATTGTAACATGATTTATAACTATATTTTTTGGAATATTATAATACAGTATATAATTTATGCAAAAAAACGTTACATTATCATTAATTAAATTTAAGCCGTTGTTATTAATCTAGCTAAATATGAAAATGTAAACAAAATATACAAATACTCTTATTTGTTTTAATTTATTATTATTAATTATATAATATGAAGATTTACAGAAAATGTTATATTTTAATGTCACTGTACTATTTGAGAGAATTTCAGAACTCTCATATTGCATAGCACCAAAATATTTCCATCTTCCATCTACTTCCGGAGAAATTCGTACATATTTTTTAAACTTTTAAGAGCAACAACACAGAGGGGTTGGAATATTATTTTATATTTAAGTCTAAATTTACATAATTTTTTGTAGATAAAAAAATCAGTTATTTCTAAAAAAAAAAAAAAAAAAAAATCTTATGTAAGCTTGAGTTATTGTCAAAGAAAAACAGAGACTAAACTGCGAATTCTTTAAAAAAATTCAATTTTTTTAGATACAGATATAAAAAATTGAATAAATTAAAAATTTAAATTATTATTTCTTATTATTATTTAATCTGCAATGCGTCTAAACAGGAGAATAAAGACATCATGTGAGTTTATATTCTCAAAATATTGAAATTTTACATTTAACGAAGCATAGAATTCATGTAAGAAATTTAATGCAAAGACATTAAATTTAATGTTTTAATTACAATTTGACAACACAAAACTCTGCATGCATTTATAATTAAATATATTTATGTAGCTTTTCGGGATGATATATATTTCTGAATAAATTACTTCTTTTTGTGGCGTAATAAATTTTTTTACCTCTTATATTATACAAATACAAAAATTACGCTCGAGAAAAAGGGAGAGAGAGAGAATAATGTAACAGATATTTAAATTCAATTTAGTTCCAATGTAATTCACTTTACAACTGTCTTAACTAACTACAAAAAATGGTATAATAATGTAAACAAAACAGTTACAGTATAAAAAAAAAAACTAAAGAAAATAATTATGTTAACTTTGTTATGTTTGTATAACATTTTAGACACACTTATATAATATAAAAATGTCTTTTGTTTTAAAGTGTACAAAACCATATGGGTATAAGTGGATATATGTTATATTTAGAAAATAAAATTTTATTTTTAAATTTAGAATTGCTCTTCTCGCCATGGCGTCCTGTCTGTTGACTATAGTCTAGAGAGGGTAACTTTTTCTTTTTCTATCTTGTCTCACAGGAGTGAGACATAGGGGTCGAGAGAGAAAGAGAGAAGTGAATCATGTAAAAGAGAGAACGGAAGAGAGAGAGAAAAGAGTGAGAATTTAGAGTAAAAAACGTAAAAGAGATGCAAGAGAGAGAGAGAGAGAGAGAGAGAGAGAGAGAGAGAGAGAGAGAGGGAGAGGGAGAGAGGGAGGGAGAGAGAGAGAGGGGAGAGAGAGAGAGAGAGAGAGAGAGAGAGAAAGAGAGAAGTGAATCATGTAAAAGAGAGAACGGAAGAGAGAGAGAAAAGAGTGAGAATTTAGAGTAAAAAACGTAAAAGAGATGCAAGAGAGAGAGAGAGAGAGAGAGAGAGAGAGAGAGAGAGAGAGAGAGAGAGAGAGAGAGAGAGAGAGAGAGAGAGAGAGAGAGAGAGAGAGAGAGGGAGAGGGAGAGGGAGAGGGAGAGGGAGAGGGAGAGGGAGAGGGAGAGGGAGAGGGAGAGGGAGAGGGAGAGGGAGAGGGAGAGGGAGAGGGAGAGGGAGAGGGAGAGGGAGAGGGAGAGGGAGAGGGAGAGGGAGAGGGAGGGAGGGAGAGGGAGAGGATGAGCAAAAACAAAGCTCAATTTCAAAGCTAGACGTACTAGTATTTGAGGAATGGAGAGTAGTTCTCATGAGTTAAAAAAACAAAGAAAATAGAATTTACATTTGCACGTGTCGTATAATTACTTTAGTTTTTCGTACGACGGGAACATGCCATGGTGCAGATTTATGTGGAGACTTAAAATTGTATAATTTACATCACGAAGATTCAGTCAACACGTATTAAATTATCAGTTCAACCATTATAATCAAGTTTTTAATTGTAATTTACTGTACTGTAAATAACAAGTTAAAATGGTTTTATTTTTGATACCAAAAAGCTGCATTTTTAATTTTTTTAAAAAATA
This sequence comes from Siphlonurus alternatus, assembly GCA_949825025.1. Classification (NCBI taxonomy): domain Eukaryota; kingdom Metazoa; phylum Arthropoda; class Insecta; order Ephemeroptera; family Siphlonuridae; genus Siphlonurus; species Siphlonurus alternatus. The sequence continues at coordinate 16,424,137 of OX463786.1, read as the reverse complement.
TAATGTATTTATAAATAATATCACAAAGAATATTTGAAATATTTGAATTTATTATGCACATAACTAATAATTTAAATAAACGAGTGATATGGATTATATCATATCTAAATATATAAATATTTTAAATGAAACAAGGGCGTATATACATACAATATAATACGTATCAAGCATATGACACAATTGTGACGTCATCATAGCGGAAATAATTTTCCGGTTTGCTAAGTAACGAATATACTGTCCTATAATAATATATACCTTTGTATTACACATTGTAGTTGAAACTGCACGAGGGCAGACAGCATTAATACAGTTACTTCATAAATTGATTAACACTATACAATGTGTCGATTATTAAATGCATATTTGTGTTATTACAGCAGCTTTATGTACATAAATGTTTGAAAATTTGCATATTTTAGATTCAAATTAAGAATAATTTTTTGTGTATTTAAAAAAAATTTAATATAGAAGTTTTCTAATTTAATTAAGATTGTAAATTATAGTAGCATTAAAAATCTATAATTTTTTTAATCTTTAAGCCAAGCTTAACGTCATAATAGATAGAGAATAATGAATGATTAATTAAATCTCAAATACACATACCACAAAAACTGCACTAGATTCACAAATACACAAAATTTTACACAAATGGGTCAACATTGTTCTATAATAATAATAATAATAATTTTGTTCTTTGTAACAAAATTTATTTTATTTCCATTACATTTAAGTATCATGTTATTCGTAGTGTGTTTTAAATTTGTGTGTTCATGCAGGAACAACGTAACTAGCTTTTTCAATTATCTGCATGGAAAATTCAGCACATTATACTAAAGGTAAATTATCAAGGTTGAACGATAAAGTTATATTATTCGCTATAGACGAGTAAACTCTGCTTTTGAGAGTACTTTAATAAAGTTAATATTTCAATAATAATTAATAACACGTCCTTATACAAAGAAAGTTCATTCATTTTCTAAAACGACAAGTAAATCAATGAAGTATGGTACAATGTAGTACTTTTAATTAGTAAACATGCTTCAAACTTCATTCAAAGTTTGCACGAACATTTTGAGTGACACTTCTTGGCTCTTCTCTTATACAATGTTAGTAAGAATATGAAGTAATTGCATAGGTAAAAAAAGGGCTTATTTATGATGGTCAGAGACCATTTTTACATCTTACTGAGCTAGGAAGTGCGTTTGTGACAAAGGAAACGTGGAAACCTCAGTAAAGATGGCCAGTAAAGCTTTCTTAGAGCAATTTTTCTGAACTTGACTGTAGAATTCAATAAAATATGTGCAATGTCTGGTATAAAAAAGTGTATATATGTGGGAAATAAAGGGGGGCATGCACACCTTTTGCATGCAATAGTAGCTAATAAAATTCTCAATTTGTCAAGATTTTCGTAGGGCATGTAAAATTTATAAGTAAATGTCACAAAATATCGTGGTATAAACGCTGTGATTTATTTTAAAATTGAGCTGCATCAATACTTAAATACTAAAAAAAATTGAAACATGCTCTATTGTAAATTCTCAGAGGAAGGAATATTACTCCTACCTTGTCAATTTATTTTGGAATGTGTATGTTTTGCTAGATAACAATATGATAAATGCTTTAATGTACCAAAAATTATCAGACAAAAAATATGAATTTAATAATAACTATCAATATGCAGGCTTGAACTTTATAATAAAGGATCCCTCGCAATGTGTATTAGTTAGATTGTTATACTGTATAATAAGTTATCTCATTGTATGTTAAAGAAATTACAAATTACAGATTTTAAATTTTTTGTGAAAATGTTACTAAATGATTGTGGTTTTTATATAGTGTTAGTTCTTACTTACAGTTTAAGTTCTAATATATATTATATATTTATATACATTTATAATATATATATTTTGACGTGTCTAACCTTCACATTATAAGTGCTTGAATTATCAATGTTGGTATTTATTTGTATGTTTGGAATTTGACAAATAAACCACTTGAATTTGAATTTTACTTATTGTACCTCATATTATATTATATCTTATAATAAATAATCTCATTTTCATATAAAAGTTTAAAATTCACATTATATTTTAGTCCTATAACTAAAAATATGAATACGTATAAAATGACAATTGCAAATAATGATCCCCATATGGTTAAAAAAAAAAAATAAATATAATAATATGGCATATTATCAAATAATAAAATTGTAAGCAAAAATGGTGACTGTATTAAAGGATATATTTTCATATTCAACAAAAATCCTTTGAATAAATTTCTATATAAAAGTATTAAATTTGATTTATTTGAAATAATAGAGATGAAAAAAAGAAAGAAGATATTTAAAAATACAGACTATAAATACTAATATATATTTTTTTTCTCTGTTGTTAAAACATGTGATCCTTTGAGAATGTGATATCTGAGAATACTATTTGGCATGCCACGAATTTAACCAAGGTATTTTAAAAATAACAGGTAACACTGATAACAATATCAATAAGATATCATAATAAATATTAGAGATCAATTAACTTATTTTTTTTTAGATAAGAAGAAAAATATGATACCTTTTGTAGATTAATATTACATGGAATTTTGTTTTAGTTATAAGGTATAGTCTAAATTATTTATTTGTTATGGTAGAGGTTGAAGCAGTATCGACCCCATGGTGTCTGAAGTACAATAACATGAAAAAAAAAAAAAACATACAGTAAGATACTCTCAATATAATGAATGATAATTGTTATGTTTGATGCTGCTTCTACCTAATTGAGTCTCAGATTATGTAAAAGACCAATTAGGGGAAGGGTATAACCTGTATACGAAATCACACACGCGTATATTCTGGTAAGATTAGTGTATATTCTATATAACACAAGTATGATATAAATTATAATAAAGCACTGTATGAATAGCGGTAGAACTGTCAGGTTAGGTTGTCAGGCGGTAACTGGCGCTGGCTGGCGCGGATTCTAACTAGGAGGGGTAAGACAGGTGGGAGAATAGGTAAACCGTGGAGGGGCAGGCATCGTTATATGACCATATAAGGTAAGGTATTTGGTCACCGATGAAGCATCAAAAATAGACCATTACAGACATGACAATAATTTAATTAAAATTATTAGGTCAAATCAAAAATAAATTTATAAATAAAAGTACCTGATGTAAAAATAATACAATATCTCTTCTAAAAATAGTCATATATGACATAATGTAAATAGCATCAACGGAAATATTATTCTATTCATGTAATTCAATACATATCAAATCAGGTCATATTTATATTTTCTCGTAAAAATATAGCATCCAATTTATACATTATATATTTTTTATAATTATCTGTCATAATAATAGTCAATTTATTATTATGTATACTTCTTTAACAATACAAAATAGGTAATAAAAAAAAATCTAATTTCTAGAAAAAAAGCATAGAACATCTTTTGTTATATTATACCGAATAAAATAAATCGATCCAAGACATTAATAATAGTAAATCGAATATTACAGTAAACAATAAATAAAATTCGTAACCTAGCAACGTGCGTATATATATGTGAAGTTATATTGCTAAAGAAGTGAACTGTTCTAGCATCAGACATTCATTTCATTCATTCAGTTCTAATAACATACAATATTGTGTTCAAATTTAATTTATTTTGAAATGTGTTATAAAATTACATCAAACTTACTTGATATAATATAAACTTTTTCCATTGAGAGTATACTAGAAAAGTTTAAAGAAACTTTAGTCCTATGGTGTACAGCACGTACTTGGTTTATAGTGTATGATAACAATTTTGGATAGCGTTCAAGTCGTTATATATTATATAGTATATATACAGTAGTTGACTTTAAGAAGTATATAAATAAGTCTTTGTACTGATAACGTTACTATAATAAAGAAACACATTATTTTTTTTAAATTATGTTCCTATTTTTGTTTTTTCTTTACTTACATGCATGTAATAAAACACAAAATTATATAGGTATATTATAATAATATTTGTAAATTACTGTTGAAATTATGACTTACAAATAAATAATATCTTTAGTATCACGAGAGTCATGAAGGGTGAAAAGTGACCACCAAAAGGTAGTTTTTGTTTACCTAATTTTATCATTGACCCTTATGAAGGGTCATTCACAAGGTTATAACGTTTGTGGACACCTTTAGACACCACGAACTTCACTCATGCCTCATTTGCTGGAGCTGCAGCTCCAATAGAGAGAAAGATGTAGATTTGGGGGATGTAAGAAGAGTACCCAGTCTACCCATTTCAAAAGAGTTTTGGGGCCTGTTTTTTTACTCGGTCAGACCGGTCGGCCGACCACTCGGAGGGGAAATGGAGGGGAAACGGTCGCTCTGGTTGCTGCAAAAAGATAGACCATTCTGACCGCTTTTCCCCCCTGCCTCGCTAAACGGAACAGCCAAACCGGTCAGACCGAGTAAGAAAACGCCCCCTTGGTTCACTACGCCTCCATAGAATGCATGATAACGCTTGCAAACAAAGCAGGAGTAAAGTTCGTGTTGTCCAGAGGTGTACAGTGAATCACTGACACCGGTAAACAAACACGGAGGAGGGTAAAAAAATTACTACCTAAAATAGAATAGAAATTTCTATATTAGGCCTCAAGGGTAGTTTTCTTCTCCCATTGACCCTGTGGCTTGATATCATCCCTTGACCTTGTTTTTAGCACCCTACGACGTATGTTGTTTGACGCCTTTTAAATTTCAAGAGGGTAAAAATCAAAAAGGTTTTATAACCTCATAAAAACTGACTCCTTCAAGGGTAGTTTTCTATTTTTCTTACTGACCTGCTGGTGTCACTTTGTAAGGTTATATATAACCCTGTCTAAATAAAGAAATAATAAAAATTGAGAGGCTGATGTATCTAATTGCTCGATCCTATATTGAGGACACCAAAGACTTTCCTAGGAGGACACATATCACGAAGGGTAAAAATTGACCACTCAAACCCTAAGGGTAGTTTTATCTTTTCATTGACCTGGCTTGGTATCAATAAAGGACTATGGAAACATTGGAAACCCTGTCTATAAACAAAATTTAAACAAAAAATAATGAAATAATATAAAAAAAAGTCGACGTATCAGTCTGTACGACCCTGTGTTGTGTGCAGTGATCGCTTGAACTCTGCAAGCTGTTTGGATGCAGTAATATCATAGCATGTTGTATACAATAATTAATTTTGTAATTAAGCAGATTATCGACATGATTCAGAACAGAATTTAATTGGAAGCAAATTTATATAATAAAAAAAAATATGTCTGCAATACATGTACTTTTTTATGAAATAATACGAATAAATTCGAAGTAATTGTATTACCTCTACATAAAAAAAATTCGTATCATGGATATTTTTATATTCACACAAAACTGTATTAAAGAAAAACATTTTTTTTCCTTTTTTTTATATAAAAGCTCTTGTGTGGCGAAGGTAAAAGGTCTGCATATAAAAAAATATTGTCCAAATTTACACCGTTTAAAATAAGCTGCGAAAATATTTTTCCCCCTTCATGTATATATGAAAAGAACATTTTTTTAGTCAGCACAAAAATGCGAAGTACCCACACACAATTAAATGTCAATGTTCACAGGTTACACCTCAAGATATTCAGAGTGCTGTACACTTTTCATAACATCAATTTTCAATAGCCTGCTTTAACCTTGTAATATAATATTAACATTTATATGTAAAGGAAAGTGTATAATAAAGTTTATAATATTATAACGCTAAAACTCCACTTAATTAAGACTTGAAGTGTTCCTAGGTGGAAAAATTCTCTCCATGATAAGCTACTGTTAAAAATTTTTATCAGTAGATAAAGACACCTCGAGGTATTCAGAGTCCTGTACATTTTTCATAAATAACATAAATTTTCAATAGCCTGCTTTATCCTTGTATATAATATTGACATTTATATGTAAAGGAAAGTGTACATAACCAGATTTATAATATTATAACGCTAAAACTCCACTTCATTAAGACTTGAAGTGTTCCCAGGTGGAAAAATTCTCTCCATAAGCCACTGTTAAAAAATTTTATCACCAGGTAAAAATCAAGTTATTATTTTGAAAACATCTGAAGTGGTCTTAGCTACTATAAGTTAACTTCTGTATCCCTCAAGATGTAGTTGATGGCATACCGACCATCCTGACTTGGGTTTCCACGTTTTCCCAGTTAAATTTGACACTGATTACTTAGCCGTCGCCACAAAAAGCCTTTCATACTTTTCTTTTATCAAGTTTATACTTAAAATTGAAAGTTAATATTTTTAATTGAAAATAAATTCTATCATAATCAACTGTTATATATATAGGAAACAATATTATAGTAAATTCTGAGTAAACGAAGCTAAACTATAGTTACTATATAAGCTTCTGCGGTAATTTGATTCAACATTAAATATTAATACAATATAAGAGATTAAACAGACTTGATTATATATATGGAGAAGTCGAATTTAGAACGGTTATACGACTTTACTTATAAGGAATCTCTTATATAATTTCCCTTGGGGATTTTCAAGGCTCCGTCAAGATTTGTCATTTTATGCTTAAATTTCAAGGACTTCGTAGATTGAATAATCTTGCTTTTATTCCAGTGATTGTTCAAGATTAACCTGAAGTGGCCGTTCATGATGTAATTACATGTTCAATACAGAGTAAATAGATAATTTTCAACATACAGAAGAACTTGTTACATAATAAGATTCCTATATTATTATTATTATTTGGGTTTTAAACTCCCAACCTAGTTGGGGTGGTTAAGCACCAGCACCGGGCCCAATTGAGCCAAGATGAAGGCTAAAAAATATTATTATTATTATATGCATGTAACCGTTTGAATTATATAAAAACTATATATTATATTACATAGGTCCTGTATTTTTTTTTTTTTTCTTAAAATGACTGAACACTATATTCATGCACTTTTGAAACTTTTAACAATTTCTAAGCCTAAAATAGTACACCATAACATGTTGCTATATATTTGTGCCTATTTCATACGTATATAGTTAATTTACCAAGATTTTAATTATATAATAATTTTTTTGTAATCGTGTATATTTTAACTAATAATTTGTTTGCATATATGAACTATTGTATTCGTTATATAATCGGATTACCTAACCTGTATTATAGTCTGTTTTTTGAATAAATATAATAAATAAATCAATTTAAATTTCCATGTATTAATATAGAGTCAAAGAAAATTACAATAAATTAACTTCTGTATGTAATGATTAAAAAGCTTCAAATTTATAACTTATTAACTAATATCGTTTTTTCCCCCCTATTTTCTACATTATTTGTGATGGTCTTGAGATTAAAAAAGAGTTTATTTGATATATACAGTTTAACAAACAGGATTACCACTTGGAAGTAGCCGGAAGTGGAAGTTTTTTGAGTGAACTATGAAAATGAAGACTTTGCACTGCAGAGGTTAAAATTCAACAAATATATCTATCTGCAAAGTTCAAAAACTGAATTAGGAAGTCCAGAAACCTTTTGACTAAAGGCGGATTCAGATGGCGACAAGGGCGATGTGACGCGATTTTGACGTAAAAGCTGTGAAATCCTATACGGCGGTGAATTCGCCGGGAATCGCGTTAATTACGACGCTTTTTTTCTTTTAATCGACAAATATGGCCGCCAATGGATGTTACAGCAATTGCGCATTATTCGCGTCGCGTCGCATGATAAAAATCGCCATGTGAATCCACCTTAATTCCGGTGTAATTTTAAATTTGTTTAAAGTGTATCAGAATGATTTTCCAGCAGAATAACATTTTTTTTTTAATTGATAGTTCTAGAGGTTCTAGTTAACAACATACACCACCCACGTGTGGTACTTCCTGCTAAAAACTAGAGAAAAAACTTAATCATATATATACCTGAGGAAAATTTTCTATGTTATTAGTAAGTATTTCTGCGGTTGTACAAACATCCTGTAATCATACAATTCTAAATGTAGGACGTACTACACACATGAGGTGTAATAAATGTCAACTATAGTTATATACTCGAAGAACATTTAGATAATTTTTAATGTTAACATGCTGAGAAAACACCTTTCGTGTACGTCACTGTACATTACATTATTTATACTTTATACATATTGTCTTAATATAGTGCAATGTCTACACACTAAACCCTAAAGTAGAATTTTAAGTTAAATATCAAATGCAGAGTATGAATTCAACAAAATATTATGCATTTTTTTTATATGAATTAAATGTTGTTATTGAATATTTTATATTTCAACATTGCTCTGAATGCATTTTTTTTTAATTAACAATTTGCAATATATTATTATGTGTTCTAAATAATAATGACCGGAAAAGAAGTTATTTGTTAAAAATGTAACTTGAGGTACAATTAACATAATTATAATAAAAATAATGCAAAGTATTATGTTGCATTTATTATGGTCAATTGCATACTGTATATTATAGGTAGAAACGAGTAACTCGTAACTTGACTTCATTTTACAGGCAAACTACATACGACATAATTACATGGTATTAACCTTTGACAATCCTATGCATGTGCACTTTATGCATTCGTTTATATAACTATAGTTTAAAAAAATATAAGATTTCCACCGGAAGTAGAAGTATTTTGTCTGAAAACTTTTCAAATAGGTTGAAATCCCTAATATAAAAATATAATATATGTTTGTAAATTTTCAGGTTCAAAATGAAACTAGAAAGTCCAGAAATCTTACACTTCTGGTGGCAATCTTAAATTTTTTTAACTTTATATTTTATACATAAAGAAATTGAGGGCAGAAAATGTACAGGTTAGGATTTATAATCAAGCATTATTATTTCAAATTGTTCAATAAAAATAAACAAATAAAAAACTGCATTTCTGAATGTGCGCAGTAGAAACACTTCCCCTCCGTATATATAAAAAGTTCAATGAATAAAAGATAGCATGTTATGTTCCTATAATATAGCGTTCGATATTCTAATTTTAGATATTCTATAAGAATCAGAAAATGGCACCTCGGTGTATTGTTGACATTTCAAACAATGTGATGTTTTGATTCCTATCTGCATCAGCTCAGCAGCTTATATAAAGTAAACTTGGTGAACAGTTTCACATGATGATGATGATATGTAAAATACGTCATTGAATGTATATAGAAAATTGCTATAAAAAAATGAAAAATTCACAGAAGAAGTTTGGTTCTTGAAATTTCCATTATTATATTATCTTATCATAATAATATTCAAATTAGGCTTACATTATACGTATAATTTCATAAAAAATAAGGGGTTGCATTAAAGATTAGTACTGTGTACTTTAATAAATATGAACATGAAATATATACTTACAGTATAATCATCCCCCCAAAAATATATTTTTAATATAAATAACAATGATAAATTTACTATCAATAAAAATAGAATGTTATATAAATAATACTGTATACGAAGTACTTAGTAGATAATTATAATGATCAATATATCAATGGTATTAACTGCTATTTCATTATTAACTTGAATTAAAACCTGTGATTTGATTACTAAAAAGCATTTTTTTTTACATATCTTTAATTTTATCGAACAAATTATATCAAGTTCTTTATGACATGCACTGTTATATTTTTAATATCATAACTTATCAAAGAGATTACTAATAACTAATAATATTCCTACTTCTTATAACAATTATTTAACACCCCTTTAAATTAAAAAAAAAAAAAAATCATACTTCATAGCATATATAAAAATGTCTTAAACCATATCATCATAAAAAAAATATATAATTTATTATAATATATTATAATAATAGTGCATGGAAGAAGCTTGTGAATGTTTATAGCTCCAACCATCATAACTTTAAATCAACTCTCTATAATGCACACCAGGTGATATTAAACATTGCATTTTTACCGACCATATAGAAAACGGTAACATATTTTTTAAAAAAAAATAAACAAGTTTAAAAAATAAAAGGCGAGACGACAGGAAGTATAACTACTACTAGACTTGTCTTTTTTTTTATTATTATATTAGAGAAGGGTTCCATGGAACCAGAATTATTATTAAGAATTGTATAGGTGAACTTTTTTTCAAGGTGATCTAGAAAGTATGACCTCTCTGCTCCCTTCTCCTTCCGTACTATTATAAGTAAGATCGTATGTATGCTGGTATATATTCTTTATATAGACAATATTATGTATCATATACTATACACGGTAAAAATTATTATAATGAAGTATTAAAAAAAAAGTATTTTTCTTAATATGGTGATTATAATATTGTATGCTGGTATTCTAATATTACGATAAAGGTATTATCATATATCATAGCGTAACTATATAATAAATATTAATTGCATATTTAAAAAAATAAATATTATTAAAAGAGTAGAAATGTTCAAAACTATTCTGCATGTACACTCTTCGCTTCTGAAAAGTTCCCTTCTGCAGCCTTATTAATCACCATGTCCAGTAAGTATAACACACAGCATGGTGATTAACAAGGCTGTAGAAGGGAACTTTTCAGAGGCGAAGAGTGTATTAAAACTGTTATGGTATATAATATTAATAAAGCTGATGGAGAGAATATTGTAATTCATGAAATATCCATACAATATAACAAATATAAAAATACATGCAGGTAAGCTCGACATTCTATGAGAGCATAGACATAATAACTATGTCTATGTATGAGACTTTAAATTAATTACCAAGAGTGTGGGTTTCATGAAGCTCACTGATGTCAATATCTTTGAGTTGCTCTGTTTAAAATTTAGCATAAGAAAAATTTGTCTCGACAACAACATTGCGTTGATGTACCGTTCATGAGAAATTTTTAGAAGAGCGAAGGCTAGCTGTTATATGATCATACGATACGATATAATATTGAATGATATATTTATTATTTACTAATATTTTTATTAATAAATTTCATTATCAAAGAAAAACTTAGTCCTGCTTACTATGCCAATAAATACCCTACTGTTTTTACAGTGTAGTAACATACGTGTTTGTGAAACAAAATGGTAAGGTAATATGGACAACCATGGATCAATTTATTGTAAAAGAATATCTTCTATAGGGGGCACATGCAAACTCTTGCACGTGTATATCAATTAATGGATTTTTTTATTAGTATATTATATTTAATATGCAATTTATTAATCCATGATTTTCATACGGAGATCCCGGTAAAATGTATAATATACAGAGCATGATTCACGTTAAAAAATAATTCAAAAAAACTATTCCTCTATAGCTAATCTAAATATATTATAATTAAAATACAATATACAAGCTGTGTAGTTTATAAATTATAAAACAAGTAGTAGTTGTATTCAAATTTTTATGATAATTTTTAAAAATTAATTATAGTGTTTTAATATTATAACATGAGCATATATAAGTTATAAAAACATTTCAAAACACGTATTATAAATAACTAAATATTCATTAAGATACTGGTACTTTATTTTCACACGCGCCAAACATAAACATGCATTTAATAATAAAGTTGTAATTATAATAAATTTTATTTTATGATCATTAAATGTTATAAATTTTGCTATTTCTATGTAACTATTATAAGAACAAAGATCTCGTTCATAAATCACCAAATTTTATTATAAGATTCGTTAAGCAGTAATAATTAAATCATTCCCATAATTTTTAATTCGTTTAAAATTTGACCTCAATCATTAACAGCTGTTACGTTGCACCTAAATTATAGATTTTGAATTTCTTTTTGTTATCAACTTCTATGAGACATCAAAGTCTTTGGGCATCACTTTCAATTTTTTTAATGTTCTTTAGACCTTTGCACCTCTGGGCACCGCAAACTTTACTCCTGCTTTGTTTGTGGGCGTTACCACGCATTCTATAATATGAAGGCGTGGTAAACCAAAACTCCTTTGACACTGATAGACTGGGTGCTCTTTTTATCTCACCCAAAATTTCAAATCTGCATCTCTCTGTCTATTGGAGCTGCAGCTTTAGCAAATAAGGCAGTAGTAAAGTTCGTGCTATCCAGAGGTGTACAGTCGCAAGCAAAATAAGCTAGACAGCATATAAGTACTGCACCAAAATAATTGTATTCCTCTAAGGCTAGTCGCAGACAGAATCGCATGATTTCGCAGCGTATGATAAAAAAATTAAGAAACTATGCGATCAGGTATGCGCGCGCACACAGCTTCGCATGGTATCGTATGGTATGACATCGTAAGTTTCTCATTTAGAACCGGTTCTAAATTTTTATCATACGAAGTCATACGATACGAAATCATACGATGCGATGCTGCCTGCGAGCAGCCTAACTCTGTAGATAATTGGTCTGACTTTTTATTCATGAATAAATTATAAATTTATATGAAAAATACATGTTATATACATGTATGCATGTATAGGTCGAAGAAATTACTTTGCATTTTTAAGTAACAATCTAGAAATTAATTAAAGTAAATGACATAAAACATTAATTTGACGTCTGAAAATCATACTGAAATTACAGGTATACTGTATACTTTGCAAAATAAACAGTATATCATAATATTATATTCAATATTTAAACAAAGCACTCCGAAGTTATCCAACTACTCACTCAATATTACGGGAATATCGTCAAATTAATCTCAAAAGAGAAGAGGAAGCTTTGATCTTACCTGTAACATAAGAAAACAAAACAAAGAGTTAGAACAAATGGTAAAATAAAATTATCATACACATTTCAATTGTTTCCCAATTTAATTAATCTCATTCTGTATAATAAATATATAAATATGAATACAAATATAGATGTGCGTCAAGCAATATATATATTTATTTATTTTTTTTTTTTTTTGTAAAATATTGAGAGTTGTCTTTTATAAATAAACTCACATTAAAAACCTAAGAAACTGTGTTTTTTTTTTTCTCCCTCTTATAAAATAATGTGTAGATTTGTTTAACACTTGATACAAGATTTTCAGCAACGAAATTATAATATACTCTCATTTGCTTGCGTGTGTTTTAGTTAAGGTAGCAATAAAATAATAAAATGTTTTGTCACACATAAGCTTCATATAACATGATAAGACAAGAACAAAAAAAAAGGAGTGTAATAAAACTTATATTTAAATAATTATAATATTAGACCCGTATATATAAGCTAAGTGCAAAGGTATGTTGGTAAAAAAAAATGCAGACATTAAGAGGTCATTAAACATCAGGTTAACAGTTTCTCATGCAGGTAAATCGTGTGAAATGGAGCGTACTGGTGGACACTATTGGATAAAGTTTCTGAAAATGTACAGTAATAAAAAAAAAATATATCGTCCATAGCTGTCACAAATAAAGGTCAATCGAATTAAAACTGAAATTGTTATGGTTGGTTTCTTTAAGAGAAAAGTAAGTTGTGATTAAGATGTTCAATTTATTGCATTTAAAGAACTGTAAAAATTCAATTAATATTTAATTGCTATAAGAAATTATAGCATAATTATAAATATGCAGTTTTAAAATGGCGCAACCTGAGGGATTAGAAATAGTAAAAAATCACACAACATAATATCTGCATGATAAATGCATGATGTGTCAAATTCATAACAATATATTATGATATTTCAGTAAATCAGTAAATATGACATTAGGATTAAGAATCTAGTAGGCTCTCTATATAGTTGTACGCTCGTCGCCTTAGAAAATTCCCCACTTGCAGCCTTGTTAATCAATAATCAGTTAATCACCATGCCTTGTGTTATTCTTACGGGGCATGGTAAATAAGAAGGTCGTAAATGGAAATTTTCCGAGGCGACGAGTGTACATAAAAATACAAGAATATGGTAAAAAATAATTAAATATAAAAAACAAGAGTTTTTATCACTTTCGACACGGTCTGAGAATTAAATATTTTACCGTACAATTATTTTTTCATCCATTTTAATTAAAGATTAAACATTAAAACTTGATTACAGTACACAGATACTTTCAAACATATTCAATTAATAATAAATCTGTGTCAAACACTTCCTTGATTAAATAATAAACCTTATTGTCATGTAACATAAGGTTCAATTTTATATACAACCTCAATTGTAATGTTGAACCAGAAATATTGACCTGCAGTGAGTGACCTTACAATAAATCAAAACAAATCATCAATAAAAATCAAAACAAACAGTATTTTATAACCATGCCTAATCTTAGAACGTATAAAACACAATAGGTTAGTTACAATGCATGGATATAGTCGGTTTAATATAAAATATCCTTAAAATGCTATAAAATAGCCGGACGTAAAATAAGGAATACATAAATATTTATTTTTAATTTTTTTATATACGAGTATATGAGATCTGTTCGTAAACACTGTCCAGTGTACGCACTTTCTGCACTGGATCAACCTTATGTCCAAGTGTATATAAAGAAATGCTATGTACAAATCTTGCGCAGTTCAGAATTTACGAACAAGCTTATGGAATCATCAAAAAAGTTAAATATTAAAATACATGAGCAGAATAATTCACTTCCGATATTTAAACTTGACAAATCTTAATTAAATTTGTTCCAAACTTCGTAAGCAAGCATATATTGACGCGAAAAAATATTAAATTTGCATCCTATAAATAGGGTAAACTCTTGCATTTCCGGTAAAAAACTTGCATTTCCGGAAACAGTTTAAAAATCTCGTACAAAAATGTTAATGTCTACAGTAAAACATTTCTAAAATTACACTTTAATGCTTCAATTTTCAGACTATTATACATCGTCCTACTGATAAATTATTATTAAAACTTTATTAAGAAGTACGTAGACTCTCTTTATTATTAATAGAAAGGAAACAAAAACGCTTAAAGGCTACATCAGAGGTCCTCTTATAGGTTAAAGAATAACAATAAAAACAAAAAAAAACTAGTCTAACAGGATCAGTAAAGCATTACTATACATAAGGCAGCTGCTGATATAAGAAGTTTTTCACTATATGCACGCTGAAGAGAAACACGGGTCTTTTTCTTTTGTGCCAACTTTTAGACCGTTATATGTACTGGACCAATAATATTCTTCTGTTTGGCTTCAATGGATCTCCCCCCCTTCTACCTATATTTTTTATATTGTGTGATTTTCTTCCCCCCTTCTTTTTTTTTATTATATTCACAATTCAATCTTGTGTGAATTTATATATATATAGAATAAGATTTGGAAATATGTATTATATGGTGAAGAAAATTTATAAAGTATTGTCATATAAGCGATTTTTATTATGTATGGATATAAATTTTGTATAGAATTTAAATATAATTTACAGCAATTTTTATTATAAATAATGGTGGTATATAATATAAAATTGAGATATTTAAATTTTATTTTTATATTTTTTAATAAAATATTACACAATAAAAAACATATTACAAACGATTTTACAGGGCTTAAATTATAATTTAATGTAAAATCTCTGACAATATTCAAAGCACTTAATGGCTTATTTGTTAGAAGTCCTGTACTGCCCTAAATTCGAGGAAAGTGTATCCCCAAAACAAAGATACTGTGGAACCTTTTATTTTGTTTTGAGCCGATTATACTATTGCATCCAGGGCAGATAGGTTTATAAATCCATGTACATTTATGTATTGGCTGTGGAGGGCATGAGTTATTTACAGGTATACAAGGTATATAATTTGGTAGAGATTTCATCAATTTTAAATCAATAGAAAACACGCATTTGTAAAATAAAAAAATACACATTTATAGTGTATAAAATCTGAGAAATACTCTCAATAATTCTACTCTATTTTAAAATAATTGAGCAAAATGATTGACAGTGTATATAGTAATTTTCATGAAAATAAAATTTTTCCACGAAAAAGTTGTCCACTTATGTAGGGTCTTTCAATACTACATAACATAAAACCTGTTATATTTTTAACAATAGTCCAGTAGTTAGACCCCTATATATAAGTATTCTGATGTATATAAAAAATAATTAGAGCACATTCAGATGGTATGATTGTTTTGTATCCCTGTATTCAATATATAAAACGTGATTTTTCATCACGTACTAAACAATATATCAACCTCATAGCCGAATATTTTTATTATTATAATAAGTTATATATAATATAAAAAATAACAGATTAATTAAAAAAAAAAGTGTTAGATTTATCAAAATCCTTATTTTAATAACAATGTACAGTCAAATTTACATGATGTTCCTTCCGGAAGTAGCCAAAAGTGTAAGGTTTCTGGTCCTATATATTCGTATTTCAGTGTTGCATTTTTACAAATAGTTCTGTATTTTAAGTAAAACCACTCTGTAAAGTTTCAAAACTGAATTACAAACAGAAGAGCTGCAAATTTCACACTTCCGGCTACTTCCGGAAAGAATATCAAATTAATTTGTCTATCAATCATATAATTTCAATTTATATTTTACAAATTCTCAGATTCAGAACCAGAAGTGCATCATAAAATTGCAGTTTTTAAAACATTTTTTAAATTAGGGATAGGCTAGGGTAGGGCATCTCTCATGATGGAGTGTTGAAGATCAGTCCGCTAACCTGGTTTATATGACAACACTGTAGCAGCTCAGGTAAAGTGACTAACAATCACCTCAGAGTCTACCTGGCCACAATAATAGGCAAGTTTGCTGGTCAGCAATATATTGGTGTATGGTCTCTGAACTTCTCTGAAGTCTGTATTACACAATATAATTTTGCATACAATTTTTCCTTACAAGAAAATGTCATCCTATACAAACAAATGAACTTTTAAATTTTCTTGTACACGATACAATTTTTTAACTATTGTATACAATTTTTCCTTTCAAGAAAACTCCATTTGTTTGTATGGAGATGAAAATTTCTTCCAAGGAAAAATTTTATGCAAAATTATATCGGATAATAAAAGCTTTCCTCATGCACGCATTGATTTGATATTATGTATATATTTTTTTTCGGGAGTGAAATAACTAAATAAATAAAAGTGTCCCAGTCTTATTGACAATAAATTTACAGTACTATAACAATGAGGCACGAATTCTCATTGCAAAATATTCTTTTTCCCTCTCACTCAAAAAATCATAAACTTTCTATAGTTTTAATTTTAGTAAACTATATTTTGATTTGATTCCACACAACAAATTTTACAGCTGTTTTTTTGAAGGTGTGAATTAAAAGGAACGATTTTAGATTGAAGATGAGGCGTAAAAACGAGGCTAAATCGTTGAAGCGAACCTCACCATGACTCAAAAGTTTATCATCTCGAACAAAAACCGAAGAGGAAAGGCTTAAATACAAGAGGAAATGAAGCAAGAATTAAAAAAAAAAAAAAAAAATTGCATCAAAGAATTCACCGTAAGGATTAAAATAAAAAATGTTTTTAACGGAGTTTTTTATGTTTTTACTTTATATTTAATGATTGTTTTAATTCGTTCATCTAAATATTGAATCTTTTCAATTTATTCAGAGCTCTATAAAAACAAGACCAGTTAAGTGTATGAAATTATTTTTTTTTTAAATCGTTTGAATAATGTTTTTAATTGTCTATATATTTAAAAATTGAATTAAATCTGCTTATAATTTGAATAGATTCGACACATTAAGTATTATGGACATAAAAATAATTATTATTGTACATTTAAATTTATTAATATTCTACGGTAAAGTATGAATGGTTTGTTTTGCATTACCCATGAGCTTTAAAATACTGTTTTTAGCAGCTTATATTTACAGTAGAATACTCGATGTATAATACATAAATTGTATAAAAATCGCCATAAGATATTAAATAGATACACTATGAGATGAACATATATGAATGTATATAATAAGAAACATGCTTTATTAGAGACGATTACATAATAGAATGCCAGAGCCTAGTAATTTCAAAGAAGGAACTATTAATAAAAAATATAAAAGGTAAGTAGAGGATATTTAATTTCCTTCATAACTTTAAACAAGAGATTTTATAACCTAATTTTTTAATATTCCACCCTTGCATTAACCATAATAACCTAGCTCCTACCTCAATTTTTTTAGTATCTTTATTTAAATATATAGTAACAATACAATAAATTTTCTCAAGGTTATAAAATCCCATACCTATCATCTAATGTTATAAAAAAAAAGGAGGGTTATCATAATCAAAATTAGATTTACTATATAGTAATGATGTTAGGGTTACCACCACATATACTAATTGGGTCATGCTGTTAGTTATAGACCTTGAAAATTTAACGTTGGGTTCGTTACATTGGGCGGGGTTCTGTATAATACTCTCGAACTACGGTCATCGACATGAACTGCTAGTCAGTGGGTGGGAAGAGTGTAGAGCCTGTCTGACCGCTATGTATGTGGTTATAGCACCTCGGTACCAGCACCACCAGTACGTACGACGTTATAAATGTGATCATGTCCCAATATAATGAGTGTCACTGTATTAACCTGTGACGTCATTCAAATCAGAGCAATTATGACAAGTTATTTAAATTTTGGGTTATCAAGTTAATTATGATTAAATGTGATTTAATAATTTAAAAAAGGTATAACACAGTACACTGTTGATGGTCGTAAGTTGCAGCCACTTATCCAGAGAGCTTATATTGATTCTGGATAATCTGAGGATAATTTACTATGATCAATATTATTGAAATCAAAGATAAATATCTAAGATTTTTCTTTGTAACTTATGGTCATTGTAAAATACTAATTAATAAGGGTTGACTATATACTCTATCCTGCATAATATATACTCATGACATTAGAAACGTAGCAATAAAATAATTAATTAAAGAATGATTGCAATACAATAACAATCAGTCTCCAATAAGTTCACCCTATATAGCCCCTAGCTTGATAAGAGATAAGAGACGATCAGTACAACCCTTGTCAGTGTAAACACGTAGATAATCACGACAAAGGGATCATTCAACTTGTAATTTTGTTGAATATTTTTGAGGTGATAAAATAATTTTTAATTATTTTTTATTACGTGGCATCACTTTTATATTACAATTATTTTATTATGAATTTTAATCCAATGTCAAATTAACAAGACAGGTAAAATTGACAGGTAAATTTTTAAAACAAATTTTTGACAAAATGTCACAGTGTGATGTATGAATTATTTCAAAACAAATTGTGAAATTACAAAAATTAAAATTAAATCTTAAAATGATTCTATTGATTCGTGAGAAGTAATATTTAAGTTTCAGTTTTTTTTAATTAATAGACAGCTCCAACACTAATTAAATTTATAATTATTAATTTAGTCGTTCTTAATTTACTGCAAACATGATTTAATATTAATATATATTAACGATGAATTAGTACATTTTTTATAATATATTATATACACCATCGGACACCACAAACTTTACTTCTGCTTTGTTTGCTGGCATTTCCACGCAGTCTATGAAGACGTGGTGAACCAAAACTTTTTTTATATTGTTAGACTAGGTGCTTTTTTTACATCTCCCAAAATTGCAAAACTGCTTCTCTCTGTCTATTGAAGCTGCAGCTGTAGCAAATAAAGCAGGAGTAAAGTTTGTGCTGTCTAGAGGTCTTGTACATGATTATCATGATATGTTATTCATTTATATCAAATTAAGAAAAAAAAAGATATCCATATAAGCAAGAAATGCAAGTACATTTTTTTTTTACCACAATAAGTAATTAAGTAATAAAATGTAAATTTGCACATTATACAAATTTAGCAAAACAAGATTGTCGCTGAATTAATTAACCATACTTAAATATAATGGTGATCCTTAGATAACATCACACGAAACACGTTAGTATAATATCTTATGACAGCTACTGTACAATGTTGTACTCCTAAAACTTGCAGATCAATATAACGTAAAAGTATATGAATATTTGATAAGACTGCCAGAATGTAAATAACATTACTACAATCAGATTGAAAACATTTCTTAATTAATTCAAGCAGTAAAATTTTTAATATGCTATTCTTTATTAACGTGTTTATTAAATAATCAATATTATTTACTATAATGAAAGCACTTACAATGTTAAAAATAAATATATCATATTTAGGTAAAAATAATAAACAACAACTTGAAATTTAAAACAATGAATGTAATCCTATTTTTATAAAGTCAAATAAAAAAAAGAGAGTTTTTAAAAATTCCTTCATTATATATATAATATCGTTTTGTATAATAATAAATAATGAGTAAATTGCTTAAAGGCATACAGGCCTCAAATTAAAAATTTGACAGTTACAGAGAGTTGCTTTAGTTGACAATCAACATTTGGATTATTTTTTCCGTGCGCGATGCAGCTGCATGAGCGGGGCCTGCAAAGTAAGAATGAAGGTCCTTGATGACGTCAAAAAACATGGCGGCGTATGGATGGTTGTGCGTTGTGACGTCATTTTGACGTCATCAAGGACCTGCATCCTTACTTTGCAGCCCCCGCTCATGCAGCTGCATCGCGCACGGAAAAAATAATCAAAATGCTGATTGTCAACTCAAGCAACTCTCTGCGTGACTGTCAAATTTTTAATTTGAGGCCTGTATACCTTTAACAAACGGATCTGCTTATATATTTTAAAACTAAATTTGAACCATTTATTGAACAATATTAGTGCATGTTTTTATTTTAATGTAATATTAATTGTATAAATATATTTGATATGATTATAAATATCTGACACTGAACCTACACTAATTGTACTGACTTTGCATGTAGAATAGTTACATATTTTAAGATATTTTGTATAATAATATTATGTTCAACTGCTTATTTATAATATAATAAATCGAAGTTTTTTCTTTTAAAAAAAATGTACAATGCAAAACAGTCATTTATTAGTTGGCTTAGACTTTAATAAAATATTCATACGTATAAATATATGTAACAGAAATATATTATATGCCAGAGCACACACATATATATTATTACATGTAGAAAACTGCGGCAAAAGCGCACGAGGGTGTATAAAAATCGAACACGGATGAAAAATGTCAGCTGTTAAAGCACAACTATTTTATATAAATAAATATACGATAAAATTATAACTATAATAAATATCACAACTAATTTAAAACATAAATATAAAAAAATGGTTCAAGACAATAAAATGTTAAACATGATAAGATTTTGGAGAAATTGTATCAATTTTATAAAGTCAAAGTCACAGTAAAGTTCATGGTTATGTTTACATTTTATAATAATATAAAAAAGTTCTTGTAAATTGGAGTTTTAGCTTTTTTTTTTTTTTTTTAAATTGTTGCATTTTATGCATACTTTTGGTAATAAAAAACAGAAGTTTATTGGAAGAGTTAAGTCACAAAAAACACACAAAAAGATTATTACAAAACAAAATTTAAATTTAGTTTTAAAATATTATTACACTACTATACTATGCATATATTTATTATTAGTAATTCTATCATTTAAAGCCGATGCATTAAATGAATATACCACTGTAATCGTGCAGTAGAATATTATATTTTGCAGTTATATGCATTAAAATACGTCATTTTAATTGCAGACTATATAACGAATATCTACACCAATGTTATTTATAATTATATCTACACTATATATAATATACTCCCTATGGAAAACAGAGCAGTTAATAATTATGTAATTTATAAAGTAAATATTAATATTATACAAACGCGCGCGTGTGTATCGTCATATCAATTATACCATAAATTTATTAGCCTATAATTATAATTGAATACATTTTGAATGAAACTAGTAATTTAAAATGCATATAAAAAAATTTAATAATCAATGAGTAATTTTTTATAATTTAGTATTTTGTTTACGAAAGTTATTATTATAATACGTTAAAATTTAACACATAAAATCATTATGTCATTAATTATAATGATAACATAATTCATTCAAGTTAAAAGTTTTCAAAGTTAGGTGACAAGCTTTCCTAAGGGATGTGATACATGACAAACTGTACCAATTAAAAGTGTCTTTAGAAATAACATAGCAATGATATTCGAGTTACAGTCTATGACAAAAGGCAGAAAAATTATGAGAAAAGGCTTAAGTCCATGTGATTGTCAGTCATATTCGAAAAAAAATTGATGACAATATCAGAAAATGATGTATTTCCACTGACAATCATATGAGAAAAAGACGTAAGTACGCTTCAAGTACTGCATGTTGTTGACATGATAGACCTTACATTGTCTCATTGTTTTCGACTTGTAAAAGCTATTCTTATCTATATTATTAACGCGATGCAGAATTTTAAAATGAATACGTAAATTATACTTCAATTAAGGAACATTATTAAATTTAATTAAAAATAACAAAAACTATGAATACATTGCAGATTATAAAAACGAGCATGTGCTGGCATAATAAGATAAGGTTATTTTTTATATTTTATAAACAATAAAACTAAGCAATATGCAAATCATGTTTTTTATAAATAAAACTTCATACTCATGTTTTACCGCGAAAAAATTAAAAAATGTAATATCTCTATACTTATATAAAAATTGACATACTAGAAAAATAATATTGAAACGGATAAGCAAAACAAAAAAAATGATTTAACGTCATTCACAAGGGAATAAACAAAACAAAAACACTCCGTCTATTTTATCAGCTTCAATTCGTTTTAAATGACACTGGAGATTTGAAGTCATGTTTTGAACATTAGCAATAAAACTATTCTAATATAACGTACGTAGTTTAAACAATAAAACATTGGGAGTTTCAATTATTAAAACTGTTATGAGTATTCGTATACATTAAAAGATTAAACTAAAAAAAAAAAATGTCAAGAGAACCCAAATAGATATTGCAGCATTAAAATGACTAATAAATAAAACCCTTAAATGTCAAAACATGGCGTAATAATACTGAAAAATAAGTCTCCATAGAAACACAAACAAAAATAATAAAAAAACTTACCATATGTATTGGCATCATTTGATATGAACTTCACTTTTAATTCTCTTTTTATTTTGATAATAGTTAAATAAATAGAGATGTAATTTCCACAAAAAAAATCACAATAACATAATCTCCGATTATAAAAACACGTGTATAACGTTGATATCCTCTTATATTTCACGTGTTTATAGCTTGACGCTCACAAGCAAACTGGCGGCGTTAGGAGAGAACTTCTCAACGAGACAAAATTTACGTTGGCAACACTGTACAAGCGGTGAAAAAGAAGGGAGAGAGAGCGAGAGGGGAAAAATAAGGGGAGAAATTTATAAGATCGAACTCTCTACCATAGGGGAGAGAGAGAGTAAAATAAAAGAGGAGGGTTGCTTTATACATAAAAACCTTCTATTCTTATAATATATAGATTTATTTTTGTTATTTATATAAAAAAAATTGATAGAAATATTATCAATGTCAATTGTGATGAGTTCGAAAAAAAAAAATATTTAGAACGGAAATAAAGTAATAAAAATTTGTATTATTATTTATGATATCAGAGTTAATTATTATATTATAGTAAAGTTGCATGTTTTATTTGAATAGAATGATAAAGATTTGTCTATTATTACGTCACTTTAATAAAAAAATTAAATTGTCAATATTATGGAATAAAAAGATGATTCAGTTAGTTAATTTATAAAATACGCCATACACTAAAAATAAACTTTAATTCATATTTATAATCAGAACTTGATTATATTGGAAAATTGGAACCAATAATCAAAACAAATAAAAAAGATTGACGATGTTTACTTAAAAATACTGTTTTTTTTTTTTTAAGTAATGCAAGGGTGGTTTATAATTCTACTTACATACTGCTATGTACTACATGTACTGAGATTTTAGTGTAAGCTCTTTGGTATGCACAGATTTTATAGTTTTACATAACATATTTTTTTAAGTCCTAATGGATCCACAATAGAGTATTGACCTCAAATTTTTTTATTGCAGAAATGGATAGAGCGTGCAAAGTTATGCTACCCTGATTTTTTTCAGATTTTATAGAGCCCGGGAACTATTTTTAAAAAATTATTGAAATTTCTTTTTGTGACGTCACGAGACGCCGCTCCTTAACAAAAAGATAGGACTTGCCGCCGCGTGACGTCACAAAAAGGACTTTCAATAATTTTTTGAAAATAGTTCCCGGGCTCAAAAAAATCTGAAAAAAACCAGGAGAGCATAACTTTGCACGCTCTATCCATTTCTGCAATAAAAATTTTTGAGGTCAATACTCCATTATGTAAGTGAAATTGTCAACTAGCACTTACCCATGAGACTTCCAAAACCATGGTATTATTACAATAAAAATTATTTAAAAGAAATGAAGAATTTACATACCCAAAGGATACAAACTACAAATAAAAAAAATACAACACGTTGTGCATGTAAAGCCTGCATTTAAATGCATTTTTATCGAATGGAGTACAAAAATATTTCTTCATGTTAACTTTGAGAAAATCGTAAGTTAGCCCCCCTGGAGATGCAGATTTCTAATTTTAGGGGAGGTAGCTAGACAGGCAATCTGTCTACAGAAACTAAGCTCCTCACCACGCCCCCAAACTTTGCAGCAGTCCCAGCATGGTACAGACGTTGTCACAAAAACAACAGATCGTTTCGTGAAACTGCTCTTACACTTTTTGTAAATATATGCAAATGACTGTACACTTAAAAATCAACTGTTTTCCAATCAGCATTAATATATAGGAGTTGTCTGTTCGTAATCATGATAGTGTTATTATTATGCATCCACATTTCACTGCACCCAATTGTCGTATGTGTGAATACATGATAAAAGGAAATTTAGTGCAAAATGTTCACTAAAATCAGAGATTACGGGCAGCTACCGTAATAGTCCAGTTTCAAAAATTGCCATACATTTTTTTTTTTTTTTTTTTTTACAGATTGTATTCAACCCTAAGAGACTATGGCAGAGGTCTCTGATCCAACTCACTAGTTTTTAGATAGGGGGGTTGAGGGGGGCATATTTCACAACATTATTTCTCTAGGGTAGTCTATCACAGAACACACCTTCAATCTATTTCGGGACCTTGGAGAGGGGGGAAGGGGGTTAGCGATCGTCCCCACAGTGAATAAGCAACTGATGTTGACGCAGATTTGTTGACGAAAAGGTTATTCTTATGAGGTGTCGATCATCAACAGATAGACACCGTCATGTGAGCGTTGGTGGAAGTGATAATCAAGTCAAGAGCTTATTTGAATAATAATAAAAAAAAAAAATACATGAATTTCATATTTTAATTACTTAAAATATAACCAAATTTTAATTAACAAGTTTAGATATCTATATTTTAATCATGTACGCAAATAATAAAATAAAATCTTGATTAAAAATTTTTCTTCATGATATTAGGAACGTTGTATATAATATATAGAACAATTTTAATTAATATTTTTAAAGCAAAAGAATTTTTAAAAATAAAATAAATGGAGTTATGGAGATCTTCCAAGAGTTTTTATAAGCATGCAAGCAATTTTTTTTATTTATAAAGTTTAGGGAGAAATATAACAAGATGTTTTTTAAAGACAAAAATAGTTGAAAATACATTTTTTTCTATAAAAAAAATTATATTAAAACCACTCTTCTTAGCACATTTTATGTACTAGAAACAATTTTTTTTATAGCTGTTACATGGTAAGGGTAAATAAATTTAATAAAGTGAATTTTTGAAGTAAAAAAATACATATAAATAATAAAAGCTGCTTCTATGCTGTATTGATCGATACGTTTATATAATTATTTCAGAACTTCATTATTATTATTAGTATGCAAATCAAAGAGTACAAAAAGAAAAGTGAGTGCGAAATAAAGTTTTGTTTAACCAGTAAAACAAAACAACAACAACAAAAAAAGACTGTCGGTACGATATGGAAAAAAATAAAAATAAAATAATATTCGAGTATATGCATGGTTGCATGCACTATAAACAGTGTGCTTTTGCTGCGCTTACACTTTGAATGCATACACTTGATCTATGCATATTTAGTAATATACTCACATAATAGGTATAATATATATTTATTTTCGTAAATACAGAATCAAATTAGAATCAGATTACCATTATGCCATGATTGTTTCCTCTTGCACGTGGTTCTATTATAAATGTATATATTTACGAACAAGTCTAATTAACGTTCCTTTACAGCAGGTTACGCCACCAATTTGACCAATGTTAGTTTGAACATCTCAGGACCCATCGTAAACGTTGGGCCTAACATTTTGCCTTGAGGTTAGACAATTTTTTCAGCACCAAACTAGGACGAGCGTATACAAAGTGACTTCTTCAAGTTTTAGTCTTCAGTTTTTTATGCTGAACAAATTGTCTGATCAAGCACAATTTTTTAATTGATTGAGTGTACAGTACAAAAATAATGCAATGGACAACCTACATACAAAATTTGTATTGCATATTTGGATAGAGGACCTCGAGTTATGTACTGTAATTTTTTTCAGATCTTTTAGAACCCTCTAATATATAAAATCGAGGGGAAAGACGCTTTGACAACATAGTCATACAACGTTTTTCCTTAATATGCTGAATGTTAAATATTTAAATGAATGTAATGTCACAGTGTTTTACAGTTAGAGGAGTGAACCAAATCGGGAGTTAGAGGATTAAAAAAAAAATAAAATAAATAAGTTAAGGATTTATAAAAAAAAAAAAAAAACTAATGCAGATTGTCCATTTTGGGACTTATTCTGTTGAAAACTGTCACAAAAACAGTTGAAAGTTCAAACAAACTTTAAAAATTAAAATTCAATTACCAAGATAAACAATGAACATTGTTAAAATTTACACAGCTGTAGAAATAAATCAATGTTATATCATATTTAAAGCTCTGGCAACTATGGTAGCAGACACAATTTTTAAAACAAAATTTCTCTAACAGATTTTTTTAAAACTATCAACCATAAATCCTGTTACAATATTTTGCTCCATTTTCTGTCAAAGCGTCATAAATTTTATAATGGCTATCCATTAACAGCAAGTCTTCCATCATCATGCTGTGCCATGTGAAAAAAAAATAATAAAAAAGGTTTAGTCATCGAAAAACATTAAAGAGCGAGGTATATGAATTTAAATAACAGTTCAATGTTGAGAGAGAAAGAATAACGTAATTATTTATTTTCAATGTTATTTTATTTGAATGTTTTATTTTATACGAAACTGTTATATTAATATTTAAAACAATTAAACAAATTATGAAATATTAATTAAAACTATACCATGATGTTTTTTTGCTACGTATTTTTATAATAATAATCCATAATAGATGGTAGTATTCATATAGTTTTTATTTGTAACTCTCTGCTATGTATATCACTCGTATTATGAAATACAGAAAGTGGCAAGATTAAAATTTATTAAAAAAAATACAATTTCTCTGGCATGAGGGAGGGGAGGGGAAGGAAATTTTAAATTTACATGAAGAGAAATAAAAAGATACACAAGGAAGTGTTTATTATTTAACTTCAATTTCCTTGTAGTTAAGATATAACTTCATTGATGTTGAGTGTACACATGCAAGACGTCAATAGAACCGTCTACATACTGTGCTTGTATGGTTGCATATTTGTGAAGCCTGCAGGCGTATTCGAGGTCGCATAACCTGGCTTCTGTATAATATACGTTCAAGGTTGCTGATTTTCATTTACGTTATATTTAAAACTGAACATGTAAACCTCGGGACAGCACGAACGTTTGAAGTCACGTGATCTTTGGAAATCTGAAAGTTTTTGTGCTGTCACAAAATTAAAGAACTTGAACTTTCTTCCCAAAATTTTTGGACTGAACGTTAGTAGGGGCATTCACAAAGCCTTAAGGCCACAATTAAGGCTCAATAATTTAAGACCAGAAATTTTGGGTCTAAAAAACACGTCTAAAATCAAGCTTTAAATTATCGAGCCTTAAATGTGGCCTTAAGACTTTGTGAATGCCCCTTTAGATGTTTGCAGTGCTGTCCAGAATTGCTTCGGAATCAGAACGGAAAAGCTCTCGACCAATCAGAAAATCCGAAATTTCCGATTCCGACAACTCTGGACGGCGGCTCTTGTCGATATATTATTTTAATTTTTCAACAACAATGGACGAGCTTAATTCAATTTTTATTATTATTTATTTACTTCTGGATTGAGCAGTGCATTATTTCTTGGGAAAGCTGCATACTTCAGGAAATTGAAGGTAAATATTGCAGGCAGAGAGTTTTTATTTAAATATACAAAATATGAAACAGACTGCAATAAACTATAGAGTTAAACTGTAGTTAAACTTTTCATTTTGTAGCAAATCAGGCAAGGTTACACCCCGAGATGTATAAATAATAAGCAGCGCAATCGCTCCAGTTGATGCGTTGCCTAGCTACCGTAACAGTCTAACATCAGCTCTATGTATGAAATGTTTTTCCAGTAGTTAATATGCACTAAAATTACATTTGCTAAATTAAATTTAAAACATTCGATTCCAGATATTATTTAGATAGACCAGTTTTTTCATTCTATACAATTGAACTTCTGAACGAAAAAGGAGTTGTTTTATCCCATTACTGACAGCCAATGTAATTTTTAGTATATATATAATATGTAAGATTTCCGTTTCCGGTTTCCTTTCTTAAAGTCTCCTGCAAGTCTCATGAAACTCAAGAAGTCAGTTATCGAAATCCCAATTAACTGAGGTTAATCCTTAAACAAAATGGTCGTAATTCGCAAAGTTATTCACATTAAGGTTGGCTTTTTTATGAAGGAACGTTGATTCATAAGATAGAGGTATCCAGATTTCTCTCAAATCATCTTCGATTGTCATTCTCACTAAACGTAGCTACTGAAAACAAAAAAAAAAAAAGATTATTTTCTTGTCTCATAATAAAATACACAGCATTTAATTCAAACTTCACATGATTTCAGTCCTAAATATATAGGGGGACATTCACAAAGCACTTTAACCCCAACTTTAGCCCCAAGTTTTATCCCTGGTACTAAACATGGTGCTAAACTAGGAACTAGACATGGTTAGCCCCTGGTTTAGCACCATGTTTAGTACCAGGGATAAAACTTGGGGCTAAAGTTGGGGTTAAAGTGCTTTGTGAATGCCTCCCATAATAGCTATGGTAATATATTTTCCATGTTTAAAATAAGTGTAAATTAAACTTTCAACGCTCACAGCATGTAATCTATTTAAAATCTCATTGGTATACGAAGAGTATTTTCATTCATCATCATCATCACTTGTTTTTGGCAATGTGTTTGCTCAATGAGTGGGAGTAGCAGGAGTATAGTGTGTGGCCCTTGAACACTTTGCCAACACTAACAAGGAGGCTCGGAGAGGTTAATTTTGTATCTGTTAACATTGAATAATGGCAGAGTAGAAGATACTTAAGAGTCTATTCTGTTTACTGTTACAAATAGTTAGTAGCATTTTAAATACTAAAATCATTGTTGTAGATTATTTTTATAGGTAACTAAATTAAATAATTATTTTTGAGTTGGTATGCCTTAAAATTAAAATAATATTAAAATATTGTAAAAATATTGGTTAGAGACAAAAAAAGGCATTCTTGCCTTAACTCTCGCTACGTAAAGACCTTTAAATAAAATAAACAAATAAATAAATAGACGCACAGAGCAACCTTTAGGATTATTATTATCAATGTTATAATAAGGAGCATTCACAAAGCCTTAAGGCCACATTTAAAGCTCGATAATTTAAGACCAGAAATTTTGGGTCTAAAAAGCATGCCTAAAATCAGGCTTTAAATTATCGAGCCCTATATGTGGTCTTAGGGCTTTGTGAATGCCCCTTAATATGTTGTAAAAAGGAAATAAAAGGAAACTTTTATAATAATGGTCCCTTTCAACTTTATGGTTTAAATCATTGATATAAAGAGTCAAAATATTTAAACTCTCCACTAGAATTTTATTTATTTTTTAATGAATATAGAGGGATGAAAAGTTGATGGCTCGGTTTGTGTGGTCTATCGTGTAACAGCCTCCTAGATCGTCTTGAATATATTGCCAACAATAACAAGTTGAAAATTTGAGTTCTTAGAGGTTAATTTTGTACCTTTTAATATTGTATAATGGTCTAAATTCTTCCATACTTTACTACCGTATGAGTATGAAGCATTCTTTGACATGAGCTCTTTGCTCATTAGAGACACGAGGTTTCAATTTGTTTTTGAAAGAGTAGGAGAGAAGGTTAGTGGCGATTTGTGTGGTCGATCATAAAGAGCGAACAGCCCTTGAAGACATTGCCAACACTAACAACAAGGCTTGAAGTAGTACTTGAAGTAAGGTTCAGATTAATAATTATGTTGAAGTATTGTAAAATAAGTGAAATATATTCAATAAGCTAGGGTACACTGTAACAAAATTTCTGTATATATTAAAAAACTATAAAATAGATGGAAATATAAGAAAGACAAAGAGACAATCATGTCTTATGTTTTAAAATAAATAATAAAAAAAATCACCAAACGTGATGATCATGTAGAGTACTGTATTGTAGAGGCTATGCTTATTAATTCATATTTATATCACATGTTCCAACCTGAAAAAAATATATCAGGTGAAATTTTATCGTGATATATATTATAATTACTGTACTGTATATAATATTATTAATAGAAAATTATAAAATGTTCTGTTCCAAACAAAGCTGAAATATGTCCAAACAAGTATAGTGAAGATTTTTATTCGATTGAATAATTAATTTGAATTTTTGTTCATGAATTTTTAGAGTATAATATTTATGTTTTTATTAATAATTAAATGTTTATATGCTTCCGATATATGATTAAACAGTATATAAATTACGTTTAAATGTATAGAAAAGTTATTATTTATTTATTTCTTCATGTGGCTTACATAATACAACATTGAGGTACAAAAATATTGATACTACATGATGTGGATTATATAATCTAAAAAGCTCAAATAGCAAAATATATAATACACATTGTTCTACTTATCCACCTGGGTTTATATTATATACTATGTTATAATTATGTATAACATTCGTATAATATGGACTTATTGTTAGTATGTAGTGAAATTTTTTTTATAATATTAATCAGGTTTCATCTAAATTAAAATATATTTTTTAAAAACTATCTTAATAAAAATTAAAACAAAGTATTTTTGTATGTGATATTAATATCACTTAAAATATAATTTAAACAAAAATTTAATTAGTGAAATATTGTTATGAAAGTTTTACGTTATATATTATATAGTAAAAAATTCAATCCATTACGTTACTTTTAAAAACATTGCAAACGAAAAAATCATTAAACTTCATTAACGAACTAGGTTTTTGTTTACTTTTTATCAATCAATAAACTAAATAAAGAATAATGTATTCAAATATTTCATATTAATCAATATACTCATTCTCCTATAGTATTTTATAGCTCTGCTTTATACTTCCAAAAATAATAAACCAGTCATTTTTTTAAATAACAATACGAATCAAGTAAATCTCATGTAAAAACTATAAGACTTTAATTATTGTGTTCATTAATTTTTACTGTGGTTCCCGAAAAATATATTCACAATAAATATTATGCACAAAACAATAGGTTTTAACCAGGGTTGTGCCTATACAACCCTGGATTTTAACAACTGAATTATTTTCATGAAATAACAGCTCAATTGTACCGAAGTTAAGCCAAAATTTAAAATATATTAGACATGTGAACGTATTTTTTTTTAGATGGGTGTTCTTTTTAACTCCCCCAAATTGTAAATTTGAATCTCTTTGTCTCCTGGAGCTACATTACAGCAAATGAGGCAGTCCTGGAGCAAAATTAATGCTGTCCTGCAGAAAGTTACATTAAGAACTATATAATTATTGGGCGTGATTCGTGAAGTTATCCAGCATTCTTATTATCTACGTTTAGAGCCAGCCTAAATCAATGACGTTAACCGTGGTTAGTAAGAAAGCTGGGTAATTTTCTCTTTTATGAATCACGCTCAATAAATCTACATGAAGATGTTTAATAGATAAGAAATAATTAAGAAATAAGAGATATATTAATCTTAATCTGAGTATATTGATTAATCTTAATCTTAAGATATTTATCGAGAGGTTAGAGAGATATTTAGAGAGGTTTATCGACACCTCATAAGAATAACTTGTATATATAATCAATCCATCGTCAACAGAAACACCTTCATATCATGTAAACGTAGTTAATTTTAGTATATATACTAAATACTGTAATAATTAATATTCACTGATGTTCATTTTACTTGCTAACGTTTGTACAAATCTAGCTATAATAGAGAGAAAAATGCACATCAGCTAAAAAAGTAAAAAGTTAGTTAAAGCAATAGTTTAAAATTACTCTAGTTTGACAATAAATACAAAATGTTATATATATGGCAATTATATTACCTTTAACGTGATTAAATGATTAAATTAAAATTATTATAACTTGCAATTCTAATTTAAATTAATGCAAATATTATCCCTTTACTAACTTTCTTGCAAAGTTGAAAAAGAGTTAGGACAGTTGGAATGAGGTAGCAACGGCAGAGACCAAGAGAGAGAAAGAGAGAGAGAGAGAGAGAGATAGAGAGAGAGAGAGAGAGAGAGAGAGAGAGAGAGAGAGATAGAGAGAGAGAGAGAGAGAGAGAGAGAGAGAGAGAGAGAGAGAGAGAGAGAGAGAGAGAGAGAGAGAGAGAGAGAGAGAGAGAGAGAGATGAGCACCAAGCAAGCAAGGCTGCTGCACGGCGAACACTCTTGGCTAGCTTTACATTGAGTGAGCGGTGTATGAGGAGACCACAGAAATAAACATCTCCAACTTCTCCTCTCCCTCTCTCTACACTATCTCCGGCGTATATACTTCAGCTGTGAAACATTCATCTCTGAACGCGTGCCTTGAGAAACACGCCACGAAACACGTGTGTTTCGCGCATATTATACTACAGCCTATGCAAAGTAGTCTTTAAAAATTTAAAAAATGTATATTAAATGTTAAGAAAAATAAGAACAAGGAGGTTGTTTATTATAAAAGTTAAAGTATTATTAGATTTTTTTTTTAAATGCACTTTAAATAATTTAAAAAAGATAAATCTGAAATTAAGATCGTAAATTTTAACATTTTAAATACAAAAGTAATTCTTCTGTACTTTGTGATTAGAATGTTTTTTTTTTTGTTTTTTTTTTTTGGCAGAAGGATACTTGAATGAAAAAGAGAGAGTTATATACAGATAGGATTGCTAGCGTTCTTTCTCCACTAGTTTGGCTATTTACTTTCAACCACATAAAATATAAATTTCACTCTCACATATTTCTTTTTAATGAGAATATATTTTTATTCGTATCTTCATATAGCGTCATTTTTATTTACAATCTGAGTTTGATATTTTTACAAACAGAATTTACTTTGTGGTTTTGGAAAGTTGAATATCGACTTTATTAGCGAAAAAATATCCCAACTCTATTGGTAAGCTGGAAAAAAAAATCCTAACTCCATTGGTAAGCTGAAGTTGAGATATTTTTAATAGGCGCGCGCATGTAAAAATATAATTCTTTTGCTTACCAATGGAGTTATATAGGATATTTTTTTTCCATGCAGCTTACACGGAAATAAATTCTCACAAAGATGTGGTAGAATTTTACCGACTTAGCTCGAGCTAAAACCCATGAACCAAGTAAGTCGGTAAAAACTCCCGATCCAACATTGTAATTCAAATCATACAAACAGGTCGGTAAAAACTACAATGTTAATGGGTTAACACGAAATTACACATTAAGTCAGTAAAATATTAAAGATTTCGAATAGTAAAACTATTCCACTCAGACATGTAAAATTTTACCGACTTGATTTTGCTATTTGTATTTTTTACCGACCTAATGTCTCAAGTTTTACTGTCTTGTATCCTCTAAAGTTAACTCTTTAATTGGGTGAAATTTTGCCTCCCTTATTTGTAGCTTTTACTATTTTCATACTTGTAAATTTTACGTTTAATATAATTTGCTTACATCGAAATATAATGAATATGAAATGACATTATACACTGTAACATTGATAGAAAATATTAGTATTATTACAAAAAAATTACAATGCATATAAAATTATAAATTAATATATAAAAATTACTTTGTGAAATTATTTCACACATCACTCTCGATCTATACCAGAATTAATTATATTTTATTACACTATTTAACTCAAATAAACTTAAGTACGTCATCATGGAATATAAGATTGTTGATAAATAAAAAAGTATCATCAAATTTGTTTCACATTATGTAACACATTTTATTTATTTACGACAGCATACAAATTGGGTAATAATATATTATATATATAATATAATATATATATTTTCAAGAGAGAAAAAAGCAAGTATCAAGAGATTTGAATGACAATTAAAAATAGCAGTTAATAGTTGTATAAAAGTCACTTCAGTTTTATGAATCACTTTCAACTTTCAAGTCGAACACCGAGAATGAATGTCAAATTGCTACAGTACACAGACCGTTGATAGTCCCATCCTTTGGAGTGAAGAGGCTTGCCTTTCGTTGACATAATGGTTTGAGGAATAACTTTTCCAATCGTGGTGTGATTACGCAGAGATGCATCGCGGATGCCTCACGATGATGAGTCGATCGTCCGCTGCAGCACCAAGACACCTTCGGTAGGCGCGTCATTGCTGTAAATATTCGTTATTAGAGCTAACAAGGTACAAGCAATATTCATGAGAAAATACTCGAAATACAATGTATAATATGTTACTTAATTTAAAAGCAACTGAAGCGAAAAATTAATAAACCAATGTTTAAACCTCTTTTAACACGTATACCATGTATTTATTTATAATTATAATTAATATACGGCAAATTAGTATGAATTGATTCGGTAAATTTATGTTAAATGGTACAGGGTATTCATGAATGATTTTTTAGAAAATATATTAATAATTTGCATAGTACCATATTTATAGTAATCGAAAACACTTCGCACTAGGATTTATTTTCTTAAATGCATAATATTATCCTCTAGTCACTAGAGGATACGTGGTATTTAAGAAAATAAATACTGACAGAGAGACACAGAAAGAGAAATCGAGGAGATAAATATAATCAAATAATCATATGAGTTACTGACACAATGATTTTATTATGCTTACCTTAATATGATATTCACGGTGATGAAGTAATGACGAAAAATCTTGACGTTACTTAATTGTATTGAAGAACTATTTAAATTAAACGTATTATACACGGTAGCCCAACTTTCAGCACAGCCTCACTCACCAAGGACGCGTCAAAAATGTGAGGAAGTTTGCTCTAATGTAACGGACGTTTTTGAATAAAACAACCAAGTTGGTAAATTTTAAAAACGTAATGGGCTATATTTGCAAAGTTTGAAGTTGCAAAAAGGAAGCGTGCTAAAATCGCAGATTTAGGTTGGTAAAAATGGCATTTGCAAAGCAAAAATGTTAAACTTTTACCAACATTCTTTAAAAACTATTTTACAATCCTTTGTCTTCAGTTTTTACAGAATACATTGTAACAATGTCGGTAAAATATTACAAACGTGCTGGTAAATGGCGCTTTTACCGACCTTTCCTATTAAAAATTTTTGTCCGTGTACCGATGGAGTCAGGATATATTTTCACTACCATGTCGATATAATATATAAGCATGTGGAATACGATGCAGATATTAGTATCTGATTTCACCCAGTAGAGCTCAGAACGTAATGGCATTATTGGCGCTAGTATATAGCTCGCAGTTATTTTCCAATTAACGACAATTTTCAATTTATAAGTTAACATTTAAATCAACAAATGTCCCATATATATGTTATTTCATTCACCGGTCAGACATTTCCTAGCAATACTTTGTTTATAAACAAAGACCAGAAGAATTTGAGTTTTTCACAAAATAATCAAAATATATATTAATACAATGACATTATTTTAAATGTGTATTTTAAATACATCGCGTTCTTCTATTTTTTTAAATGACGTAAAAATCGACTATGTAAAATCTTATCGTGATAGCATGGAGTATCTAATGGGTTATACTTTATGATGATGACCATCTTTGTATCTTTGTTGACACTACGATACGTCATCACATATGGACCAATTCATTAATAAGTCTGAAAACTTGGTTGCCATAACGTTGCCGTAGAATGCAAATCACGTAACTATAACAAAACAAATGCGATGCAACTCTAAACCTTATCTCACTAGAACATAAGGGTCAAAGTACCATAATTTTTTTTATAGTTACATGATTTACATTCTGAGGTTAAGTGTATGTGGGTCAAAATTACATCGTAATTAACGGTTCATGTAAATAGAACTTTAGAGTAGAAAAACACCGAGGAAATAAAATGTGTTAGTTAACGAAGTAGAAATAAATTGAAGTGCTTTCGTGAGATAAATGAAGTAGAAGAGAATATTATGAGGTAACTTTTAACTATATTATGACACTTTCTACATTATGTTCGCTTGTTAAGTACTATACTGTTTTTTTATTTCATATTAAAAGCTGTTTAAAAATGTTTTTATTTTTATTTCGCACACTAAAAGCTCCTACAGTAAATTACATTGTATTATAAATGCAACCCGCATTACGTAGATGATGAAAAAGTTGCCTATAGTTCAGGCGCTAGAAACATTTATTGTTTTTATTTGTTGCTTTTCATATATAAAACATTATTTAATTGAATATCACACAAAATATCGTAATTTGATTTTTAAAAATCATACTCAAATTACAGGTACACAAGAAACAATACAGGTATAATAATATATATAAAAAATTCCATTCAATACCGTTATAGTGACAATAACAATTTAAACATCTGGAGCATTTGGGAAGAAGTCAATCTAATCACTCACATCGTTACTTTCAAAGTGGAAGATCGGGTCTTACCTGTAACATAAGAACAAAATATGGAGTTAGAACAACAACAAGAGTACATTTTCTACATCGTAATTATTTTACAATACTTCGTTTACTCCAGTCATATCTATTGCCTTTTTACTAATTTGTGCAAGTTTTTAAATCTATAGTGTTCCCCGGCGGGGAAATTTTCTTTCATGTTAGAAAATTTGATTTTTTTCTCAGTGAATATTGAAACTATATTAATTTGAAACCATCTCCTATATACATCCTCCTCCTTCCATTTAGTTTTTTTTTTTTTTTTTTTAATAATGAATCAAGAAATTATTTTCCTCTCTAAAAAATTTCTTAGTGTAAAAAAAAGCAATAGGGAGTTTGCTTGTTTTTTGCATTATAGGTTTGAATATGACGGGCCGGTGGAAACACCGCAAAATCAGCTGACTTGAAGCCTCTATAAGGGATCGAGTTAATGAACTTAAATTAATTTGGGAGTGCAGCTATATTTACATAATGGTCTTTTGACCATTTTGTCATCCTTATAAATTAAATAATTTTAAAATTTAACCAATATACACATTTATCTTTAAGTTAGGAGGGTACTACTTTCCACGTACAACTTAAAGTAAGCTGCATTGTTTTTAAAAATAAATTCAGTTTACTTTAGTGCAAACTTAAGGTGTTGCAATGTTGCCAAACTTCAAGAAGTTACTGAAGCTTAGCATGCATGATCTACAAACTTAACAAATCAAAAGTAAAAAGATGTGATTTATGGGATTTATATGCTATTAAGGTTCATACCTTTTTGAATTTGATAGTATGTGAAAAAAAGGAGTTGCTTTATATAATACTCTCACAAAAAAAAAATCAAAGATAAATTCACACCATTTACTTATAAACAGTAAAAATGCTAATAAGGATTATAATCCTATCTTAACTGTAATAAATATGAACTATCATGTATACTTGGATGAACTTTTTCATTCCATTCTTACATTTCTTACGCATCAAAAGACTGCAGTAATATTTCTAACTCATTTAAATTCACTCAGTTATAAAAAAAAAATTATCTTTTTATTTAATAAGAATAATAAGAAAAGTACAATTATATAAATATAAATCACAACACAACGTATATTTAATATTATATTATATAAAATAAAACTTGTTGCTTTTACAATCATCCTCTATATCATGATAAACGGAAACACATTCATAAAAATTCATTACTAAAACATCACAACTATAAAACATCTCTAAAGCTTATGTATAGTTAAAAAAAATTATTATTATTTTTTTTTAAACTAAAATCTGCAGTAGTGTTTCATGTATGGGCATGAAGGCGCCAAGGTTTAGCGAAAACTTTTCTACAGTTTGTCTGCAATGCACCAGTATATAGGAACTAAAAGTCGTCGTTGTGTCTTTTCAAATGATGCAGGATAGGCCTATACTAAAACATTATAAAGTCAAAGTCATTATAAAAAATTATTAAAATATAAAGAAAACAAATTAAAATTGTAAATTTATATTAATATAAATTTAAGATGGATGTGAAATTTAAATTAGCGTACTAGAATTCAATAATTAGATATAGATAAGAGGGAAATTAATGAATTTTTAAAATGAATTTGAGTTTATTTTTATTTTTTGAACATTTTCCAAAAATATCATCTTCCCTATTCTAATGTAGTTTATTATAGTCTATTTAGATTGATTTTGTAGGGAGTATTTATTACATATAAAAAAATTATCATATGAATTGGAGAAAAATATACTTGGACTAACAAAAAATGAAAGTTATATACGAGCGTGTTGTACGCGTATATGTATCAAAAACAACGTTTTATTACTTTATATATACACAAACAGTAGACTAAAACTACAGTGGGTAATAACATAATTTATATAATAGGGTAATAACGTGTAGTGTGTTCAAAAGAGAAAAACATTTAACAGTTATTTTGCGAGCAATTTTTAGTTTTAATAATATAAAATTTGCGATAACTATAATGAGCTATTATACCGGTGGACCACAAGAGCAGACCAGAAAACATCCACGTGTAAAAAAACAAACAATGGAAATGTATTAAAATAGCAAAAATTAATAATAGTGATCTTCTTTCCCTATAGATTTTGTGAAAATATATTATCATAAAAATGTAAATTGTAATCACATGAAAAAAAATAAGTGTTGCAGAAAAAATTAAATACCCTGTTATATCAATAACTCATACACAACAACAAACACGATGAAAAGAGTTAATTACGTATACATGTATTATGATGATGAACGATAAATTGCAATACATTTATTTAATTTTTACAATATTTATTCGAGACTACGTATGCTGACTTGCCTAATAGTTGTCTTGTATGCGTGATAATAATAAATATCTGAATTTTAATATTGTGCTTATATTTATGTATTTATAATCGTGAAAGACTTTATGAATTTATGTATTTTTAGTAATAATAATCTGACAAATCCTGTCAACTAACTGTATAAATATAAGCTGCAGCTGGCTACATTATAACAATATAAATAACGCGACTTAAAAATTCAAAAAGTTGACATTCTCTTATCCTAGTCATTTTTTTTTTTTTTTTTTTTTTTTTTTTATCAAAAATCTGACTTTTGCACAAAAACTGAAAATTACCATACCTAATTTCAATAGCCATGGCTTCTTGTTTAAAATCAACTTAGCAAGCTTCTTTTTTCTGTAAATAATAATATAATATCACGCGTTTATATATTTTTAATATTTTATAGAGCACAAATAAAGTTACAGCTGAAAAAAAAATTCACTGTAACATATTTTTCATGGCAAAATCAGAGAATAGACTTACACCAATATGTTACTAAATCATGACAAGTGTAGATTACTTTACACAACTCTCGATTCTATGTAAAAATATTCCTTTTATAGAGCCATCGATCATCCTTTCTTGACTTAAACAATTTCTCACCAATGTTCGTACAAGATTATATTACATGATATCAATTTTCTTATGTACAAATAGAGTAGATAGTACAGTCTTTGATAATAAAATTAGGGCACATACGTCACATGCTGGAAAGTTGAAGTGAGCACCATCCAAGGATCTTGTATACTATAGATAGATGGGGGTACTGTCGTCAGTGAGGCAAGGAGGAAGTGGGTGGTAGAACAATAGGATATCCGCCATGTTACCATGGCCTGTAAAGCCAAAATAATACAGAATATTGCGCTAGGCGACCATGATACCATGACTTTTTGCCTCAGTAGCTATAATGCTATTGATATAGGGATATAGGCCTAGCCTATCCATTAAGTAAAAACATTCTTGGCACCATCAGTCCACTCGCTTAACTGATCTGACAACGTTTTTGGAGTTCAGGTGAAAGTAAACTGATAGTGCTCATGCGACATGTTCCACTTTCATTGACTAAGATTGTATACACAAAAAAAAAAAAAAAAAAAAAAAAAAAAAAAAAAAAAAAAAAAAAAAAAAAGGCTTTATGATTTAAAATTAGCTTAATTTGTTCAATGACTTAATCACATAAGAGAATCACAGAATAATATAGTATTTAGGACTTCGTATTATATGATAAGGATATTATTATTATAGATCCTTTCAAATAATAGGCCTAAAAAATTGCGCTTTCTGCATACTGTTTTGAACCCATAAACGGAAGCAGAAATGACGTATTCGAATATTTTAAAGAGCAATGATAAACAAACAGTCGATGTTCAAAATACGTTTAAATACATAATTGCTAAGAAAATAATATTGCTTACATTATACTTCTTTTGCTTACCAAAATAAAAGATATAATTAAAAATATAAAATAAATAAAACCATAACTTAATTAATGAATTAATTTGCATATCCATGTATGATTTGAGGTATGCCATTAAAATCACAAGTTTGATTACCTGGTATAATGTAATCGTCGTTAGAATATTTTCCATTATCGTTCTGAATAATTGAGGATAGAGTGCGTGCGTGAGAGTTCATTTGCAATTTAATTTTGTGGCACCAAAGTTCTACTGCGCTGCATACCAACATGACGAACATCAAGTACTGCAAAGTCAACATACCGACAAGTGACAGTCAAAACTTGCAACCTCATATACGAGAGTAAGGGTGGTGCAACGGTTAACGATGGTTATATAACGTTAGTTACAAAACGTTGCAGATATTTTTCTTTTTAATTAAAAAAATTACATGTTCCTAATAGAATATTATATTAATTACGTGAAAATAAATACTTCATTGTTAAGAACACTGTCATTTGGTGTACAATAAAATATGTTTGGTCTCTTTCACTTTTTTAACGAGTAAAACTCTCATTTTATTTCTTGGATTTATTTCATGTTTTTCATTTTATCAACAATGCATTCACAGAAAATTTTACATTCGCAGTACATAATAGTTATCATTGCTGTGGTTCCATCCCTATTCTCAATTTAAATGTATTACAGTGGTGGATGTAATTTGTAATTATTTTAAAACAAAAACCCCTAGCAGCTATCATTTCAGTAGACAATAAGAGAGAAAAAACGTAGCCAGCTACATGAGTATATAGGACGGTTGGTATAAAGAGAGGGCAAAATACGGTATGTTAACACATACAGGTAGGTGTTTAGAGAGTTTGTAAACAGAGTGTTATGTTTGTCCACCAAAATTATACGACAACTGCTTCTGCTCTCATCAGTGTACACTTTCCTTAACATCACAGGTATAGCACAGAGCCCATGTTAAGGAAAGTGTTCACTCGAAGAAATTTTAGATTCCTTCTGTATACGTTAGCCGTTCAGAGCCTTGAATTGAAGGTAATATAAATATGTATGAAATATTAGGAATGGTATGCCCAGGAACCTTTTAAAATCGATTAGACTGTATTATAATATTGTTATTCATCTTAAAATAAAATTCGACCTTACTTTTCATGTATAATATATATATATTTTTGGATAAGGATTTATCGTTTACCTATTACATTTATGGAATTAGTTACAACTTTGATATATACCCTATATCCTTACCCCTATTGTGTAACTAATTATTATTTTTTTTAGTATTACATATCAGTTGACTTTAGTAGTGAAAGATATATTAATATAAATTTAATTATTATAATAATTAATAATTATACTTCAACATGACCTCTCAATTTCTCATATTATATTCTTAAATGTAAAGTGCATCTTGTTTCTTTTAAAAGAAATTATGAAAAAAATTTAACAAACTTTTAAAGGGGCATTTACAAAGGTTAAAGGCCCGATTTTAGGCACAATTTTTCATGTCAGAATTTAGCCCTAAATCGGGCCCTAAACCTTTGGGAATGCCCCTTAACTATAAAGCAATCACAGAAAAAGTAAAAATTACTAATAAATCTGTTCTTTTAACTGACATTTTCAATCTTATACCTCACAAATTTTTTAGAACAAAAACATTGCACTTTTTACTTTCCATGACAATAAATATTCACGACCACAACAGAACATGCAAACGTTAAAAAGACCTCATCGTGCTGAAAGCGCTTGTACAACACGAGAGGGGGGTAAACCCACCTATAAACATAGAACTGTTATTATAGTCATTGTCCACGCGTATTGCTCTGCTTTTTTATTTTTATAAAACACTTTTGTCATCAAGCTCTAATTACTTATACAAGCACTTGGTTTAATGGTTACTACATTTTTTTTAACTGCTATATTGCATGTATGTGTTGAATTATAAGGTATATAGCAAAATATTAATTTTGTATAGTGTTAATTATTTGCCATCATATATATCATTATTTTAAATAACATAGCAGGTGATGATTGCTGAAAATCTAGTATTGACATCGTGAATTGATATATATGCAAATGGAAATAATTTTTTATAAAAAGGTATATACTGCTATTATATATTTATATTGTTTCTATATATTTTTATGAGAGACAATAGAGTATCGACCTCAAAATGTTGTATTGCAAAAATGGATACAGGGTGCTGATTTTTTCTTGATTATTTAGAGCTAGGGAAGTATTGCTAAATTTTTTTGCCGAGGTCAGGTTTGAACCCACGCCCCTTTTAGGTCCTATCCTTTTATTAAAAGAGGCGTCCAGAGGCACCACTTTCTCTGTACTTTCAATAATTTTTTAAAAATAGTTCCCGGACTCTAAAAGAAACTGGAAAAAAATCAGAGTAGAGTAGCATACCTTTTGCAAAGGTAATACCTTTGCACCCTCTATCAATTTCTGCATTAATCAATTAGTATTAGTGCAGTTAAAAAATTGTGAATTTTCACAAACAAAAAACATTGTATGTGCACTCTCATAATTAATGTTGAAAATTAATTATCTATTCGGGGTTTCTATAGATTTTCTGTTTATATTTAACATGCATGTATTAGCTTTATTCTTATGAAATACTTTTAAAACATGAATATATAAGTTATGGTACAGATTAATCAGAAAGTTCTAATTTTGACCACAACTGTATTACCTTGAGTTATTGCGCTTTTCACTTTTATATTTTTAATCTTTCAACCCCAAATTTTTTTTACCATATATAACATGAGAGATTGTGAGTTGATATAGAAACATGATGTCATAAACAGAGAGCTGGAGGACATGTAAATAAATCAAACTTATTGAAACAATATCAAGAGTATATATATCATTCAAATAACTGCAACAAAATTTGAAAACAAAAAAAAAAA
Organism: Siphlonurus alternatus; assembly: GCA_949825025.1. Classification (NCBI taxonomy): domain Eukaryota; kingdom Metazoa; phylum Arthropoda; class Insecta; order Ephemeroptera; family Siphlonuridae; genus Siphlonurus; species Siphlonurus alternatus. The sequence goes on along the minus strand of OX463786.1, from coordinate 16,380,615 downwards.
GTGAAAAGATCTAAAAAGGAAATCAGTAGTTTATTTTTCACTTGAAAAGATGTTGTTGTTTTTTTTTCCTCCCCCTCTATTTCATTTTTCCAATTTGTTTCAAATCACTTTCCAGCAGAGCTAGTTTTACAATATTATTCTCAATACAGTATTGTATATACAAACAAAACTTTTTGTTATATACTGGACATTATGTTAGCTATATAGGCCTATGGTAGAATGGATACAATCAAATGTTATGCAAGAACAAACTAAAAAATACAAATGACAAAAAAAAGGGGAATCTACCTTTTGTGTACGAGAATATATAAAGAAACAAAAGTTGTGGTTCAGTTTACGTAAATAAAGTACACTCTTAGCATTGGAAATATTCCCACAACAATAATATAGATCAACAACAGCAGAGTCGATTGCCTTGAAAAAAGAGTTTTCCTATAGAATATACACCTCTGGACATTACGAACGTTACCTTGCTATTCAATTCAACATATAATAAGAACTTATATGTTTAACTTGAATTAAGTTATTTTTTCCTTATAAAACTAACAGTAAGATTATCACCAAAATGTTTGTCATCACTTTAAATATTAAAAATATTTTCTCCACCTTAAAATACCACTAAATCAAGTTAAAGCCATTAAAAAAACTTGAACAGTCATACTCACTTTGCACAATACACATTATTTTATTAGCAAATAGATCATGATAAAACGATGGGTTAATGCTTTTTGTGAATTCTTAAAATCTGACAAATTCACAGCAGCATTACTTTTTTTTATAAAAGTCATTACTGCAATGTAGAAGTTCAAGATAATATAGTGTATATTCATAAAACTTGTACTTTCACCGTGAAGATACATAAGTTTAGTTCTAACGTTCACATTTTGCAAAGAAAGTAAATAACATTCCAGCAGAAACGTTCATAATAAACCACAAACTTGGTTATGGTAAAATGACGTCACAAAAATGCCTTCATAAGAACCTCTCCTCGGGAAGAAGAAAAGAGGGATGATATTTTAAACTCTGCTACTTGTTTTTATATTATCTCATTTGGATGTATTCAAATTTAACTTTGTTTTTTTCACCACTAAAATCATGCAAATTGTTTATGAAGAACATACAAATTTAATGTGACTACAGTCAAATTTACATGATATTCCCTCCGGAAGTAGCCGGAAGTGTAAAATTTCTGACCTTCCTATTCATTATATTTCAGCATTAAAATTTCACACATAGGTCAGTTCTTCTACTTCAAAATACACTGTAAAGTTTCAAAACTAAATTACAAACAGAAGAGCTGCAAACTTCACACTTCCGGCTTATACTTTCGGAAGGAATATAAAATTAATTTGACTGTATTGTAGTATCTTTCACGTATTGCAACAAAATATCGTTGTGGTAAAATAAAAAATGAATGTCTTTGTCATTGTTAACCAAATTGTATTAACATAATATATATTATATATATATATATATATATATATATATATATATATATATATATATATATATATATATATATATAGGTCAATTTCTAACAAAATCATTATACCAAATGAAGCCAGTCCCTCTATATAAAAATATCTTTGATCTTACTTTGAATGTTCGTATTATACATTTTATATTATTTACGTTCAAAGTTTATTCTGCTTATACTAATCGACTGACAATGGACATAAGCACTTTTCTCGCTACCACGACTTTATGACTTTATTATGCGTAGATTATTTTTCCTTTATAACTAAACTAATCAGTAATCAGTTGTAGGCCATTTTGCGATTGTCTCTGTCATAAACGTACGTCTATGGTCTCTGTCAAACCGAAGCCACGGATAGTATGCCTTTTGCCGGCTTGTGTCTGAGGGAACCATGGAAACCTCTATCAGGATGGCTAATGAATTCAAGATGCCATCAATTATATTTTTTTTATATAAGCGGAATTATATAGTAAATATTCAATTAATCACCGCCGAATAAAAATAATTTATTAGCATAAAATTCTCAGCTTAAAGGTACACTTATTTTGAAAAATAAGCAGCAAAATAGGAAAGTCTTGATTGCATATTTTATGAGTACAACTATTTTGAAAAGAACTATATATATATTATTGTATGTCTTAGAAATTGAAATACAGTAAAAAAGTAAGCAAACTTCCTGGAGTCTTTGCTAAGAAAAGTATTATTCTTTCTATAAAAAATATCTTTCTGATATTATATGGACTTTTCTCTTCAAGTTATATACAAATGTAGGTATTTATAATATTATATATAAGCATTTGTATGAATTCACAATGCAAACTGTGGCTTTTACTGAATATACACATAGAAACCCCGCCCGTTTGCTTTGCTGCATATTGTTGTTGGCTACTGGGGTCTGCACTAACAATGGAATGTCGTTCTGTGGCTTTACCATCATACAATATGACGGACAAAATGACGGTGGACATCCATCGTATATTATTATATATTACCATATATCATCATGCTATTTATTTGTGCAGTACACTCTATATATTTGAAATTGTAATACATGACATATTTAGAGATTCTTTAGTAGAGTTAAATAGAAAAACTTGCATGCTTGTGTTCACAAATCAGTATTACATAACTATATACTGTAAAACGTGTTTGATAATAATAAACATGAATATTTCAATATTTATTATTATAAAATACAACCAGTATATAAATTATATAGTGAGAGCGATTCACGAAATAGTTATCCAGGTTTCTTACTAACTGTGGTTAGCACCAGCCAAATTCAATGACCCTAAAAAAGGTTAGTGAGAAACCTGTGGATAACTTCATTTGTAAATTGAACTCATTGGGGGGCATTCACAAAGCACTTTAACCCCAACTTTAGCCCCAAGTTTTATCCCTGGTACTAAACATGGTGCTAAACTAGGAGCTAAACATGGTTAGCCCCTGGTTTAGCACCATGTTTAGTACCAGGAATAAAACTTGGGGCTAAAGTTGGGGTTAAAGTGCTTTGTGAATGCCCCTCACTATTTCCAAAATATTGTATTTCTGGACGGCGTCACACTTATTTTGGAGGTGTGGCGAACTTCAATTTTTCGGTAAAAATCACTTCTCTCACGTCTTCCGAAATTTCAAATAATATAACCTCTCCCTTAAATTTATACAGCGTTCTAAAATCGATCAATCGGAGCATATGGATAACCATACTACTTCTTCTATGGTCGGAGTTAGCGAAATTTTTGATATTTTTGTCGATGACTATTTTTCAAATGTTAAAGAAATTAAAACAAACAAACAAACATAAATATAGCTGTAATAACAAAAATAATTAAATTATTAAGTATACAGAAAGTAATTATAATTTATAAATGTAATTATATTAAATTACATTCTAGCATTGGATTGCTAATTATTCAATAAATACTGAGAATCCTTACTTGATATTCCCTGATTAATTATAGAACTGCACTGTATGCAATTATGCACATTGTATGAAATAATATACATATTAATTAATATACATATAAATGTACTGCAGCTAAAGGAGATAAACTATGTACTGCAAGATGAATAATTAATATTAAATTATCTTGAACTAAATTAAAATTTCATCAACTCATAATAAGGTATTTCCATATTATGTAACATTCCTTAGTAAAATTTTCTCTTTATTTATCAACCTTTAATTTATTATAACATTAGTAGAGTTTCATGAAAATTTAAATACCGTTCTTACAATTGATTAAAATTAAACAACAAAAATGATCCTGCAGACGTACAAAAGTGCATGGTTTTTATTTTAATCCATATTTATTTGATATTTCATTGTTCATAGTCTATGATTAAAATATAATATAGGATATCATAATAAAAAACTGCAGAAAAAAATGAGAAAAATAATTCTTTACTCAGGATAAGACATATATTATGTGCACTTTGCGTAAATTTTTTAGGCCCCATTGCATGGCGAAATTTCAAAAATAGCAATGCATGATGGTCGCATTTAAAGTTTCGCGGTACCATGGGGCCTAAAATACTTGAACGTGATTGGCTAAGCCCTTTAACATTGGTCAAATCGGTGGCTTAACCTGTATAAAACCAACCTTGATAATATATTATTAGGATAGCTATAAGGTCAGCAATGGTAAGGGCTATATTAACAACACATCTGTAATGTGTTCAATATTTCTTCACTTTAAAGTTTGAATAACATATCAAAATTAAAATTTATGGGTTTTAAAAATTACAACAACATTACAATTGTATAGTATAGCAATTAATACGAACCTCATATAGATATAAACAAACATGAAAAATTAATAATTCAAAACAATTAAAATTATAAATAAAACCCATTCATGCCATGACATTAATTATTATTATTTTTAAATATATTTTTAGTCCATAGCACATTGTATTTAATTTATTATTATATTAAATATATAAATGAGAGAAATATTAATTACATTTTTTGCTATACATTAAAATGCCTTTGTGTACATTACAATTATATTATTATAAATTAGAGTAATACATTGTTATTCAAAATAAATTGTAATTTTAACTCATTTAAAATTCGAGATGGAAATTTTCCCTCTTTTGATACATTTCAGTTAACGCAATGATAAATAATAAAATAATATTTCCTTCAACTGTGAAATATATACTTATGACAAAAGGTTTCTGATATATCTCTTCATGGCAATGAGAAGAAGAAAATCTTAGACGCTGAAAATGTGTTTTTAGAGATAAAATATTACAATGAGCAAGAGCTATAAACAAAAAGAGGTAAGTTCAATTTAATAATAATTTATTGCTTCACATTTATTTACATTTTGTATCACAGAATTTTCAAAACCCAATTGGTGCATTTTTTTTTCTTTACATTTGAATAGAGGACTTCGAGTGATATATATCGTTAAATAAATAAATAAATAAATAAATAAATAAATAAATAAATAAATAAATAAATAAATAAATAAATAAATAAATAAATAAATAAATAAATAAATTAATAAATAAATAAATTAATAAATAAATAACTCTCTAACAACCTAAAAATTAGGATGAAAAATACTGTGACATCATAGTCATGCTAAAATGCATTTCCTCTTACAACATAAAATTTGCATGATTATGACGTCACATCATTTTGCAGCACGATTTTTAGAGTGTTGGAGAGTTCAGCCCAAATGTAAAAAAAAATGACAAAACTCATGGTCCTAATCACCATTATAGTGGAAAATTGAAAAGGACACCACATATTTATTTTTTAACTGACTTGTGGCACTTCTGTTTCATGTGCCATGAAAAGACTTAATCCAAACATGTAATAATTATATCATATCTACCATGTTTGAAATAGAGATAAAATATTTGGATTTTGCATTATTGTATTTTGTAGATTTCTAGCATTCAATGAAACATTGCTAATATTATTATCTTATATAATAAAAATGATTAAGTGTTCGCAGAGTTTATACAACAACTCTTTTTAAAATATAATACATACAAAATTGTTTAATACCACCCTTAATACAAAGCAAAACAAAAACGTAAAGAAAACAAAATCTGCATGAAATAACTGATGCACATGTAAAAATAATACAATATTATAATATATATCAACCTTGTATATGGATCAGATGGAATAATATATATATATATACATATATATATATATATATATATATATATATATATATATATATATTTGCTCTCTATATACAATATAGTCTATATACTTTGTTTTATTGCTTTTCAAGTAGCTGATATGGATGCAAAACAACTATTTAGCATCTGGGTCCAAAAAGGTATAATATTTTACTACTTTTAAAAACATATTTCCTTATAATAACCAGGTGATATTACCTGTATAAATTTTATCTCACTGTGTAGTGATAAAATGTTACATCTTATGACATTGAGGGATGTACCAAGCAGTATAACGTTTCATTCCTTTAAGAACAGGGAGAGGGAGGGGGAGAGAAATAGAGAGAGGGGTTGAGAGAAACAAGGTGTCAGGGCAAAGTTTTCACTAGGGAACTCGACTATCTTACACATATAATATTATATATATTTATAATATAAAAAGTAAAACTCGTTCACCCATTTTAAGGTAAAACCAGATCTTAATACTGTTCTGAGGGATTGCGCTCACATCATGCCCCCATGCCCCTGGCAGCGCTGAGGTGCACCAGAATGCACGGACTGGCATATTAACAAAGTTTATAATTATATATTTTTTTTTAAGAAATCAAGTTTAAATACTTTAATAATACCAAAGAATTAATATCTAGATTAATAGATATTAATTCTTTGATAATACTTTAAACAGTACACGATAGAACTCATATAAAAAAAATCTCACCGACAAAAAAATGTTTAAAAGTATTTTTTATGATTTATTTTTTGTCATTATGCCTATGCTCACTGTACAATCTGGCTCTTTTCCCTCCCTCCTTTGCCCCCTTCGCAATATCGCAATGAGCAGGTATAGGTACTACTCCTTTCCCGCCTCACGTAAACATAACAGAAATCAGCTCTATACCTGATGCTTCTATAGTAACATTTAATGTGTTGCCATTGATTTTTATTACAACAAAAAGTCGATGTATACGAAGATTGAGATTCTAGTGGGACTACAATTTGTAATACATATGAAATGTGGAATTCAACATTGAACAAGTTAGTAAATAATAAAATATTCCACTTGTTTTAAATCCCTTGTGCTTTACTTTCAAACTTTTAAATCGGATTAAAACAAGAAATATAATGAAACATAGGATTGCATAAAAAAAAAGGACTTGGTAACAATAACAATGAAAAGATGGGGGTTACCAATTAATGAATAAACACATGATATTTTCTTTTATCCTTATATGTGCATAATTTCAATGCATTTCGACATACCTGTACAGTACTATCTCATCGCAGCTAAAAAGTTTTTTCATACAGTATAAAAATTGCCCATGAAAGTAAAGACGTCAGTGTACTTGAAAGATGACTTTTACTATATAAAAAGAGTGCACATAACCAGAATTTAACTGAGTATACATATATATAACTTTTGTTACAAAAATCCTTATGTGTAAACATACACGCGGTCTTATATTATATCCCTGGAGATCACATATAAAAAAATATATCTTATATATAAGGGTTGTGAGGAAAGTTTGTAAAGCTGGTTTACTTGAGTTTATATTATTATTATGTACAGTAATGGAAAGGTAGGTTTTTATATCAAAATATAAAATCTACAAATGAAAAGTAAAGTATTTGTAAATTGAGTTTTACTATTATGTATAATGAACAACATACATGTATGAAAAAATTTTATTGCAGAAATGCATAGAGGTTACCAAATTATGCTACTCTGAATTTTTTCAGATTTTTTTGAGTCCCGGAACTATTTTTAAATAATTATTGAATGTTCTGTGATTTCAGTTGGTACCCCTGAATCCTTAATAAAAAGGATAGAGACTGGACGCCTATTGACGCCTCCAGGGGGCGTGGCCGCACTTTCAATAATTATTTATAAATAGTTCTGTGTCTCAAAAAAATCTGAAAAAATTCAGAGCAGCATAATTTGGTACCCTCTATTCATTTCTGTAATAATTTTTTTTCATGTATGTTGTCCATTTTCAATACTGTGTCAAAAACTGTATATTAATATGCAGTAATTAATATTGAAAATACATTTATTTTGCACCACTCTTTACTTGTAGTTCATTTAAAATAATAAAATATTTATTTCAACACTACACATTTAAAAAAATATATTGAAACATCTTAATTGTAAATTTCAAATAAAAATAGAGGTAGAAAATTACTCAATTTAGCCCCCGTTATGGTTAATTGTAACAATTTAATACATGTAGGCATAAAAAAACATGCAGCAGTAATGCATAATTATGCTGAAAACAATTGCATAAATTAATATACGATTAAATTAACAACTTTTATTTATATTATATTAATAGAATCACAACTAAAGTCGTATCTTCAGCAATATAATAAAATTATACAATGGTCTGTTCATGCATGTGAGAGTGTTAAATAATTACTGTACTATTATATTATATAATATATTATAGTTTCTGCATGCTGCTGCATTACCAGATAATATTCAAATATTCAGCAACGTTAAGCGTACAATACAATGCACTGAGCTCAATAATTAGTTAATTACTCTCTATTTTAAATACTGTATCCCATGCACTATTCAAATAATGATCTAGTTTTATGGTATTTGACAAACATAATTATTCATTGTAGATTTTTGCAACGTTATATTTGTTTTGACATTTCAAAAATCTGTGAGTATCGGAAAAACGTCGTAAGTCATACAAAAGAATAAAAAAAAGGCGGTACAAATAAAAGTTTCAACACATGGTAGTCTCAGTGGAAAAGAAGAAATTTATCTCATTTTCCTATAGAAGCCATAAAACTGGAACAACGACCGTGTCTATACTCTATCTTTATATAAATAAGGACGATATTTTATTACTTTTGAATACAAAAATGAACCTTAAGTATTCAATAAGTTATAATAATTTAAATGTCTTTGCTAGTATGGTGGGTGGGAAAAAATGTGAGATATATATAAAAAAAAAAAAGTAAAATCCATGCTGTTGCTTCTACTATCGTCTAGCCTGTGGCATTGTCAGACAACATAGGATTATAGTTTAAATCTTACATAAGTACACTATGGGAAAGCCGTAAAGTTATTACCTGATGTATAGGTGTTGTCACGGAGTCTCTTATGATCTCAAAATGCTTTAGGATGACTAGACTGTACAAATCCTGGGTTAGACTGGGCAAGATTCAAGGAATTCAGAGACTAAAGTCGTCCCCATTTATCATTGGTTTGACGTCACGATCCTTTTCCTTTGTACTCCAATACAATTCTAATGGGAGGGTCACGTGACGTCAAACGGTCCTGACTCACAAACTTTAAAGCAATAAGCATTAAGCAATATATGTGCTACACTAGCGGCACCACGTTCAGACCCCGCGAAGCTCTGAAAATCTTGGTCAAATTTTTGGCCGTAAGACACGGAGGTCTCTGCAAGGTATTATACACAGGAGGATGGCTTACTTTTTAAGCTATTGCCACCACATGTTGTCTCAGAGTGACGTCATGGTGTACGAGTAATTTTGATTCACCATGCAGCTGCTGGTATAATATACGAATTGTTCCAAAAGTTGACGAAAATACTCGAGGACCGTACTTCTTCAATTTGCTTTTCTAAATCATCCCCATTATTTCTATTGGGTAAGATTTAAACCAGGGACATGGGGGCTTATTTCAATATGCTTCTATATCCAGCCTATTTTACAGGGTACGTGTGCAAACGTAAATGTTGATGAACTATATATGTAGACAATACAGCTTGATGCCATGCCAGAAGAAATTATTTGCAATTATTTAAAAGAATAAAAAAAAATTAAGCTAACAACTTTTTTTTAGTTCTAAAGACTAAAGTTTGTAAACTTTTTTTTAACTTTTTTTTTTTTTTTTAAAATCGTTATTATAAAGTTTTACTCTAATATGCTACAAACATGCAGAGTTGCATTCCAAGCCATCAGCTACTGTAATTCAAGATCTGACATCACATAACTTAAATTACTAATTATTCGTAGTTATCACTATATTGAAAATGAGCCAAGTTTTGATGAAAGGTTGCCTATTTTATAAAACTGAAGGAGTGACAAATGACTTTAACTTTTTTCGTACCCTATGAATGATATCTAAAAGTAGATTAAAGGTACGTTTCTTATGCATACAAAATTGTCTAAAAATATATCAAATAATAAGAATTGCGTGCAGCTATCGTCCCTTTAACTCCCTCGTCAGTGATTTGTTACAGTCAGGGAGGGTGATGTATATCACGGTGCATTCTACTTAAAGGGGTATTTTCACCATCAAGAAGTAAACTTTAGCTCTTTTATTTTCAGACACACCAATTTACGACTAGGTAGAAAATAACAAATCATTCCATGATCACGGGTTAACAAGATAACGTTTTACGGAATAGGGATGTCTTTAATTGTGAGTTTGACCTATATAAGTCGTTTTACACGTTATAATTTTGCTCTCTTGCAAAATGAATTAAAGATTTTAGATCATTTGCAAGTGATTACAGAACAAGATAAATTTGTAAGACAAATTTTTACATAGTTTTCATACTTCATAATTATAATTATGAAGTGGGTATTACCATTTATGGTATTTTAACTATTTTATTATAATACACACTATTTATTTCACACATTTTTTGTCTTCATAACAAGAAAGTTTTTATATTTAAGTAATTGACTTACAAGAACATGAACATTAAACAAAAAAAAAAAAAAAAAATCTTGCAGAAAATTCATTTTCAACATGAGTTTGAACTTTTCTTTTAATATTTTGTGTGTAAACAAATAAAATTATAATGAATATACAGCACTATTCTCAAGTGAAATATGATATAATATACTGTATAAGTGAAAAAAACTACAAAGCTTTTAAGCCTACATATTTCTCAATATTTTTTTTAGTAATATGTATTTTCTTCAACAAATTTTCAATTAAAAAAAACTGGTGTACATACTTTACGGTTCGCACTGTACCTCGGCTAGACAGGGTCACGGACCCAGGTGTCCCGAACAAGCAATCTATATGTTCAGATTTATCTAGGAACCAGCTGAGAGAAATTCACGTGTCAAGTATAAAAAAAACGAGTGGGTGTTTAGATGGATCGTCGTACGAAATATCAAGAGAAGCTTATATTTCAGAACAATGTTTATCTGTTAGCGAGTACCGTATTTTATCATAAATATATATATTTTATACAGGAGTTACGCAGTGTTCATTGTGTTATCAAAATGAAATTCAATTTATTATTTGTAAAATAATTCTATAAATATTATCGTCGTAATATAGTGAATTAAAAACTCATTTATTTTCAGTTATAGTATTATAGCGATATGCCTCAGGGTAAAACAGTTTTTTGATATGGCATAAAAAAAGTTCAGACGACATAGGTACCATACTTAACATAATTATTTCTTATAATATATATCGATATTGGTACATACTTACACAGAGGTTTATATCATATATAAAGGTTTCAATGGAAAGTTTTAAAATTTCAAAGTGCAGTCCCTAGAAATTTGCTTCACATTGTCACATTGCATCGTCTATGTATCCCTTAAACAACATATCGATGCTCTCTTTCTGCTGTCTTTTGCCAAGGAAAATTTTTCATGACGAAGAATGTTCATTGTACTTATATAGTACGTTGAACCTCGTACACTTTTTGAAGTATTGTTACATTTATTTTCTTCAACTTATATTATAGTTTAGCACATCGTTCCGAAGGACACTGCCATGTATACGCTTTTATCCCACTGTAGTAATTTGAAAGAAATTCAAAGTTGTTATTGCGATATAATTTCCCACTATACCATTAATCAGAAAAATCAATTTTCTGGACTATCTTGTGCATTTAAAGAAGCAATATTGTTCATAATCAGAACCCCCACCTCCTAAATTAATATATAAAAGAAAGTAATTTAATATAATCTTAAAATACAAAGCTTTTGCCAAAGACTTAAGAATTTCTAATTATATCATAATATTTTAATTAAAATATTCTCAAGATCTTTAAAATCTTCTTAACAAAATTTAATATACATTATATGTAGACTTGAGGCAGTGTTGACTGCTGTTCATAATTTGTTGTATTATTTTGTGAACAATATTATGTATTTTTTAAATTGATTTGTAAATGAATAAATTTATCATATAAATATGTCCATTGGAATATACTGCAATATATATGTAGTATATGCAGAAATAAGTTTTATTATTAAATATACAAGCATGACAAAATGTAATTTAAAATCGTAGGTCTGTTCGTAAACCCTGCTCGACGTACTCTGATGCATGAGCAAGTTTACGAACAAAAATCGTGACGTCATTTGCATGCACTCCCTACCCCACACTCTGAGCTGGTGTAAGAAAGTGTACACCGAACAGAGGGTTTACGAACAGATCTCGTTTCTTTATTATACAAGAATCCTTAACAAAATATAAGATGTGGTTATCATTGCACATGTGCCCTTTTGGTATTATATTTTATGCTTGCTGGATTATAAATATTACGCCATTACTGTATAAATTCAAAAAAAGAAAGTGGTAGTTTAATCAATCGATGAGCAGTAATTTGGTATATTTTATTAATAATTTTTATAATATGACTTGCCCTGTCAGAAAAAAATTGTATTTATTTTCATTTATAAGTCGTAATGGGATCGTTACTTGTCAAAAACAATTTCCATTTTAAAACTGATAACATGTCACTAAAGTTGACATTTTAACCTGAACATGATAGAAATAAAACACATCGATAAAAAATAAGTAACAAACGGAATGACATTATACAATTTATTACTTTGATGGTCGGACGAAAATACAGTTAAATCGAAATAAATTCTCTCTACACCCGAGTTGAAATGTAAGGAAAAAGAAAACTTTTACTGAATGTAATAATAATAATTGTATATTGTAATAATAAAAATACTGTAGCTAAATATAGCTATACGTATATAATTTTTAGAAATATAATTAAAATCTTCACTACGATTAATCTAAAACTAGAAATGATGGATTCGTGTCTTTGACAAGTGCCTTTTTACTGCTTTGATGTAACATTCATATAGAGACAAAATGACACTACATTTTAGACCGACAGAGAAATAAAAATATTAACCCTTTTGTTTTTTAATTTAAAAAAGTGGTAAATTATATTAGCAGTAACAAAACGAATGTATTGTATACTATATAATCTTCCTTTAGTTCTGTTTTTAAATTAAATATTATCCGCGTAAAGTGTATACAATGTATACAAAATCTATATATTTTTCAGTAATTTTTAGTATAAATATCATTAATGTACAAAAGTTATAGGATGCATGTTACTTTTAAAAGAAAGTTAAATCACACTTCCGTTTTATACATCGAATTACATTTTTGATTTTTCATTTACTCCAACTGTATCACGTAACATGGTAGCAATGATACTACAACCACACGGGTGTTTTCAATTTACTGTTGAGTGTTAATAATAATAAAAAAAAGGGCACCACCGTCATCCATTGAGGAATAATAGGTCAACTGATAAGTTCATTGGAGTGTTAAATTTGGTTGCTGCTGACAGCTTTCCGCGCGAACACCGCTACTCAGGAGAAGCGAAATAAAACAAGTACAAGAATCTTCTATTTCTTTCTTCTTTAGATATATCAGCTCTGGTATATGTACACAACTGATACTAAAATACGAGACCATTTTATAAAGGTGTGTTTACGTGATACTGATTTTTATAATTTGACTCGTACAACGCAATTATTTTGTACAGTAATGTATGCATTATGCTGGAAAAGAGACAAATATAGGATCGTTTTAAAAATGTGGTAACTATTTGTATTTTTTTTTAAATTTAAATTTTTTATTGATTTGAAATAATAATAGAGGCTGTAAGTAGAAAATTTTGTCTATAAGCCATCATAAATTTGTTGATTTTTTTTTTCTGCAGTAATTATTAATTAATTTGAATTTATCTCGAACTCTCCCCTTCCAATTAATGCTGAAACACACCTCAAGCTCGTTTTTTTTGTGTAACTTGTTAGGTTTAGATTGGACGGTGGTAACACCGCAAAATCAGCTGACATGAACACTTTTTCAATCGTCGAGAGATCAATACCGTAGTGTATTAACTCTGTTAAAAACAATTATTTCCATCAAGAAAAACACTATTTCAACCCTATTTCTACCTTTCAACTGGTAATGAGTAGACGCATAGTAATACTTGAGATTAGAATCTTTCGAAGATGAGAGTATGGTCACGCAGGTCAAAGGGACGTTTTTTGAAAGCTCAACAATTTTATCTTATGGAAAAATTTGAATTTCAAAAAGCTGTAACTCCCTTCAAAAAATTTAAAAAAGTGTAAAATAAAGTACTTGCATTAATGGTAAAAAAAGGTAATATTATAGAGAAGAAAAATTGTGATAGTTTGAGTATTTTAATAGCAGAACCTCATTAAATATTAATAGCAGAACCTCATTAAATAGTGTCCTAAAAAAACTCCCGACATCGGTGCAATGCTTTTCTTATACGGAGCAAAAAGGACATCAAATTCTCGCTCTTAATTGTTTTGATTTTTTCCTATAGGAAAAAAAAGAATGGAGTGACAATATAAAGCTATTGGGTGCGATTCACGAAGCAGTTAGCCAAGTTTCTAACCACGTTTAGCTAAACCACGTTTAACTATACCTGTTTTACGTGTTAAACCATGCTAGTTAAACGTGGTTAAGTTAAACGTGGTTAGAATCCTGGCTAACTGCTTCGTGAATTACGCCCATTATTATAGAGCTGATTTTACCTATAATATTTCAGGTACAATATTCACGTGATAAGTCCCTTGTATATACAACATTATAGCATCCTTTGACTTCGATAGGTTTCCATGAATTCTTCAATTTGTTTTCAATTGTTTTTGTTTACGATGATACATTTACAGTACTTGAACAGAGCCTTTTCGGAGGCAATGACCGGGATGTAATGGCGTGTTTTTTACCTTATTGATTGTGTGCAGTGACTCTTCAATACACAAACCAATAGCTGTGCAATTAGCTTAAGTACTTCAGTATGTAATTGAGTATTTGTAACTAATTACAAAATTGCTATTCGTTACAATAAATCATCAATATTATTATATTTAAATTATAATTTCAATATGACAAATGCAAAGTATATAAGTTAAATTTATATGTTTAGTTCATTTGGAAGAAAGGAAGAGCGTGAAGAGTACAATAGACAACTTATACGTATATATTATAATATAACAATGTTATTGCATAAATTACTAGAGCATTCAAAATTATATTGCTCAGATCATTTTTATAGACCAGGAAGTAAATAATTATTGCATTTTGGGCCACGCCCCCTGAACGCATTTAGGCCCCATCTTGTTATTGATTACAGACGTTTAAGGGTAAGGTAACGCCACCAATGTTAAAAAAAGTCCTTCACACAAAAATTCTGAAAAAAATTTAAAATGTTCTCCTCTACATCCCCTATCAGTAGGTAAAATATCAGGTATACAAATACGATCTAGTTTTTGAGTTATGAATTTTTAAAGTTGACTAATTTAACATGGGAATTCCATTTCTCCATGTTAAATTAGCCAACTTTAAAAATTCATAACTCAAAAACTAGATCGTATTTGTATACCTGATATTTTACCTACTGATAGGGGGTGTAGAGGAGAACATTTTAAATTTTTTTCAGAATTTTTGTGTGAGGGATTTTTTTTAACATTGGTGGCGTTATCTTACCCTTAAAGGAAGGCTGCCCAGTAATTTCATTGTTTTTTAAAATAGTACCCAGACCATAAAAAATTTGAACAAAAAAATCAGGGTAGCATAGTCGTGTATCGTCTATTAATTTATTTTACAGGGTAAAAAAATTACACACTTGTCCAAATATTTTTTTTTACATAATATACATAATAAACAAGCTAATTAAACCACTACCTGACATTAATTTTCTTAATCATTTTATTATTATCATCAAAATTTGAAGGGTAAAAACTTTTCTTCCTGTCAATATATATTGTTAGATTTCAGGGTATTATTTTGTTTAGTTTTATCTTATTATATGGTTTTATAAAAAGTCTTCTACTCGCAATGGTTGTTATAACAAACCATTGTTTATAATGTCTTTCGCATGAAGCCTTTTTCATTGTTGAACATGGGACTACTAATTTTGCCACCAAAGCAGAGAACGTAATGACATTGTTGGCACTAGGTAACAATTGCAACTTTAATAATTAACGGTCACTTTCCATAAGTAACCATGTAAATCAACAACCGCCCCATGTTTTTTCCTTTCACGCGATAGACAGTGGTTTTATAGTGTCATTGTCACTCTATAACTGACATCTATAATATTAGTTAGGAAACTTTCCAGGACCAACATTGTACAAAATAATATTATAACCCTTATAATTTCTCATATAACTTAAACTATTTCCCCTCGTTTTGACACACTATATACAACTGTTTCTAAGACCCAAGCCACAACTAAGTTAGCTATACAATATACCAAAATGTGTATCTACTATAGCAGCAATATATGGTCGGTCGTGATATCTGTGTATGACACATTGAGTGACGGGGCCATAAGTCAGCGCACAATTGCTTACGGCATAAATGCTATACTGTACAACTATAATATATTATATTTATATGACATTTTGTAGAAATGTAAGTGACACATATGTAATACTTTAAAATTGTTTAACTTGTATATTGTAGAAATGAAATTATTGGTAATGTTGCATAAAATTTAATTATAAAATATATATAAAATATTGTACGTTTTATGTGAAAAGTTTTTTTTATTATTATAAATTATTTATTAATTTATTATTATATTTTTTTATTTGAGCAAAGAACCATGCATGAAAACAAGTGGGAATCACGAATTACAATTAATATAAAATCACTTTAATATACATGTAATCCTTCCCAATATATGAGACAAACTGAAATGCATGTCAAAGCGATAAAAAGTTGACATCATATACTTGTCACTAAAGATCATTTTCTTATCTCTCGTAAATATAGAAAACGACCTTTCGTATCTATAATTATTTTATTTTTTATTTTATTTATTAATTTATTTCACCAATACAAATTACAACATAAATACAAGAAAAAAAAAGATCATAATAGCTAACGGTGAAATAGGATATCTTACAAGGCACTATAATATACATAGAGCACCAGTACACATAAAGTACACATGGTTTAACTATTTTTTTTTTTTATCGCTAGGTCCTCCCCAATATATGCTGTTAATTTCTAATATATTTTTTTTAAAAAATGCTTCAAATATAATTCGATCCTAGATTTTACCATAATTTTTTCTCATTAAAAAATTAAAAGCAGCATTAATAATTACATAAATTGGAAAGTACTTTAAATAAAATAAAACCTTTTAAGTAATACTGCAACATAAGCTACAATAGAAAAAACATTATTTTGTTTCTTTTTGTTTATAATATATAAAAATATTATATTTATTTGTAACACATGTCTAGAAATTACTTAGAGTGTTTCTTCTCAGAATATAATAAAACAAAGAGGAGAAAAAAACTAAGTGTATTTTTAGTGAAAAATGCTAACATGTTTCATATTCTATTTTCTCAAGTGCATTTGTAATAGCGTAACATTACTCATCTTATATATATAAGACAGCAAAGAAAAAGGATATTGACGTCATAAAGACAGGTATGGACATCTGGTGGATTTTACCTGAGTGATTCTAAAAGTGTCATTGTTTTGATACCTGAGCTTTGCTACTGGCTAAAGTACACGTGTAGTTGAGTCATACTGATTCTATCGAGGCTGTTTTCAATGCCATCTCTTGGTACTTTATGAGGTCAATTGCATCAACAGTCTATATTGATTGTCACATAAAAAAACAACGTGCTTCTATTGGGATTAACTGTAGGAAAAGTTTTTGCAATCACTGTAACGAATCATCATTATAGAGATCAAAGCCATTTCTAGTGCAAGTCTGTATAGTAAGCCATGATGAAGTAACTGCAACATATAGGGAGTTGCATTGTATTTTGTTACTTTGTGATTGAATTTATATATAAAAGAACATAATTTAGGTCTGTTCGTAAATACACAATTAGAAAAAAGTAATCAAATGAATCTTCTGTGACATGGAACATATACTAATAATTGATTATTTTCTTATAGTTTAATTACGAACAGACACATTTTCATGGCATAACCAGAAAATTCTTAAGGCGGATTCAGATGGCGACAACGGCGATGCGACGCAATTTTGTCACACAAGCTGTGAAATCCTATGCGGCGAGTGAATTCGCCAGGTAGCGGCAGCGAAATCGCGTTAATTGCTATGCTCCTTTTTTTAATCGCCAAATATGGCCGCCAATGGATGTCACAGCAAGTGCGCATTATTCGCGTCGCGTCGCATGATAAAAATCGACATGTGAATCCACCTTTACCATTTTTATATATATTACTCCACCAAATACTAAACATTTTCTTATGATATATAGTCTTCATTAGTCTTCAAGCTTGTGTATCTGAATTAATTCTTGAATTTCCATTTATAAAAAATATAATATATACTTCAGGGTTTACAGAATTAAATGCGCGGTTTTGTAATCAGGGTCTTAGAGGCAGCTCTTAAGGAAGAGCAGCTCTATTTTTTTATCGCATTAAGCTATAGATCAAAAGGTAAGTACTGTCCGTTCATAAAAATAGCCCTGCTTTAAATTACTATTATTTTTTGGAAGAGAGCCATATTTATTAAAATCAATACTTAATTTCTAAATTGGCAAGCGAAAATATTATCTTCAAAGAGATCCTGCCTCAATAAAAATACTCCAGTTACAAAACTATACCACAACTGTAAGTAATATAGTGGGAAATTTAAAAGGTTTCTGATGACTTTTCAATGAACAAAATTTGCCACATATATTATCTATCCCTTATATGCAAAGAGTTAGAACTAACAGAAAGTCAAACAACTTTTTATTTCCGGCTAATACTTCATGGAATGAATCTTCCAGCCCGCCCTGCGAGACTGTATAAATAACTTGGGTGTTTTTAACCTGCCTGCAAAATTGCTCAGTTCATACTAAGGTATTTTGTATTTAACTTATTGCATTATAGAGGGGAATTAAAAAAGACTTATCCGCGAGGTTTAGCCGGCGGATAACTTGTCCACGTTCTAGTCTGGATAACCTAAATACTTAGCCGCGTGGACAAGTATAGGCCCAGACAAGTGTTTGGATAAGTTACTTTGGACAAGTCACTTAGCCAAACCTGTTGGACAGATTCTCGTGGCTAAGATAGCCGCGCGGATAAGTATCGCGGACATCTCTCCCACCTGAATATTTTTTTTATTTAGGACGCTATCTTGGATTACGTCTTAAATATGGAGGTAATTGGACCTCGATATATGGTGATTTGTTGCTAATTTATTTAGCAATTGTGTTTAAATTTGATTGAGTATCAATTTGTGTAGTTTTTAGAAGACTATAATTTCAAATTTTAGCGCCTCCCTATTATATTATCGTTTGTTTTATTTCTTTTTCCTCCCCTCGCTCCCCTCATCCAGCTGCCGGCTCATCCCTCTTTTTCGGCTAACATAATAAAGAAGTGTCATATTTTTCACCAAATTTGCACCTATACCTATTATTACGCAAGATTGGCGTTAATTAATTTATATTTTTACAGGATCATATTCCATTATGATAAACTTATGAGGAAAGTGAAAAATCCATTAGAGAATTGCTTATTTTGATGATATTTGAGAGCTCGTTTACAAAGGTACAACCTTGCTTTTTTTTCCCCTCGACAATTCCTGCCTGCTTTATTTTACTTATATTTTTGACAAAAGAGTTTGTATTCCTTCATTACTTCTGCCAGGCCAATACCGAGCTCTTTTTAGTAAATTTACATGTTTAAATGTATAAACAAAACATAAATATGCAGATGAAGTCTCGGGAAAGGTGACAGAAATTGTATCATAGAGAACAAAGGGCTCTCACAAATCATCAAAATGAGTAATTAAACGATAGATATTACCCTTATCTATTTATCTACTTATTATTTCAACTGACGTCATGTAATTGGACCCTAGGAGTTTGAAAATGAAGGAATTCTGAAGATTCAATAACAAACAAAAAAGCCGGGTTTTGAGGCCTTAAACTTCAAAACAGTGAAAACGGCAAAAATTGATAAAACCAAAACTTCTAATTTTAGCTCGATCATGCTGAAAACACCTGACGTCATGTAATTGGACCCTAGGAGTTTGAATATGAAGGAATTTTGAAGATTCAATCACAAACAAAAAAGCCGGATTTGGAGGCGTTAAACTTCAAAACAGTGAAAACGGCAAGACTTGACAAAACCAAACTTCTAAATTTAGCTCGATCATGCTGAAAACACCTGACGCCATGTAATTGGACCCTAGGAGTTTGAATATGAAGGAATTTTGAAGATTCAATAACAAACCAAAAAGCCGGGTTTTGAGGCCTTAAACTTCAAAACAGTGAAAACGGCAAAACTTAACAAAACCAAAACTTCTAATTTTAGCTCGATCATGCTGAAAACACCTGACGTCATGTAATTGGACCCTAGGAGTTTGAATATGAAGGAATTTTGAAGATTTAATCACAAACAAAAAAGCCGGATTTTGAGGCCTTAAACTTCAAAACAGTGAAAACGGCAAGACTTGACAAAACCAAAACTTCCAATTTTAGCTCGATCATGCTGAAAACACCTGACGTCATGTAATTGGACCCTGGGAGTTCAAATATGAAGGAAATTTGAAGATTTAATCACAAACCAAAAAAGCCGGATTTTGAGGCTTTAAACTTCAAAACAGTGAAGACGGCAAGACTTGACAAAACCAAAACTTCCAATTTTAGCTCGATCATGCTGAAAACACCTGACGTCATGTAATTGGACCCTAGGAGTTCAAATATGAAGGAAATTTGAAGATTCAATAACAAACAAAAAAGCCGGATTTTGAGGCCCTAAACTTCAAAACAGTGAAAACGGCAAAACTTGTCAAAATCAAAACTTCTAAATTTAGCTCGATCATGCTGAAAACACCTGACGTCATGTAATTGGACCCTAGGAGTTCAAATATGAAGGAAATTTGAAGATTCAATAACAAACAAAAAAGCCGGAGTTTGAGGCCCTAAACTTCAAATCAGTGAAAACGGCAAAACTTGTCAAAACCAAAACTTCGAATTTTAGCTCGATCTTGATGAAAACACCTGACGTCTTGTAATTCGACCCTAGGAGTTTGAATATGAAGGAATTCTGAAGATTCAATCACAAACAAAAAAGCCGAATTTTGAGGCTTTAAACTTCAAAACAGTGAAAACAGCAAAACTTGACAAAACCAAAACTTCTAATTTCAGCTCGATCATGTTGAAAACACCTGACGTCATGTAATTGGACCCTAGGAGTTCAAATATGAAGGAATTTTGAAGATTCAATCACAAACAAAAAAGTCGGATATTGAGGTCTTAAACTTCAAAACAGTGAAAACGGCAAGACTTGACAAGACAAAAATTTCTAAATTTAGCTCGATCTTGCTGAAAACACCTGACGTCATGTAATTGGACCCTAGGAGTTTGAATATGTAGGAATTCTGAAGATTCAACAACAAACAAAAAAGCCGGGTTTTGAGGCCTTAAACTTCAAAACAGTGAAAACGGCAAAACTTGACAAAACCAAAACTTCTAATTTTAGCTCGATCATGCTGAAAACACCTGACGTCATGTAATTGGACCCTAGGAGTTTGAATATGTAGGAATTTTGAAGGTTCAATCACAAACAAAAAAGCCGGATTTTTAGGCCTGAAACTTCAAAACAGTGGAAACGGCATAACTTGACAAAACCAAAACTTCCAATTTTAGCTCGATCATGCTGAAAACACCTGACGTCATGTAATTGGACCCAAGGAGTCCAAATATGAAGGAAATTTGAAGATTCAATAACAAACAAAAAAGCCGGATTTTGAGGCCCTAAACTTCAAAACAGTGAAAACGGCAAAACTTTTCAAAATCAAAACTTCTAAATTTAGCTCGATCATGCTGAAAACACCTGACGTCATGTAATTGGACCCTAGGAGTTCAAATATGAAGGAAATTTGAAGATTCAATAACAAACAAAAAAGCCGGATTTTGAGGCCCTAAACTTCAAATCAGTGAAAACGGCAAAACTTGTCAAAACCAAAACTTCGAATTTTAGCTCGATCTTGCTGAAAACACCTGACGTCATGTAATTGGACCCTAGGAGTTTGAATATGAAGGAATTCTGAAGATTCAATCACAAACAAAAAAGCCGGATTTTGAGGCCTTAAACTTCAAAACAGTGAAAACAGCAAAACTTGACAAAACCAAAACTTCTAATTTCAGCTCTATCATGCTGAAAACGCCTGACGTCATGTAATTGGACCCTAGGAGTTCATATATGAAGGAATTTTGAAGATTCAATCACAAACAAAAAAGTCGGATATTGAGGTCTTAAACTTCAAAACAGTGAAAACGGCAAGACTTGACAAGACAAAAATTTCTAAATTGAGCTCGATCATGCTGAAAACACCTGACGTCATGTAATTGGACCCTAGGAGTTTAAATATGAAGGAATTTTGAAGGTTCAATCACAAACAAAAAAGCCGGATTTTTAGGCCTGAAACTTCAAAACAGTGGAAACGGCAAAACTTGACAAAACCAAAACTTCCAAATTTAGCTCGATCTTGCTGAAAACACCTGACGTCATGTAATTGGACCCTAGGAGTTCAAATATGAAGGAAATTTGAAGATTTAATCACAAACAAAAAAGCCGGATTTTGAGGCCTTAAACTTCAAAACAGTGAAAACAGCAAGACTTGAAAAAACAAAAACTTCCAATTTTAGCTCGATCATGCTGAAAACACCTGACGTCATGTAATTGGACCCTAGGAGTTCAAATATGAAGGAAATTTGAAGATTCAATAACAAAAAAAAAGCCGGACTTTGAGGCCCTAAACTTCAAAACAGTGAAAACGGCAAAACTTGTCAAAACCAAAACTTCGAATTTTAGCTCGATCTTGCTGAAAACACCTGACGTCATGTAATTTTACCCAAGGAGTTTGAATATGAAGGAATTCTGAAGATTCAATAACAAACAAAAAAGCCGGGTTTTGAGGCCTTAAACTTCAAAACAGTGAAAACGGCAAGACTTGACAAAACCAAAACTTCCAATTTTAGCTCGATCATGCTGAAAACATCTGACGTCATGTAATTGGACCCTAGGAGTTCAAATATGAAGGAAATTTGAAGATTCAATAACAAACAAAAAAGCCGGACTTTGAGGCCCTAAACTTCAAAACAGTGAAAACGGCAAAACTTGTCAAAACCAAAACTTCGAATTTTAGCTCGATCTTGCTGAAAACACCTGACGTCATGTAATTGGACCCTAGGAGTTTGAATATGAAGGAATTCTGAAGATTCAATAACAAACAAAAAAGCCGGGTTTTGAGGCCTTAAACTTCAAAACAGTGAAAACGGCAAGACTTGACAAAACCAAAACTTCCAATTTTAGCTCGATCATGCTGAAAACATCTGACGTCATGTAATTGGACCCTAGGAGTTCAAATATGAAGGAAATTTGAAGATTCAATAACAAACAAAAAAGCCGGATTTTGAGGCACTAAACTTCAAAACAGTGAAAACTGCAAAACTTGACAAAACCAAAACTTCTAATTTCAGCTCGATCATGCTTAAACACCTGACGTCATGTAATTGGACCCTAGGAGTTCAAATATGAAGGAAATTTGAAGATTCAATAACAAACAAAAAAGCCGGATTTTGAGGCCCTAAACTTCAAAACAGTGAAAACGGCAAAACTTGTCAAAATCAAAACTTCTAATTTTAGCTCGATCATGCTGAAAACACCTGACGTCATGTAATTGGACCCTAGGAGTTTGAATATGAAGGAATTTTGAAGATTTAATCACAAACAAAAAAGCCGGATTTTGAGGCCTTAAACTTCAAAACAGTGAAAACGGCAAGACTTGACAAAACCAAAACTTCCAATTTTAGCTCGATCATGCTGAAAACACCTGACGTCATGTAATTGGACCCTGGGAGTTCAAATATGAAGGAAATTTGAAGATTTAATCACAAACCAAAAAAGCCGGATTTTGAGGCTTTAAACTTCAAAACAGTGAAGACGGCAAGACTTGACAAAACCAAAACTTCCAATTTTAGCTCGATCATGCTGAAAACACCTGACGTCATGTAATTGGACCCTAGGAGTTCAAATATGAAGGAAATTTGAAGATTCAATAACAAACAAAAAAGCCGGATTTTGAGGCCCTAAACTTCAAAACAGTGAAAACGGCAAAACTTGTCAAAATCAAAACTTCTAAATTTAGCTCGATCATGCTGAAAACACCTGACGTCATGTAATTGGACCCTAGGAGTTCAAATATGAAGGAAATTTGAAGATTCAATAACAAACAAAAAAGCCGGAGTTTGAGGCCCTAAACTTCAAATCAGTGAAAACGGCAAAACTTGTCAAAACCAAAACTTCGAATTTTAGCTCGATCTTGATGAAAACACCTGACGTCTTGTAATTCGACCCTAGGAGTTTGAATATGAAGGAATTCTGAAGATTCAATCACAAACAAAAAAGCCGAATTTTGAGGCTTTAAACTTCAAAACAGTGAAAACAGCAAAACTTGACAAAACCAAAACTTCTAATTTCAGCTCGATCATGTTGAAAACACCTGACGTCATGTAATTGGACCCTAGGAGTTCAAATATGAAGGAATTTTGAAGATTCAATCACAAACAAAAAAGTCGGATATTGAGGTCTTAAACTTCAAAACAGTGAAAACGGCAAGACTTGACAAGACAAAAATTTCTAAATTTAGCTCGATCTTGCTGAAAACACCTGACGTCATGTAATTGGACCCTAGGAGTTTGAATATGTAGGAATTCTGAAGATTCAACAACAAACAAAAAAGCCGGGTTTTGAGGCCTTAAACTTCAAAACAGTGAAAACGGCAAAACTTGACAAAACCAAAACTTCTAATTTTAGCTCGATCATGCTGAAAACACCTGACGTCATGTAATTGGACCCTAGGAGTTTGAATATGTAGGAATTTTGAAGGTTCAATCACAAACAAAAAAGCCGGATTTTTAGGCCTGAAACTTCAAAACAGTGGAAACGGCATAACTTGACAAAACCAAAACTTCCAATTTTAGCTCGATCATGCTGAAAACACCTGACGTCATGTAATTGGACCCAAGGAGTCCAAATATGAAGGAAATTTGAAGATTCAATAACAAACAAAAAAGCCGGATTTTGAGGCCCTAAACTTCAAAACAGTGAAAACGGCAAAACTTTTCAAAATCAAAACTTCTAAATTTAGCTCGATCATGCTGAAAACACCTGACGTCATGTAATTGGACCCTAGGAGTTCAAATATGAAGGAAATTTGAAGATTCAATAACAAACAAAAAAGCCGGATTTTGAGGCCCTAAACTTCAAATCAGTGAAAACGGCAAAACTTGTCAAAACCAAAACTTCGAATTTTAGCTCGATCTTGCTGAAAACACCTGACGTCATGTAATTGGACCCTAGGAGTTTGAATATGAAGGAATTCTGAAGATTCAATCACAAACAAAAAAGCCGGATTTTGAGGCCTTAAACTTCAAAACAGTGAAAACAGCAAAACTTGACAAAACCAAAACTTCTAATTTCAGCTCTATCATGCTGAAAACGCCTGACGTCATGTAATTGGACCCTAGGAGTTCATATATGAAGGAATTTTGAAGATTCAATCACAAACAAAAAAGTCGGATATTGAGGTCTTAAACTTCAAAACAGTGAAAACGGCAAGACTTGACAAGACAAAAATTTCTAAATTGAGCTCGATCATGCTGAAAACACCTGACGTCATGTAATTGGACCCTAGGAGTTTAAATATGAAGGAATTTTGAAGGTTCAATCACAAACAAAAAAGCCGGATTTTTAGGCCTGAAACTTCAAAACAGTGGAAACGGCAAAACTTGACAAAACCAAAACTTCCAAATTTAGCTCGATCTTGCTGAAAACACCTGACGTCATGTAATTGGACCCTAGGAGTTCAAATATGAAGGAAATTTGAAGATTTAATCACAAACAAAAAAGCCGGATTTTGAGGCCTTAAACTTCAAAACAGTGAAAACAGCAAGACTTGAAAAAACAAAAACTTCCAATTTTAGCTCGATCATGCTGAAAACACCTGACGTCATGTAATTGGACCCTAGGAGTTCAAATATGAAGGAAATTTGAAGATTCAATAACAAAAAAAAAGCCGGACTTTGAGGCCCTAAACTTCAAAACAGTGAAAACGGCAAAACTTGTCAAAACCAAAACTTCGAATTTTAGCTCGATCTTGCTGAAAACACCTGACGTCATGTAATTTTACCCAAGGAGTTTGAATATGAAGGAATTCTGAAGATTCAATAACAAACAAAAAAGCCGGGTTTTGAGGCCTTAAACTTCAAAACAGTGAAAACGGCAAGACTTGACAAAACCAAAACTTCCAATTTTAGCTCGATCATGCTGAAAACATCTGACGTCATGTAATTGGACCCTAGGAGTTCAAATATGAAGGAAATTTGAAGATTCAATAACAAACAAAAAAGCCGGACTTTGAGGCCCTAAACTTCAAAACAGTGAAAACGGCAAAACTTGTCAAAACCAAAACTTCGAATTTTAGCTCGATCTTGCTGAAAACACCTGACGTCATGTAATTGGACCCTAGGAGTTTGAATATGAAGGAATTCTGAAGATTCAATAACAAACAAAAAAGCCGGGTTTTGAGGCCTTAAACTTCAAAACAGTGAAAACGGCAAGACTTGACAAAACCAAAACTTCCAATTTTAGCTCGATCATGCTGAAAACATCTGACGTCATGTAATTGGACCCTAGGAGTTCAAATATGAAGGAAATTTGAAGATTCAATAACAAACAAAAAAGCCGGATTTTGAGGCACTAAACTTCAAAACAGTGAAAACTGCAAAACTTGACAAAACCAAAACTTCTAATTTCAGCTCGATCATGCTTAAACACCTGACGTCATGTAATTGGACCCTAGGAGTTCAAATATGAAGGAAATTTGAAGATTCAATAACAAACAAAAAAGCCGGATTTTGAGGCCCTAAACTTCAAAACAGTGAAAACGGCAAAACTTGTCAAAATCAAAACTTCTAATTTTAGCTCGATCATGCTGAAAACACCTGACGTCATGTAATTGGACCCTAGGAGTTTGAATATGAAGGAATTTTGAAGATTTAATCACAAACAAAAAAGCCGGATTTTGAGGCCTTAAACTTCAAAACAGTGAAAACGGCAAGACTTGACAAAACCAAAACTTCCAATTTTAGCTCGATCATGCTGAAAACACCTGACGTCATGTAATTGGACCCTAGGAGTTCAAATATGAAGGAAATTTGAAGATTTAATCACAAACAAAAAAGCCGGATTTTGAGGCTTTAAACTTCAAAACAGTGAAAAAAGCAAGACTTGAAAAAACCAAAACTTCCCATTTTAGCTCGATCATGCTGAAAACACCTGACGTCATGTAATTGGACCCTAGGAGTTCAAATATGAAGGAAATTTGAAGATTCAATAACAAACAAAAAAAGGCGGATTTTGAGGCCCTAAACTTCAAAACAGTGAAAACGGCAAAACATGTCAAAATCAAAACTTCTAATTTTAGCTCGATCATGCTGAAAACACCTGACGTCATATAATTGGACCCTAGGAGTTTGAATATGAAGGAAATTTGAAGATTCAATAACAAACAAAAAAGCCGGATTTTGAGGCCCTAAACTTCAAATCAGTGAAAACGGCAAAACTTGTCAAAACCAAAACTTCGAATTTTAGCTCGATCTTGCTGAAAACACCTGACGTCATGTAATTGGACCCTAGGAGTTTGAATATGAAGGAATTCTGAAGATTCAATCACAAACAAAAAAGCCGGATTTTGAGGCCTTAAACTTCAAAACAGTGAAAACAGCAAAACTTGACAAAACCAAAACTTCTAATTTCAGCTCGATCATGCTGAAAACACCTGACGTCATGTAATTGGACCCTAGGAGTTCAAATATGAAAGAATTTTGAAGATTTAATCACAAACAAAAAAGCCGGATTTTGAGGCCTTAAACTTCAAAACAGTGAAGACGGCAAGACTTGACAAAACCAAAACTTCCAATTTTAGCTCGATCATGCTGAAAACACCTGACGTCATGTAATTGGAATCTAGGAGTTCAAATATGAAGGAAATTTGAAGATTCAATAACAAACAAAAAAGCCGGATTTTGAGGCCCTAAACTTCAAAACAGTGAAAACGGCAAAACTTGTCAAAATCAAAACTTCTAAATTTAGCTCGATCATGCTGAAAACACCTGACGTCATGTAATTGGACCCTAGGAGTTCAAATATGAAGGAAATTTGAAGATTCAATAACAAACAAAAAAGCCGGATTTTGAGGCCCTAAACTTCAAAACAGTGAAAACGGCAAAACTTGTCAAAATCAAAACTTCTAATTTTAGCTCGATCATGCTGAAAACACCTGACGTCATGTAATTGGACCCTAGGAGTTTGAATATGAAGGAATTTTGAAGATTTAATCACAAACAAAAAAGCCGGATTTTGAGGCCTTAAACTTCAAAACAGTGAAAACGGCAAGACTTGACAAAACCAAAACTTCCAATTTTAGCTCGATCATGCTGAAAACACCTGACGTCATGTAATTGGACCCTAGGAGTTCAAATATGAAGGAAATTTGAAGATTTAATCACAAACAAAAAAGCCGGATTTTGAGGCTTTAAACTTCAAAACAGTGAAAAAAGCAAGACTTGAAAAAATCAAAACTTCCCATTTTAGCTCGATCATGCTGAAAACACCTGACGTCATGTAATTGGACCCTAGGAGTTCAAATATGAAGGAAATTTGAAGATTCAATAACAAACAAAAAAAGGCGGATTTTGAGGCCCTAAACTTCAAAACAGTGAAAACGGCAAAACATGTCAAAATCAAAACTTCTAATTTTAGCTCGATCATGCTGAAAACACCTGACGTCATATAATTGGACCCTAGGAATTTGAATATGAAGGAAATTTGAAGATTCAATAACAAACAAAAAAGCCGGATTTTGAGGCCCTAAACTTCAAATCAGTGAAAACGGCAAAACTTGTCAAAACCAAAACTTCGAATTTTAGCTCGATCTTGCTGAAAACACCTGACGTCATGTAATTGGACCCTAGGAGTTTGAATATGAAGGAATTCTGAAGATTCAATCACAAACAAAAAAGCCGGATTTTGAGGCCTTAAACTTCAAAACAGTGAAAACAGCAAAACTTGACAAAACCAAAACTTCTAATTTCAGCTCGATCATGCTGAAAACACCTGACGTCATGTAATTGGACCCTAGGAGTTCAAATATGAAAGAATTTTGAAGATTTAATCACAAACAAAAAAGCCGGATTTTGAGGCCTTAAACTTCAAAACAGTGAAGACGGCAAGACTTGACAAAACCAAAACTTCCAATTTTAGCTCGATCATGCTGAAAACACCTGACGTCATGTAATTGGAATCTAGGAGTTCAAATATGAAGGAAATTTGAAGATTCAATAACAAACAAAAAAGCCGGATTTTGAGGCCCTAAACTTCAAAACAGTGAAAACGGCAAAACTTGTCAAAATCAAAACTTCTAAATTTAGCTCGATCATGCTGAAAACACCTGACGTCATGTAATTGGACCCTAGGAGTTCAAATATGAAGGAAATTTGAAGATTCAATAACAAACAAAAAAGCCGGATTTTGAGGCCCTAAACTTCAAAACAGTGAAAACGGCAAAACTTGACAAAACCAAAACTTCTAATTTTAGCTCGATCATGCTGAAAACACCTGACGTCATGTAATTGGACCCTAGGAGTTTGAATATGTAGGAATTTTGAAGGTTCAATCACAAACAAAAAAGCCGGATTTTTAGGCCTGAAACTTCAAAACAGTGGAAACGGCAAAACTTGACAAAACCAAAACTTCCAATTTTAGCTCGATCATGCTGAAAACACCTGACGTCATGTAATTGGACCCAAGGAGTCCAAATATGAAGGAAATTTGAAGATTCAATAACAAACAAAAAAGCCGGATTTTGAGGCCCTAAACTTCAAAACAGTGAAAACGGCAAAACTTGTCAAAATCAAAACTTCTAAATTTAGCTCGATCATGCTGAAACCACCTGACGTCATGTAATTGGACCCTAGGAGTTCAAATATGAAGGAAATTTGAAGATTCAATAACAAACAAAAAAGCCGGATTTTGAGGCCCTAAACTTCAAATCAGTGAAAACGGCAAGACTTGACAAGACAAAAATTTCTAAATTTAGCTCGATCATGCTGAAAACACCTGACGTCATGTAATTGGACCCTAGGAGTTCAAATATGAAGGAAATTTGAAGATTCAATATCAAACAAAAAAACCGGATTTTGAGGCCCTAAACTTCAAAACTGTGAAAACGGCAAAACTTGTTAAAACCAAAACTTCGAATTTTAGCTCGATCTTGCTGAAAACACCTGACGTCATGTAATTGGACCCTAGGAGTTTGAATAAGTAGGAATTCTGAAGATTCAATAACAAACAAAAAAGCCGGGTTATGAGGCCTTAAACTTCAAAACAGTGAAAACGGCAAAACTTGACAAAATCAAAACTTCTAATTTTAGCTCGATGATGCTGAAAACACCTGACGTCATGTAATTGGACCCTAGGAGTTCAAATATGAAGGGATTTTGAAGATTCAATATTAAACAAAAAAGCCGGATTTTGAGGCCCTAAACTTCAAAACAGTGAAAACGGCAAAACTTGACAAAACCAAAACTTCTAATTTTAGCTCGATCATGCTGAAAACACCTGACGTCATGTAATTGGACCCTAGGAGTTTGAATATGTAGGAATTTTGAAGGTTCAATCACAAACAAAAAAGCCGGATTTTTAGGCCTGAAACTTCAAAACAGTGGAAACGGCAAAACTTGACAAAACCAAAACTTCCAATTTTAGCTCGATCATGCTGAAAACA
Source organism: Siphlonurus alternatus (assembly GCA_949825025.1). Classification (NCBI taxonomy): domain Eukaryota; kingdom Metazoa; phylum Arthropoda; class Insecta; order Ephemeroptera; family Siphlonuridae; genus Siphlonurus; species Siphlonurus alternatus. The sequence goes on along the minus strand of OX463786.1, from coordinate 16,349,901 downwards.
CATGACGTCATGTAATTGGACCCAAGGAGTCCAAATATGAAGGAAATTTGAAGATTCAATAACAAACAAAAAAGCCGGATTTTGAGGCCCTAAACTTCAAAACAGTGAAAACGGCAAAACTTGTCAAAATCAAAACTTCTAATTTTAGCTCGATCATGCTGAAAACACCTGACGTCATATAATTGGACCCTAGGAGTTTGAATATGAAGGAAATTTGAAGATTCAATAACAAACAAAAAAGCCGGATTTTGAGGCCCTAAACTTCAAATCAGTGAAAACGGCAAAACTTGTCAAAACCAAAACTTCGAATTTTAGCTCGATCTTGCTGAAAACACCTGACGTCATGTAATTGGACCCTTGGAGTTTGAATATGAAGGAATTCTGAAGATTCAATCACAAACAAAAAAGCCGGATTTTGAGGCCTTAAACTTCAAAACAGTGAAAACAGCAAAACTTGACAAAACCAAAACTTCTAATTTCAGCTCGATCATGCTGAAAACACCTGACGTCATGTAATTGGACCCTAGGAGTTTGAATATGTAGGAATTCTGAAGATTCAATAACAAACAAAAAAGCCGGGTTTTGAGGCCTTAAACTTCAAAACAGTGAAAACGGAAAAACTTGACAAAATCAAAACTTCTAATTTTAGCTCGATCATGCTGAAAACACCTGACGTCATGTAATTGGACCCTAGGAGTTCAAATATGAAGGGATTTTGAAGATTCAATATTAAACAAAAAAGCCGGATTTTGAGGCCCTAAACTTCAAAACAGTGAAAACGGCAAAACTTGACAAAACCAAAACTTCTAATTTTAGCTCGATCATGCTGAAAACACCTGACGTCATGTAATTGGACCCTAGGAGTTTGAATATGAAGGAATTCTGAAGATTCAATCACAAACAAAAAAGCCGGATTTTGAGGCCTTAAACTTCAAAACAGTGAAAACAGCAAAACTTGACAAAACCAAAACTTCTAATTTCAGCTCGATCATGCTGAAAACACCTGACGTCATGTAATTGGACCCTAGGAGTTCAAATATGAAGGAAATTTGAAGATTCAATAACACACAAAAAAGCCGGATTTTGAGGCCCTAAACTTCAAAACAGTTTAAACGGCAAAACTTGTCAAAATCAAAACTTCTAAATTTAGCTCGATCATGCTGAAAACACCTGACGTCATGTAATTGGACCCTAGGAGTTCAAATATGAAGGGATTTTGAAGATTCAATATTAAACAAAAAAGCCGGATTTTGAGGCCCTAAACTTCAAAACAGTGAAAACGGCAAAACTTGACAAAACCAAAACTTCTAATTTTAGCTCGATCATGCTGAAAACACCTGACGTCATGTAATTGGACCCTAGGAGTTTGAATATGTAGGAATTTTGAAGGTTCAATCACAAACAAAAAAGCCGGATTTTTAGGCCTGAAACTTCAAAACAGTGGAAACGGCAAAACTTGACAAAACCAAAACTTCCAATTTTAGCTCGATCATGCTGAAAACACCTGACGTCATGTAATTGGACCCAAGGAGTCCAAATATGAAGGAAATTTGAAGATTCAATAACAAACAAAAAAGCCGGATTTTGAGGCCCTAAACTTCAAAACAGTGAAAACGGCAAAACTTGTCAAAATCAAAACTTCTAAATTTAGCTCGATCATGCTGAAAACACCTGACGTCATGTATTTGGACCCTAGGAGTTCAAATATGAAGGAAATTTTAAGATTCAATAACAAACAAAAAAGCCGGATTTTGAGGCCCTAAACTTCAAATCAGTGAAAACGGCAAGACTTGTTAAAACCAAAACTTCGAATTTTAGCTCGATCTTGCTGAAAACACCTGACGTCATGTAATTGGACCCTAGGAGTTTGAATATGTAGGAATTCTGAAGATTCAATAACAAACAAAAAAGCCGGGTTTTGAGGCCTTAAACTTCAAAACAGTGAAAACGGCAAAACTTGACAAAATCAAAACTTCTAATTTTAGCTCGATCATGCTGAAAACACCTGACGTCATGTAATTGGACCCTAGGAGTTCAAATATGAAGGGATTTTGAAGATTCAATATTAAACAAAAAAGCCGGATTTTGAGGCCCTAAACTTCAAAACAGTGAAAACGGCAAAACTTGACAAAACCAAAACTTCCAATTTTAGCTCGATCATGCTGAAAACACATGACGTCATGTAATTGGACCCAAGGAGTCCAAATATGAAGGAAATTTGAAGATTCAAAAACAAACAAAAAAGCCGGATTTTGAGGCCCTAAACTTCAAAACAGTGAAAACGGCAAAACTTGTCAAAATCAAAACTTCTAAATTTAGCTCGATCATGCTGAAAACACCTGACGTCATGTAATTGGACCCTAGGAGTTCAAATATGAAGGAAATTTGAAGATTCAATAACAAACAAAAAAGCCGGATTTTGAGGCCCTAAACTTCAAATCAGTGAAAACGGCAAGACTTGACAAGACAAAAATTTCTAAATTTAGCTCGATCGTGCTGAAAACACCTGACGTCATGTAATTGGACCCTAGGAGTTCAAATATGAAGGAAATTTGAAGATTCAATATCAAACAAAAAAACCGGATTTTGAGGCCCTAAACTTCAAAACTGTGAAAACGGCAAAACTTGTTAAAACCAAAACTTCGAATTTTAGCTCGATCTTGCTGAAAACACCTGACGTCATGTAATTGGACCCTAGGAGTTTGAATATGTAGGAATTCTGAAGATTCAATAACAAACAAAAAAGCCGGGTTTTGAGGCCTTAAACTTCAAAACAGTGAAAACGGAAAAACTTGACAAAATCAAAACTTCTAATTTTAGCTCGATCATGCTGAAAACACCTGACGTCATGTAATTGGACCCTAGGAGTTCAAATATGAAGGGATTTTGAAGATTCAATATTAAACAAAAAAGCCGGATTTTGAGGCCCTAAACTTCAAAACAGTGAAAACGGCAAAACTTGACAAAACCAAAACTTCCAATTTTAGCTCGATCATGCTGAAAACACCTGACGTCATGTAATTGGACCCTAGGAGTTTGAATATGTAGGAATTTTGAAGGTTCAATCACAAACAAAAAAGCCGGATTTTTAGGCCTGAAACTTCAAAACAGTGGAAACGGCAAAACTTGACAAAACCAAAACTTCCAATTTTAGCTCGATCATGCTGAAAACACATGACGTCATGTAATTGGACCCAAGGAGTCCAAATATGAAGGAAATTTGAAGATTCAAAAACAAACAAAAAAGCCGGATTTTGAGGCCCTAAACTTCAAAACAGTGAAAACGGCAAAACTTGTCAAAATCAAAACTTCTAAATTTAGCTCGATCATGCTGAAAACACCTGACGTCAAGTAATTGGACCCTAGGAGTTCAAATATGAAGGAAATTTGAAGATTCAATAACAAACAAAAAAGCCGGATTTTGAGGCCCTAAACTTCAAATCAGTGAAAACGGCAAGACTTGACAAGACAAAAATTTCTAAATTTAGCTCGATCGTGCTGAAAACACCTGACGTCATGTAATTGGACCCTAGGAGTTCAAATATGAAGGAAATTTGAAGATTCAATATCAAACAAAAAAACCGGATTTTGAGGCCCTAAACTTCAAAACTGTGAAAACGGCAAAACTTGTTAAAACCAAAACTTCGAATTTTAGCTCGATCTTGCTGAAAACACCTGACGTCATGTAATTGGACCCTAGGAGTTTGAATATGTAGGAATTCTGAAGATTCAATAACAAACAAAAAAGCCGGGTTTTGAGGCCTTAAACTTCAAAACAGTGAAAACGGAAAAACTTGACAAAATCAAAACTTCTAATTTTAGCTCGATCATGCTGAAAACACCTGACGTCATGTAATTGGACCCTAGGAGTTCAAATATGAAGGGATTTTGAAGATTCAATATTAAACAAAAAAGCCGGATTTTGAGGCCCTAAACTTCAAAACAGTGAAAACGGCAAAACTTGACAAAACCAAAACTTCCAATTTTAGCTCGATCATGCTGAAAACACCTGACGTCATGTAATTGGACCCTAGGAGTTTGAATATGTAGGAATTTTGAAGGTTCAATCACAAACAAAAAAGCCGGATTTTTAGGCCTGAAACTTCAAAACAGTGGAAACGGCAAAACTTGACAAAACCAAAACTTCCAATTTTAGCTCGATCATGCTGAAAACACCTGACGTCATGTAATTGGACCCAAGGAGTCCAAATATGAAGGAAATTTGAAGATTCAATAACAAACAAAAAAGCCGGATTTTGAGGCCCTAAACTTCAAAACAGTGAAAACGGCAAAACTTGTCAAAATCAAAACTTCTAAATTTAGCTCGATCATGCTGAAAACACCTGACGTCATGTAATTGGACCCTAGGAGTTCAAATATGAAGGAAATTTGAAGATTCAATAACAAACAAAAAAGCCGGATTTTGAGGCCCTAAACTTCAAATCAGTGAAAACGGCAAGACTTGACAAGACAAAAATTTCTAAATTTAGCTCGATCGTGCTGAAAACACCTGACGTCATGTAATTGGACCCTAGGAGTTCAAATATGAAGGAAATTTGAAGATTCAATATCAAACAAAAAAACCGGATTTTGAGGCCCTAAACTTCAAAACTGTGAAAACGGCAAAACTTGTTAAAACCAAAACTTCGAATTTTAGCTCGATCTTGCTGAAAACACCTGACGTCATGTAATTGGACCCTAGGAGTTTGAATATGTAGGAATTCTGAAGATTCAATAACAAACAAAAAAGCCGGGTTTTGAGGCCTTAAACTTCAAAACAGTGAAAACGGAAAACTTGACAAAATCAAAACTTCTAATTTTAGCTCGATCATGCTGAAAACACCTGACGTCATGTAATTGGACCCTAGGAGTTCAAATATGAAGGGATTTTGAAGATTCAATATTAAACAAAAAAGCCGGATTTTGAGGCCCTAAACTTCAAAACAGTGAAAACGGCAAAACTTGACAAAACCAAAACTTCCAATTTTAGCTCGATCATGCTGAAAACACCTGACGTCATGTAATTGGACCCTAGGAGTTTGAATATGTAGGAATTTTGAAGGTTCAATCACAAACAAAAAAGCCGGATTTTTAGGCCTGAAACTTCAAAACAGTGGAAACGGCAAAACTTGACAAAACCAAAACTTCCAATTTTAGCTCGATCATGCTGAAAACACCTGACGTCATGTAATTGGGCCCAAGGAGTCCAAATATGAAGGAAATTTGAAGATTCAATAACAAACAAAAAAGCCGGATTTTGAGGCCCTAAACTTCAAAACAGTGAAAACGGCAAAACTTGTCAAAATCAAAACTTCTAAATTTAGCTCGATCATGCTGAAAACACCTGACGTCATGTAATTGGACCCTAGGAGTTCAAATATGAAGGAAATTTGAAGATTCAATAACAAACAAAAAAGCCGGATTTTGAGGCCCTAAACTTCAAATCAGTGAAAACGGCAAAACTTGTCAAAACCAAAACTTCGAATTTTAGCTCGATCTTGCTGAAAACACCTGACGTCATGTAATTGGACCCTAGGAGTTTGAATATGAAGGAATTCTGAAGATTCAATCACAAACAAAAAAGCCGGATTTTGAGGCCTTAAACTTCAAAACAGTGAAAACAGCAAAACTTGACAAAACCAAAACTTCTAATTTCAGCTCTATCATGCTGAAAACACCTGACGTCATGTAATTGGACCCTAGGAGTTCAAATATGAAGGAATTTTGAAGATTCAATCACAAACAAAAAAGTCGGATATTGAGGTCTTAAACTTCAAAACAGTGAAAACGGCAAGACTTGACAAGACAAAAATATCTAAATTGAGCTCGATCATGCTGAAAACACCTGACGTCATGTAATTGGACCCTAGGAGTTTAAATATGAAGGAATTTTGAAGGTTCAATCACAAACAAAAAAGCCGGATTTTTAGGACTGAAACCTCAAAACAGTGGAAACGGCAAAACTTGACAAAACCAAAACTTCTAATTTTAGCTCGATCATGCTGAAAACACCTGACGTCATGTAATTGGACCCTAGGAGTTCAAATATGAAGGAAATTTGAAGATTCAATAACAAACAAAAAAACCGGATTTTGAGGCCCTAAACTTCAAAACTGTGAAAACGGCAAAACTTGTTAAAACCAAAACTTCGAATTTTAGCTCGATCTTGCTGAAAACACCTGACGTCATGTAATTGGACCCTAGGAGTTTGAATATGTAGGAATTCTGAAGATTCAATAACAAACAAAAAAGCCGGGTTTTGAGGCCTTAAACTTCAAAACAGTGAAAACGGCAAAACTTGACAAAACCAAAACTTCTAATTTTAGCTCGATCATGCTGAAAACACCTGACGTCATGTAATTGGACCCTAGGAGTTTGAATATTTAGGAATTTTGAAGGTTCAATCACAAACAAAAAAGCCGGGTTTTGAGGCCTTAAACTTCAAAACAGTAAAAACGGCAAGACTTGACAAAACCAAAACTTCCAATTTTAGCTCGATCATGCTGAAAACACCTGACGTCATGTAATTGGACCCTAGGAGTTCAAATATGAAGGAAATTTGAAGATTCAATAACAAACAAAAAAGCCGGACTTTGAGGCCCTAAACTTCAAAACAGTGAAAACGGCAAAACTTGTCAAAACCAAAACTTCGAATTTTAGCTCGATCTTGCTGAAAACACCTGACGTCATGTAATTGGACCCTAGGAGTTTGAATATGAAGGAATTCTGAAGATTCAATAACAAACAAAAAAGCCGGGTTTTGAGGCCTTAAACTTCAAAACAGTAAAAACGGCAAGACTTGACAAAACCAAAACTTCCAATTTTAGCTCGATCATGCTGAAAACACCTGACGTCATGTAATTGGACCCTAGGAGTTCAAATATGAAGGAAATTTGAAGATTCAATAACAAACAAAAAAGCCGGATTTTGAGGCCCTAAACTTCAAAACAGTGAAAACGGCAAAACTTGTCAAAATCAAAACTTCTAATTTTAGCTCGATCATGCTGAAAACACCTGACGTCATATAATTGGACCCTAGGAGTTTGAATATGAAGGAAATTTGAAGATTCAATAACAAACAAAAAAGCCGGATTTTGAAGCCCTAAACTTCAAAACAGTGAAAACGGCAAAACTTGTCAAAACCAAAACTTCTAATTTTAGCTCGATCACGCTGAAAACACCTGACGTCATATAATTGGACCCTAGGAGTTTGAATATGAAGGAATTTCGAAGATTTAATCACAAACAAAAAAGCCGGATTTTGAGGCCTTAAACTTCAAAACAGTGAAAACGGCAAGACTTGACAAAACCAAAACTTCCAATTTTAGCTCGATCATGCTGAAAACACCTGACGTCATGTAATTGGACCCTAGGAGTTTGAATATGAAGGAATTTTGAAGATTTAATCACAAACAAAAAAGCCGGATTTTGAGGCCTTAAACTTCAAAACAGTGAAGACGGCAAGACTTGACAAAACCAAAACTTCCAATTTTAGCTTGATCATGCTGAAAACACCTGACGTCATGTAATTGGACCCTAGGAGTTCAAATATGAAGGAAATTTGAAGATTCAATAACAAACAAAAAAGCCGGATTTTGAGGCTTTAAACTTCAAAACAGTGAAAACGGCAAAACTTGTCAAAATCAAAACTTCTAATTTTAGCTCGATCATGCTGAAAACACCTGACGTCATATAATTGGACCCTAGGAGTTTGAATATGAAGGAAATTTGAAGATTCAATAACAAACAAAAAAGCCGGATTTTGAGGCACTAAACTTCAAAACAGTGAAAACGGCAAAACTTGACAAAACCAAAACTTCTAATTTCAGCTCGATCATGCTGAAAACACCTGACGTCATGTAATTGGACCCTAGGAGTTCAAATATGAAGGAAATTTGAAGATTCAATAACAAACAAAAAAGCCGGATTTTGAGGCCCTAAACTTCAAAACAGTGAAAACGGCAAAACTTGTCAAAATCAAAACTTCTAATTTTAGCTCGATCATGCTGAAAACACCTGACGTCATATAATTGGACCCTAGGAGTTCAAATATGAAGGAAATTTGAAGATTCAATATCAAACAAAAAAACCGGATTTTGAGGCCCTAAACTTCAAAACTGTGAAAACGGCAAAACTTGTTAAAACCAAAACTTCGAATTTTAGCTCGATCTTGCTGAAAACACCTGACGTCATGTAATTGGACCCTAGGAGTTCAAATATGAAGGAAATTTGAAGATTTAATCACAAACAAAAAAGCCGGATTTTGAGGCTTTAAACTTCAAAACAGTGAAAAAAGCAAGACTTGAAAAAACCAAAACTTCCCATTTTAGCTCGATCATGCTGAAAACACCTGACGTCATGTAATTGGACCCTAGGAGTTCAAATATGAAGGAAATTTGAAGATTCAATAACAAACAAAAAAGCCGGATTTTGAGGCCCTAAACTTCAAAATAGTGAAAACGGCAAAACATGTCAAAATCAAAACTTCTAATTTTAGCTCGATCATGCTGAAAACACCTGACGTCATATAATTGGACCCTAGGAGTTTGAATATGAAGGAAATTTGAAGATTCAATAACAAACAAAAAAGCCGGATTTTGAGGCCCTAAACTTCAAATCAGTGAAAACGGCAAAACTTTTCAAAACCAAAACTTCGAATTTTAGCTCGATCTTGCTGAAAACACCTGACGTCATGTAATTGGACCCTAGGAGTTTGAATATGAAGGAATTCTGAAGATTCAATCACAAACAAAAAAGCCGGATTTTGAGGCCTTAAACTTCAAAACAGTGAAAACAGCAAAACTTGACAAAACCAAAACTTCTAATTTCAGCTCGATCATGCTGAAAACACCTGACGTCATGTAATTGGACCCTAGGAGTTCAAATATGAAAGAATTTTGAAGATTTAATCACAAACAAAAAAGCCGGATTTTGAGGCCTTAAACTTCAAAACAGTGAAAACGGCAAGACTTGTCAAAATCAAAACTTCTAAATTTAGCTCGATCATGCTGAAAACACCTGACGTCATGTAATTGGACCCTAGGAGTTCAAATATGAAGGAAATTTGAAGATTCAATAACAAACAAAAAAGCCGGATTTTGAGGCCTTAAACTTCAAAACAGTGAAAACGGCAAAACTTGACAAAACCAAAACTTCGAATTTTAGCTCGATCTTGCTGAAAACACCTGACGTCATGTAATTGGACCCTAGGAGTTTGAATATGTAGGAATTCTGAAGATTCAATAACAAACAAAAAAGCCGGGTTTTGAGGCCTTAAACTTCAAAACAGTGAAAACGGCAAAACTTGACAAAATCAAAACTTCTAATTTTAGCTCGATCATGCTGAAAACACCTGACGTCATGTAATTGGACCCTAGGAGTTCAAATATGAAGGGATTTTGAAGATTCAATATTAAACAAAAAAGCCGGATTTTGAGGCCCTAAACTTCAAAACAGTGAAAACGGCAAAACTTGACAAAACCAAAACTTCTAATTTTAGCTCGATCATGCTGAAAACACCTGACGTCATGTAATTGGACCCTAGGAGTTTGAATATGTAGGAATTTTGAAGGTTCAATCACAAACAAAAAAGCCGGATTTTTAGGCCTGAAACTTCAAAACAGTGGAAACGGCAAAACTTGACAAAACCAAAACTTCCAATTTTAGCTCGATCATGCTGAAAACACATGACGTCATGTAATTGGACCCAAGGAGTCCAAATATGAAGGAAATTTAAAGATTCAAAAACAAACAAAAAAGCCGGATTTTGAGGCCCTAAACTTCAAAACAGTGAAAACGGCAAAACTTGTCAAAATCAAAACTTCTAAATTTAGCTCGATCATGCTGAAAACACCTGACGTCATGTAATTGGACCCTAGGAGTTCAAATATGAAGGAAATTTGAAGATTCAATAACAAACAAAAAAGCCGGATTTTGAGGCCCTAAACTTCAAATCAGTGAAAACGGCAAGACTTGACAAGACAAAAATTTCTAAATTTAGCTCGATCGTGCTGAAAACACCTGACGTCATGTAATTGGACCCTAGGAGTTCAAATATGAAGGAAATTTGAAGATTCAATATTAAACAAAAAAGCCGGATTTTGAGGCCCTAAACTTCAAAACAGTGAAAACGGCAAAACTTGACAAAACCAAAACTTCTAATTTTAGCTCGATCATGCTGAAAACACCTGACGTCATGTAATTGGACCCTAGGAGTTTGAATATTTAGGAATTTTGAAGGTTCAATCACAAACAAAAAAGCCGGATTTTGAGGCCCTAAACTTCAAAACAGTGAAAACCGCAAAACTTGACAAAATCAAAACTTCTAATTTTAGCTCGATCATGCTGAAAACACCTGACGTCATATAATTGGACCCTAGGAGTTTGAATATGAAGGAAATTTGAAGATTCAATAACAAACAAAAAAGCCGGATTTTGAAGCCCTAAACTTCAAAACAGTGAAAACGGCAAAACTTGTCAAAACCAAAACTTCTAATTTTAGCTCGATCATGCTGAAAACACCTGACGTCATATAATTGGACCCTAGGAGTTTGAATATGAAGGAATTTTGAAGATTTAATCACAAACAAAAAAGCCGGATTTTGAGGCCTTAAACTTCAAAACAGTGAAAACGGCAAGACTTGACAAAACCAAAACTTCCAATTTTAGCTCGATCATGCTGAAAACACCTGACGTCATGTAATTGGACCCTAGGAGTTTGAATATGAAGGAATTTTGAAGATTTAATCACAAACAAAAAAGCCGGATTTTGAGGCCTTAAACTTCAAAAACAGTGAAGACGGCAAGACTTGACAAAACCAAAACTTCCAATTTTAGCTCGATCATGCTGAAAACACCTGACGTCATGTAATTGGACCCTAGGAGTTCAAATATGAAGGAAATTTGAAGATTCAATAACAAACAAAAAAGCCGGATTTTGAGGCCCTAAACTTCAAAACAGTGAAAACGGCAAAACTTGTCAAAATCAAAACTTCTAAATTTAGCTCGATCATGCTGAAAACACCTGACGTCATGTAATTGGACCCTAGGAGTTCAAATATGAAGGAAATTTGAAGATTCAATAACAAACAAAAAAGCCGGATTTTGAGGCCCTAAACTTCAAATCAGTGAAAACGGCAAAACTTGTCAAAATCAAAACTTCTAATTTTAGCTCGATCATGCTGAAAACACCTGACGTCATATAATTGGACCCTAGGAGTTTGAATATGAAGGAAATTTGAAGATTCAATAACAAACAAAAAAGCCGGATTTTGAAGCCCTAAACTTCAAAACAGTGAAAACGGCAAAACTTGTCAAAACCAAAACTTCTAATTTTAGCTCGATCATGCTGAAAACACCTGACGTCATATAATTGGACCCTAGGAGTTTGAATATGAAGGAATTTTGAAGATTTAATCACAAACAAAAAAGCCGGATTTTGAGGCCTTAAACTTCAAAACAGTGAAAACGGAAAGACTTGACAAAACCAAAACTTCCAATTTTAGCTCGATCATGCTGAAAACACCTGACGTCATGTAATTGGACCCTAGGAGTTTGAATATGAAGGAATTTTGAAGATTTAATAACAAACAAAAAAGCCGGATTTTGAGGCCTTAAACTTCAAAACAGTGAAGACGGCAAGACTTGACAAGACCAAAACTTCCAATTTTAGCTCGATCATGCTGAAAACACATGACGTCATGTAATTGGACCCTAGGAGTTCAAATATGAAGGAAATTTGAAGATTCAATAACAAACAAAAAAGCCGGATTTTGAGGCCCTAAACTTCAAAACAGTGAAAACGGCAAAACTTGTCAAAATCAAAACTTCTAAATTTAGCTCGATCATGCTGAAAACACCTGACGTCATGTAATTGGACCCTAGGAGTTCAAATATGAAGGAAATTTGAAGATTCAATAACAAACAAAAAAGCCGGATTTTGAGGCCCTAAACTTCAAATCAGTGAAAACGGCAAAACTTGTCTAAACCAAAACTTCGAATTTTAGCTCGATCTTGCTGAAAACACCTGACGTCATGTAATTGGACCCTAGGAGTTTGAATATGAAGGAATTCTGAAGATTCAGTCACAAACAAAAAAGCCGGATTTTGAGGCCTTAAACTTCAAAACAGTGAAAACAGCAAAACTTGACAAAACCAAAACTTCTAATTTCAGCTCGATCATGCTGAAAACACCTGACGTCATGTAATTGGACCCTAGGAGTTCAAATATGAAAGAATTTTGAAGATTCAATCACAAACAAAAAAGTTGGATATTGAGGTCTTAAACTTCAAAACAGTGAAAACGGCAAGACTTGACAAGACAAAAATTTCTAAATTTAGCTCGATCATGCTGAAAACACCTGACGTCATGTAATTGGACCCTAGGAGTTTGAATATGAAGGAATTTTGAAGGTTCAATCATAAACAAAATAGCCGGATTTTTAGGCCTGAAACTTCAAAACAGTGGAAACAGCAAAACTTGACAAAACCAAAACTTCTAATTTTAGCTCGATCATGCTGAAAACACCTGACGTCATGTAATTGGACGCTAGGAGTTCAAATATGAAGGAAATTTGAAGATTCAATAACAAACAAAAAAAACGGATTTTGAGGCCCTTAACTTCAAAACTGTGAAAACGGCAAAACTTGTTAAAACCAAAACTTCGAATTTTAGCTCGATCTCTCTGAAAACACCTGACGTCATGCAATTGGACCCTAGGAGTTTGAATATGTAGGAATTCTGAAGATTCAATAACAAACAAAAAAGCCGGGTTTTGAGGCCTTAAACTTCAAAACAGTGAAAACGGCAAAACTTGACAAAACCAAAACTTCTAATTTTAGCTCGATCATGCTGAAAACACCTGACGTCATGTAATTGGACCCTAGGAGTTCAAATATGAAGGGATTTTGAAGATTCAATATTAAACAAAAAAGCCGGATTTTGAGCCCCTTAACTTCAAAACAGTGAAAACGGCAAAACTTGACAAAACCAAAACTTCTAATTTTAGCTCGATCATGCTGAAAACACCTGACGTCATGTAATTGGACCCTAGGAGTTTGAATATGAAGGAATTCTGAAGATTCAATCACAAACAAAAAAGCCGGATTTTGAGGCCTTAAACTTCAAAACAGTGAAAACGGCAAAACTTGACAAAACCAAAACTTCTAATTTCAGCTCGATCATGCTGAAAACACCTGATGTCATGTAATTGGACCCTAGGAGTTCAAATATGAAAGAATTTTGAAGATTCAATCACAAACAAAAAAGTCGGATATTGAGGTCTTAAACTTCAAAACAGTGAAAACGGCAAGACTTGACAAGACAAAAATTTCTAAATTTAGCTCGATCATGCTGAAAACACCTGACGTCATGTAATTGGACCCTAGGAGTTTGAATATGAAGGAATTTTGAAGGTTCAATCATAAACAAAAAAGCCGGATTTTTAGGCCTGAAACTTCAAAACAGTGGAAACGGCAAAACTTGACAAAACCAAAACTTCTAATTTTAGCTCGATCATGCTGAAAACACCTGACGTCATGTAATTGGACGCTAGGAGTTCAAATATGAAGGAAATTTGAAGATTCAATAACAAACAAAAAAAACGGATTTTGAGGCCCTTAACTTCAAAACTGTGAAAACGGCAAAACTTGTTAAAACCAAAACTTCGAATTTTAGCTCGATCTCTCTGAAAACACCTGACGTCATGTAATTGGACCCTAGGAGTTTGAATATGTAGGAATTCTGAAGATTCAATAACAAACAAAAAAGCCGGGTTTTGAGGCCTTAAACTTCAAAACAGTGAAAACGGCTAAACTTGACAAAACCAAAACTTCTAATTTTAGCTCGATCATGCTGAAAACACCTGACGTCATGTAATTGGACCCTAGGAGTTCAAATATGAAGGGATTTTGAAGATTCAATATTAAACAAAAAAGCCGGATTTTGAGCCCCTTAACTTCAAAACAGTGAAAACGGCAAAACTTGACAAAACCAAAACTTCTAATTTCAGCTCGATCATGCTGAAAACACCTGATGTCATGTAATTGGACCCTAGGAGTTCAAATATGAAAGAATTTTGAAGATTCAATCACAAACAAAAAAGTCGGATATTGAGGTCTTAAACTTCAAAACAGTGAAAACGGCAAGACTTGACAAGACAAAAATTTCTAAATTTAGCTCGATCATGCTGAAAACACCTGACGTCATGTAATTGGACCCTAGGAGTTTGAATATGAAGGAATTTTGAAGGTTCAATCATAAACAAAAAAGCCGGATTTTTAGGCCTGAAACTTCAAAACAGTGGAAACGGCAAAACTTGACAAAACCAAAACTTCTAATTTTAGCTCGATCATGCTGAAAACACCTGACGTCATGTAATTGGACGCTAGGAGTTCAAATATGAAGGAAATTTGAAGATTCAATAACAAACAAAAAAAACGGATTTTGAGGCCCTTAACTTCAAAACTGTGAAAACGGCAAAACTTGTTAAAACCAAAACTTCGAATTTTAGCTCGATCTCTCTGAAAACACCTGACGTCATGTAATTGGACCCTAGGAGTTTGAATATGTAGGAATTCTGAAGATTCAATAACAAACAAAAAAGCCGGGTTTTGAGGCCTTAAACTTCAAAACAGTGAAAACGGCTAAACTTGACAAAACCAAAACTTCTAATTTTAGCTCGATCATGCTGAAAACACCTGACGTCATGTAATTGGACCCTAGGAGTTCAAATATGAAGGGATTTTGAAGATTCAATATTAAACAAAAAAGCCGGATTTTGAGCCCCTTAACTTCAAAACAGTGAAAACGGCAAAACTTGACAAAACCAAAACTTCTAATTTTAGCTCGATCATGCTGAAAACACCTGACGTCATGTAATTGGACCCTAGGAGTTTGAATATGAAGAAATTTTGAAGATTCAATAACAAACAAAAAAGCCGGGTTTTGAGGCCTTAAACTTCAAAACAGTGAAAACGGCAAAACTTGACAAAACCAAAACTTCTAATTTTAGCTCGATCATGCTGAAAACACCTGACGTCATGTACTTGGACCCTTGGAGTTTGAATATGAAGGAATTTTCATGACGCTTCTTTATTATGCTGCATGCATAAGCCAGCTGAAAGAGAAAGATGAGGGGATTGATGGGAAATAAAACAATCGAAAATATAATAAGCGCTAATATTTTAAACTAATTTTTTTTGTCTTCCCCAAACTACACAAATTGATATGAAACCAAACTTGAGCACAGTTACTTAATAAATTAACAATAAATCACCATATATGGAGGTCCAATTACCTCCATATTTAAGAGGTATTCCAAGATGGCGGCGTAATTAAAAGATATCCTGGTAGGAGAGATGTCCACGACACTTATCCGCGCGGCAATCTTAGCCACGAGAATTTCTCCAAAAGATTTGACTAAGTGACTTGCCCAAACCTACTTATCCAAACACTTGTCCGCCTTATACTTATCCGCGCGGCTAAGTATTTAGGTTAGCCAGATTAGAACGCGGATAAGTTATTCGCTGGTTTAAGTCGCGGATAAGTCCTCCCTGAATTCCAGCCATAATGGACAACCTTCATGGAAAATTTTATTGCATATTTGGATAGAGTACCTCAAGTTACGTATTGTCAATTTTATTCAGATTTTTTTTAACCCTCAAAATCGAGGGAAAAAACGCTGTGATGTCATAGTCACGCAATTATTTAACACGCAAGCATAGAGAAATGCGATGCATGACTATGACGTCACAGCGTTTTTTCCCTCGATTTTGATGGTAAGAGGGTTCAAAAAAATCTGAAAAAAATTGACAATATATTACTCGAGGTCCTGTATTCAAATATGCAATAAAAAATTCCATGAAAGTTATCCATTGCAAGACGAGACATTGCTCTGAACGATGTAAGAGCAAATAAAGAAATAAAGCAACAAAGAGGAAACAAAAAAATATAAATCGAACTCCAACTGCGAAGCAATCTTTTTATGTCACAGAATATTTTTTTCTTGGACATTCTTGCAATTCAGTTTTTTTGTAAAGTACTTGAAATAATCTCATCACACGACTTCAAGTGCCTAAGATGACGTCACCGTACTTGAGACGGTGCAAGGTATTAGAGAACATTGACACTACAGCTCTGTGTGAAATAGACAAAAAAATACTCATATTAGGGTGGAAAATTTAGAAATATAAGTGACTAAATACAAAAATACTCCCTTAACAAGCTACAATTTTCCTTTCTAGCTAATTTCATTTTCTATAGGCTCATGAAAAAGGTTAAAATAAATTTCCCCTATTGATTTTCAGGGATCCCCATTTTCATGCAACAAAAGTGAGAGACCTTTATAATACTTCTGTATACTTCCTTGAGTAGTCTTTAAATTAAAAGAACTGTAGCCTATAACATGACGTCAATACACTTGAGAAATCCAATGGTATAAGGTACACAAAAGTATCATAATGTCAAATTTCAATGTAAAAAACATATAAAATTGAACTTTATGAACCATAAGTGGTAGAGTGCATTTAATCGCATCATGAAAAGGGAGGAGGGATGATAAATCAAAATTTCCCCTCACGTCTGACGCAGGGATGCTATATAGCTGGACCAACCACAAGTATAAAGAGAAGAGATGTGTCATCTGTCTCATACAGAAGAGCATCGTCATGCGAAACACATCGTGTACTAAGTCAACTGAAATAATCGAGTCAAATTCACCGTAGCTAGAAATGTCGTCAGTGCATGATGTCACATTACTCTCATAAATAAAACATTTCGACCGGAAGTAAACATTTCTTGTTTACTAAGGTTGGCTTTATACATTTTAATCCACTGATATTACCAATGTCAGAGATTTTAACCAATCACGTTCAAGTATTTTAGTCCCCATCGTACCGCGAAGCTTTAAATTCGCCCATCATACAATGCTATTTTTGAAATTTCGTGGTACAATGGGTCTAAAAAATTGACGCATGAAAATCCTGATGTGTAAGAATCCCTATTGTTTACATGACGTTTCTAATGTAACCCCTTGGGATACCACAAACTTTACTCACAAACCCACAAACTTGGCGCTACAACTCCAAGAAACAGAGATGCAGATTTGCAATTTTAGGGAAGTACCAGGTTAGCCATATAAAAAAGTTCAATTTTTCCCACGTTTCTATATTGATTGCGTGGCAACGTCTACAACAAACAAAAAGCAAAAGTAAAGTTATTGATGTCTCCAGGGGTACACCTTGGGACATTTAAAACTTTACCCCTGCTTTGTTTGTGGGTGTTGTCATAGTCTATAATATCAAATATACAGCAAATCAGGCAAGGTAAACGTTCGTTGTTTCCCGAGGTGTACACCTCTATATGGACCGTTCCACAACGAGAGCTCACATAAGCGTATGGATTATCTACATAACTGATATGGAAATATAAAGTCACTGGGGGAAAAGGTAACCATAATATGATTATACACGTCAATCAAACGCAATTAATATGCGTGGGTGTGACCGTTACTTGTATTTAATTGCCGTTATATTTGCAATAGTTTTTTTTAAAGTCTCTAATTTAAAGAACAATAATAAACATTTTAAGTTTAAAATTACAATATATTTTTTTAAGGTTTAGGATTTTTGTTAACTCAAATTTTAATTATGCTATGATAATAAAGCTTTAACAATTGTATAATATAAGATTAAAATATTATTGTAGGCGTACGTATAAAATATAAGATTATAATTTTTAGCATAAAAAGAATAAAAAATTATGTCAAAACCAGATGTTTAAATTTTTAATATTATACGACGATCATACAAATTTTAAATAATTAAAATTCTTAATATGTAATGTCAAAATGTCATGGACAGTTTAATATGAAGATATTTTTATTTGACTGATTTTTATATAATATAAGCCTTTGCAATTCAAATAATTCACGTCAAAGATGTAGGGATTGACATAGAATATTATTTTTAAATTAATTGCTTTGTATTATTAATTTTCAAAATTCTTCTTTATTTATAATATATTTTCCGTATTTAAATAAATGATACTTTAAATCCGGTGTTTTTTTATATAAAAAGCTACAAAAGGGTAAATAAAATGAATTTAACCAAGTGTATGAAGAAAACATATAAAGTTAATAAAACTCAACATTACAAGAAAAACAACTCAGTGAAGCTAATTTATTAAACCTTTACTGTAAGCTAAATTTTGTGTTTTAAAATGGGTATACAATGTTTGAGAGAAAACATAAAATGGTAAAGAAGAAATCATGTAGCAAGCTAATTTTCTTTCTTTGTTAAAAAATACATCGCAAACATTTTCAGTCTATAAAATTAAGAGCTGTGTACACACATGTTTTTGCATGAATTCACCTTAATTGGTAACATTTAAATTTAAATATTGCACGCTTAAATAAATTTTCTACCTCTAGAGAAAATCTGTACAAACTCTTGTTTTTTTATTACTAAATTTACCTTAAATACTTTGAGTCAAAGCTGAAGTAAGATTCATTAAAAATAGCTTAAGTTAAAAACAGAAAATTGAAAAACAAAAATTTGCGTATTGTAGCTGAATGAAGGGACTTAAAAATCATTGCCGTCACTGATTGAAAAAACACTGCAGAATGTTCAGTCTATTCGTCTATATTGGAATATGAAATTAAGAGCATGATGCAGTGATTATAGCAGAATTTTTTTTTTCTATATATTAACTGATGCATTTTTATAGGGTTGTCTCACACAGGATTCCTGTGTCACAGGATTGCATGCATGATTTCGCAAAGTATCATTTATAAAGTAAGAACCTACAGTGGCCGTCACATATAAAAACCTCATGGTCGGAAGCGCTCGGGAGTCATTCGGCTCGGCCAATGATGTCCTTCGTTACAAACCGGCTACCAATGACTGAGAGCGTTACAAACACGACGATGAGGCTTTTAAATGTGACGGCCACTGTATGTGCTTCGTAATATTGTATACCTTCGTATATGATAAGAAAATTAGAACCGTTCCTAATGAGAAACGTAATGCGTAATCGAAATGTAACCATTACTGTAAACAGTACTTTGACAGCATACTTTTTGTTTTAAATGACGTCAGTAATTATAAGTGTGCATTAAACTATATAATAGTATCCCCACTATAAACATTATAAATTAAATAGAATGGTAAACAAGCATGTATACCATCACATTAAGTACATAAACCACAAAACAACAGAAAGTTTCTGTCATGTAATTACTGTCACTGTCAGAACCACCCCCTTATTGTTGTTGCAAAATTAAAACTGTAAATAAACATAAAAAACATTTAACATCACATGCAGCGTACTGTCCTTTTTAAATTGCACTTAAAAAGTCTTGTGAAACTCTGGAAAACAAAGCATTATAATACTAGGCATAATTATATGTATATTTTAAGTTTAAGTATAAAATTTATTTTAAATTTGTTGTTTTAAAACAATATAATGATATAATGCAGTTATTATAAATTTTCTTTATAATTTAATAAAGTTTACTAAAACGGTAATTTTATTATATAGAATTACAATATAAGAGTTTAATATTATCATAGAGTTTAATATCAGTACGTTTACATGAGTTGATTGATCCGTATTAGAAGAACACGTATTTAACAGATCCGAATTAAAGACTCATGTAAACAGGTATTTGATCCACATTCATCCAATGCGCTTTAATTATTTACGACGATTGTTTCAAGAGTATCCAACGTTAAATATGGATCAAAAATTCTCATGTATATAAACAGTTGATGAAAACGTTTTTTTTTTTAAAAACGCATCCATTGAATACGGATCCAAGAACATAATGTAACAGTACTGTTATGTAAACTACTAACGTGATGTTTCAGTTGTGAAGATATTCCCTCCGGAAGTAGCCGGAAGTGTAAAATTTCTGTGGCCTCATTATTATTGCAATGGAGTATCGACCCCAATTTTTTTTTATTGCAGAAATGGATAGAGGGTGCAAAGTTATGATACCCTGATATTTTTCAGATTTTTTTGAGTCCGGGAACTATTTTTAAAAAATTATTGAAAGTTCTTTTTGTGACGTCACGAGACGCCGCTCCTTAAGAAAAAGATAGGGCTTTCCGCCGCGTGACGTCACAAAAAGAACTTTCAATAATTTTTTTAAAAATACTTCCCGGGCTCAAAAAAATCTGAAAAAAATCAGGGTAGCATAACTTTTTACCCTCTATCCATATCTGCAATAAAAAAATTGAGGTCGATACTCCATTTCACAAAAAGTATACTTTTGTTATGAATTCCTAGCTCTGCAAAGTTTCAAAAGTGAATAACAAACACAATAGTTACAAAATTGACACTTTTGACTACTTCCGGAGGGAACATTAAATTAATTTGACTAATATCATAGTCTATAACAAATCTTAAGGCTAAAAACAAAACAAGCAAGCAAGCTCTTTTAGTTTAGGAAAACAAAACTCTTACAAGTTGAGGTTAATATTGCATAATAACAAGATAACTCCATGTTGCTTTTGTCCTATATAAACCATGTATTGTAATTTACCTTAAAGTTTTCAGAACAATACTCCTAAGTTCTAAGCAATTAGTTTCAGTTGCCACAGGTATTTTGAATTCTATAACGAAGCTCTGAAATCTATAATACATGGACTCAATAAACTATATATATAAACTTGTAGTGTTTACATACAGCATTGTTTAAGTAATTAATTTAATATAAAATTTCATATCTTACAACAATGTCCTGCAGAAAGAAAAAGTTAAGGTTGATTTACATAGGGTTTTTCACAGCGACGTGATTTTTTTCCTTCACTGAATTTTGTTGCGGAGTACTGCATGGTCACAAGTGGCTAAAATTAACTTGCCGATTCTTCATGGACCCGATCTAGCAGGGTTTTGTGGCTTCCAAAAAGAAAAAGGGGCACTCATGACCTAGCAATCCATCCCAGCACTCGCCTGGTTGTGACTGAAGGAACTTTGAAACTTTAGTCACGATGGTCGGCAATTAATGAAGGATGCCAACAATTACCTTTCGGATGCACGATATTGTTTGGTATTAATTAACATCGCTAGAAAATGTTTTTTATATGGTAAATGTGATAAAATTTGAGTCATATTATATAATAATTATTACCGTTATCACCTATGTAATGAAGCTACCTTTAATTATGATTATCAAATGAGTGTCTATGTTAAATTATGATATTACAAAGAAATTTAATTTAAGAATGATATGAGAACGCAAAATTATATTATTTTAATTAAAATAATTTGAAATGTTTAGAATAACATTGTATTCGGATGTTACTTACATTAATTAGCAGTTAATTACCACATATAATAAATGTGCCGGTAAATTATAAAAAATTTGTGTGCTTACAAGTTTAAACTATTAAAATAATCAAACTCGATCTTTTCATCATATAATGTATGTTTATTCGTGTAAAACCAACGTCAATCGTTAAACGATACAAAACAAAACAACTTTAACTTGGCATCAAACAATTATTAGTCACTATTAAAAATATTCTGTTGCAAGATATATATGGCAATTTTCCAAAAAGAGCAGCGTACATTATAGTCAATATTTTTATTAGGGAAAAAACATCACTTTCATAAAAAATCAGTTGTTGCAGTCATAAATAAATAAAAATAAAAACAAATATTTTATTTACCAATATAATATACTTGGCTATCGTAAAAGTCAGAAGAATTTTACAAAATCAAATCTGTAGTTCAGAAAAATGTCAAAACAATTTTTTTTTTTTACTATCTAGAAAAGTTTAATAGTCCAAAACGACAATAAAACAGATGTCAAGCCAATAGCTTCGTTTAATTTTTTGTATACTTGGTATAATTCCAACGTATATTGAATTCTGTACAGAAATATTTTTACTTTTTATTTTTGGCAAGTCAAATGTTAAATGGTAGAATTTATATACACCCTATATATGCAAATATGGGAAATACGTAACGGTGAAGGCGTTTCAACGTCGTTTTGTAGTTTATTTTATGATAAACGATTAGGTAAAAATTTTCAAGTAATAAAATAATTTATAAGAAATTTGAAGTATACTTTTTCTTTGTATCAATCCAAGTATTTAAAAGAAAAAAGAGACCTTGGACCGAGGAATTGAACCTGGGACCTTTGGTTTTAACCACCAATGTCCAAAGTTCATACATCCCTTACGGGGTAAGCCAGCAGCATTATTACCTCAGCCATTCACAAATAGACCTCCACAGCACTCAATTCTTACATACTCCAGTCAATTGCTTCAAAAATACTCATGATATACTTTTACCTTTTTTCTAAATATTGCACATACACATGAGTATCATACTGTAAAATAGATACGCACCGATGACGGAAAGAGCACGTTGAATTAATATAAAAACTCTCATGATGTCTTCATTGGCCATCTTAAGTATAATATATATTTAGTTTGTCAGATACTTCTTATATATTGAACAGTAAGAGACTACAAAATTATAGAATTTCAAACTTCCAAGCTCATCAGCTGATATTCAAATTTAAACCAGCAAACTTAACTAAAACTACAAAGTTCTGTTCATGGGTTTGTTTCAAGCAGATGATGTCTTGTACAAAAGTTTAAGTTCGAACGACAACAAAGTTTGTGCGCGTGCCACACTGATAAATTGAATTTTAATATAATTTACTAGACAGCTGATTATCTTCAGAAATTACGACATTTTATCCCATAAATAATGAACTTTTCTAGAGGTGAAAAATAAGAACACTTGACTATAAATTTAAACACACCTCGTCTGGGTAATTTATGGAAGAACTCTTGCACTTTAAATGAATTATGACGATATAGAGCTGTTGAGAACAGTACTCCATTATGTTAGCAGATAATCGTGAAATAATTTCTGCTATTTCTATTACAGGGTTGTCACACGATTTAGGCGGATCGCACACAGACTCGTATTTCTGCGATCATAAGTATGCTATATGTCATGTTTCTAATTTAGAACCGGTTCTAAAATCCTAATCATACGAAGGCAAAAGATACGAAGCTGTGTGCGCGGTTACACTTGATCGCATAGAGGACCTTACTTTTTAAATCATACTTTGCGAAGTTATGTGATCCTATGTGAGACAGCCCTTACGTATAATACTGTACCATATATTTTATAAAAGGGGTAAGTACTGAACCGAATTTTGGTACTGTTCTATTATACTTTCACTTCCCTGCTTTTCATGGACACGACCAATATAATATATAACCTAACATTAGGATTTTGTGTACATAAAACCGAGACGGTTTAGTAATCCATCCCAGCATTTACCTAATAGTTTTGACTGAGGAAACCGTGGAAACCTAAGATAAAATAGTCATCATACTCCATGCAGTGCACATGGTTACTCTTTGGCGACCGTCTTCATGGATGATCAAATTAACGACTTTCCAAACGATTAAAAGATTGTATTGGATGACAAGAAATCTCACATTTAATTTGTAAAAATCATGAATCTATTTTGAGCGAATGTCCACGGAAAGAAGTCACTTACCGGCATATTTATACGGCCACGCGGCCAGTTTATTTTTACATTGCATGCTCGAAATGTAGAATTTCTCATAAATAATATACATGATGTAGGCGAAACTGAAAGTAAGAGTAACGTCGCAAAGCAAGTCAGTATTCATTAGTTATATACAATATGATATATTACAGTATTTAATGACAAATTTAAAGAGTCAATGAGTATTTTGAGAACCATGATGGTACTTTTAATATTCCCAGCAAAAACCACATCAAGAGATGAAAATAACGTAATGGTGCTACAGGTATTAAATTAAGCATTACAAAATTTCAGCTTAAAAGCTTAACTGGGCATTATTCAAATAAACGGAATGGTTTGTAAATATTTATTTAAAAAATATAAACATAAATTGATCTGTAAAGGAAAATTAGTTATATAATACGATTTAAAAGGTCATTGGAAGTCAAAATTTACTCTATATACAGTTCAGCAATGTAAAATTACCACCGGAAGTAGCCGGAAATGCGAGGTTTCTGGACTTCCTAATTCAGTTTTGGATCTAAAATTTACATTTTAGGGATTTGAACCTCTCTGCATAGTGTTAGAGTATTACTTTTTTTATTCCAGTCAAAATCCATCCACTTCCAGCTACTTCCGGTATGGCATTTGTTGAACTTACAGTCAAATTAATTTATTATTTCCGCTGGAAGTAGCCGGAAGTGAGAGGTTTCTGTCCTTCCTGTTTGAATTTGGTGTTTGAAATTTTACAGAGATGTTTGCAATAAGAGGACTGACTTAAATGTTTGCAAAAGTACAAAAATTGAACATGAACCGGAAGATCAGAAACTACTCATTTCCGGCTACTTCCGGCGGGAATTTCAAGTAAATTTGACTGTAACCAATATTAAGCGAAAATAAAGTAATGTATAGTTATAAATGACTTTTGTTTATCGTATTATGTTCCATCGTTTATGTTTTTCTGTCTTCAACTCGTAAGAAAACGTTTTTATTTTCTGCAAAAAAATCAAAGCCATAAATTTGTGTATCGTTACTATTTTAAGATGTTGTTTTTAATATTTTGTATATATAAATGAAGATTGGAGGGGGCTACATTAAAGTATAGAGTTACAAAAATTTTGTCACCTTGCCAAATACACAAATATTTAATATGACAGCAGCCAAAAACGGAAACAGATAGGAAAAAAAAAATATACAGCTAAATGCACTATTAGAAAAATGGAGTTTAAAACATTTTAAATTAGGTTTATTTTTTTCAACACTTAATTTGAAACGTATAAAAATATTATAGCATGCAATTAATTTAAAAAAAATGAAAAATACTGATGCATGCATGTGTAAACTTGCTAAAATGAAATTTGAAGCCTTGTTGCTATGCAACATTCACTGTTTTTTCACCGATTTTTAGATTTACATGTTAATCAAAGGGGATTACGTCAAACAGCTGTTCGACGTTATCTCTACCTTAAAGCTATTAAGCATTACAGTCAGTCTTACCAATACCAGCAACTTTATCTATAGGTGCTGATGTAAAATTTCACTTGCAAAGTAAACATGAACCTTGAAATGGTTGCATATCCATAAGGCGTAAAAAATGCTTCATAATAAATTCACTGAGGAAACGTAGAAACTTCTAGTTAAAAAGGTCGATAAGAAAAGGAGATGGCTAAAATAATTTACAACTGCTTATATACATATAATTAATGAATACAGACTGGGTCAGAAATGGTGTTTCGATTTTATGCTAATATTTGAGCAGGGTAACTATTATAACTTCAAATTTCAATTTATCAGAGGGAGCTGTAGTGTAGGATTGGACCGTTATGAATGGAGTTGGTCTGATTGTAATTTGTACTTCGATCAAGCCCAACGGCAATATATACTGCATTTAAGAACACACTTCGTTGGAAACTTTTCCCTATATAAAGCGTATTGAACAATCGAAGGTATTTCCATATCTTTGACATTTTCTGGGGTGACAATTGTACATTGTCTTGCAACTATTAAAGCACTTGATGGATTCAAACTGAAGATTCGACTGCTTTCCCCTTAGTTGTAATAATGAAGTGAATTCCTCACTATACACTACTTCTTCCCTATGTGACAAAAGTTTAATTTTCTTACTCTACGATTGGTACTAAATCACAGACCCATTTCTAGGGGTTGTGTCTTATGCTATTTATATACACCCTCTAGCAGTGGGGTGTCTTATTGTTCACGTACCTTATATACTTCTATTTTCATCAACCCTCATCATTACTTAAGTTGCGTCTACACAAAAGATTTAAGTCTTTGGTGACATCATATATAAACGTATGATATTTCATGGGGCTGTAAATTGTTCTTTAATTAAAATTTTAACTAAGGATCCATAATAATTAATACCATGCATGTAAGAAAATAACAGAAGTATGTAAATGTTAATAAAGATTTTGGGGAATATGATTATTATTAATACATAATTCAAATTCAAGTGAATAGACCAGAATTAAAAAATAAATTACATTTTTCTTACATTTTTTTATTTTTTATTATTTTTTTTTATTCTTTTTAAATTTTAAAATTATGATGGTTAACTTGCGTGATGAAAAGTTGAAATTTAATATTCAATTCAGAACAGAAAATCGTAGCATTTTAAAATTCAAAATAAATTTATATTTTAAAAATTAATCCTTTTTAATAATAAATTATTAATGATAGAAGAAAACGTAGCCTCTTTAACTTAATGCTATTATAGAATGCTTTTCTAATAGGTAAGATTTAATAAAATACATAAAAAAAAGCACGGAAGTTAACACGACCATGTAAAAAAATTTAAAAAAAAAGAAAAACGGAAGAGGGCTGCGAGGTATTCAGAGTTACGAAATGAATCTGAGGATCTAAAAATAGCTCCAGTGTTGGCCACGTTCGTATATAATACGAACGCGTTCAGTTCATGTTCATTTACTTTAAAATTGAACGAGTTCATGTTCATGTTCATTAATATGAGAATGAACGCGTTCAGTTCATTGTTCATTTTATATATGAACGCGTTCATTTCATCGTTCATTTTTATAGATCAATGCTTTAAATAATGCAGCTAGCCTATTATAATTTATGCAGGAATTATATATAATAAATAAAACAATTTCTCACTGTCACAGTTCATAAAGAATTAGAAAATATTTTGTTTATAAAATTAATTAAAATTTTTAAATTATGTCTATTTTGTTTACATGATAAAATACATTATCAATATATCATTGCAAACTTACGTTTCATTTCTGAATTATAACAATAAGAAATATATTCACGGATCGTAAGATATTCATCCTTTATTATTTATTATTGTTATTATTATTTGTTTTTTCAAAGCAGCTTTTTTCTTGATCTTTAATTATGCTGTCTTTTTCTATTAATTACTTTCAGTCTAGGGTAACCCTTCCTTAATAGTTTGTGGAAGTGAGGCTCATTAGCTGTACTAAAGGATGATTTCCAGCAACAATGATTTCTACAAATATGTCATCCAGTGTTTCTGAAAAATAATATATATTTCTGTTAAATGAATAAAGAAGAATCTATAATATATCTATAATGCATCTAAAAAAAAAAAAAAATATTGCGAAAAAATATGAGTTTTACTTAGGAAGTATTGTTTTATTATTAATTATTATTTTCATTATTAGTAAGGTAGAGTTAATACGTATCAGCTGGCCCAATGCTAAAAAAATCCCATTCATAAAAATTGTGAAAAAAATTTAAAATGTTCTCCTCAACATCCCCTATCAGTAGGTAAAATATCAGGTATACAAAAACGAGCTAGTTTTCGAGTTATGAATTTTTAAAGTTGACTAATTTAACATGGAAGTTCCATTTTTCTTAAGAATACTTTTTCACGAAAAAGTTTTTTACTAATATAGTATTATATTTTTCACAAAAATCCTACGGACAAATCAGAGTTCATTACCCGAGATAAAATAAATTTCATCTTTTCTTCGGTATTAAACTCTCTTCTCGTCTTTTTTCCTCTTATTTTGCACCATTATAGAGGAAAAAAAGAGGTAAAAAAGACGAGTTTATTTTCTTTCCGCTTTTTAAACATAAAATGTAAGAAATATTTTCTTCATTTTATTCTCGCTTTGAGCGAAGAGGAAATAAGATGTGCTTTAGTGGTAAAAAGATTAAGATTAGACATGCAGTAAAAGATGAGTTGAATACGTAATTTTTAACTAGGGTAAGTATAAAATGAATTGAACAGTTTTATTTTATATTATGCATTATAAATTTTTAAAACGAATATTTTTTAGATACAAAATTAAGTTTGTCAATTTAAAGCAATACTTCAATAAAGTGACGCGACATACTTAATTGAGTTACTTATATTTAAAACTGGAACAATTGGCATTAATATTACATTTTGCTGCTTTATATATATTATATATAATTTATAAATGTAATTATGTATAATATTGTTTAGAAACAAACGAATAACGCAACGTGCTATAAAGATATCTTAAATAGGAAGTATTTTTATTCAATAATAATATATAATATGACTGTATGATATTATTAATATAACTTTTAAACTTTAATGTATATTTATACATATTTATTTAATGTATAGACTTATGCTCATATGTCCTACATTTTCAATTTTAGTTGTTGTTAACAACTGCTACAATCGACAATCGGTAAATGCTAATTTATGTTATAGTAATTTGAAATATAATTCTTTTTTTTTTTTTTTTTTTTTTTTTTACAAGGAAACACACCTTAGAGCTTACAGCTCGCGGCGGGGTAATGGGTATATAGCGATAAGGTAAGGAAAGGATGGCGGTCATGGCCTGTTACGCGTCCTATAATTTGCTAGCTGAGGTGAGACTCAGGGAACCGTGGAAAACCTCAGTCAGGACGGACACCTCTACTTTGTATCATTTGTATATTGCATTGTATTTAATTAAATGTATAATTAAGTTTTTTAAATAATATGAAGACTGAACTATAAGAACCTTGGCTGACGGGACTTCGCTGCAGCTGTAATATTTCTGGGATAGAAAATTGCTTGAACTTTTTTGCATCGCCTGGTTCATCTCCTTCCGATGATTGTCGTTTTTTGGAAAGTTGTTGGATGCTGAGCTCATTTAACTTCTCCAATGCAAAAAAGTGTTTCAAGTATATTGTAATGAAAATGGACATTTGTTAACAAAATTTTTTGCAAATAAATTGTGTAACTAAAAAACCCAATAAAAAAAATTAAAAAATTTTTTTTAACGTATTCAACATATAAATGAAAAAAATCAATATGAAATTAATATAAAATTTATGAAGTTCAATATTATATTAATTTTTAATTAATGGATGGTTCAATAATTAATAATTTGTGATTTAATAATGCGTATAAATTTTTATCAATGCACCGTGAATATTTGTTTATATAAAATTAAGCTGAAAACATCACAAAAAAATAACAACAACAAATAAAAATTAGCACTTACTGTAATATGTCTCTAAAACTTGGCTGCAAATTTTTATCTGTTGAATATTGTTTAATCACCGGCGGTATCGGAGTCTGACATTATTTTTTTTATTATTACTTATTAATTATGAATATGATATAAAAATTGTATATATTTATTTTTTTTATAAATATTCACATAATCACCTTCACAACACAGAACGCACACTTAGCACTTTGTTAGTTTTATTACATACTAATTGAAAAAAATTTTATTCACCTTTTTTTTTTTAAAAAAAAAAGAATGATTGATTCATGCGTATCCATCTTCGTTTAACTAAAGACTGCGTGATTGATGTTTGGAGTGTGTACCTGTTGGAGGGGTGATCAGGGGTAGGAAAAGGAGAGGGGTAGGGGAAGAGGGTTCATTGACTTCTTCAGATCTTCCCTTACTGTGTTGACCTTCGTTTGGCAGCGGCAGCGATGGCCTACTTAGGAGGTACCGTACGAAGAGAGGGTGGAAGGAGGGTTGAAAATTGCAGTGGTATCGCTCTGTGTGATCAGCAAGTCAAAATCTATTTTCTACTCATTTCCTCTTTCTCTTTGTCCACGCGGTTCCTCTATGAAGCCGCCGCGCCGCTGTTGCGCCGCAGCAGCGGAAGGTGTGACTTTTACAACAGTTAGGGAAGATTTACAAGAAAACCTTCAACTCTGAATCTCCTTTTTCCCATCACTAAAGAAAATATTTAAAAAAATTGTAAAAAATTTCCGAATATATCATTATAAAAAAAGTCAACGAAGCGCAAATAAGTTTATGATATAATTGTCTATACCTTTTAGCACATTTTACAGCTTCAAAGAGAGAGTCGGCAAATTCAAACGACCCTCTCTCATTCTCTCTCTTGACTTTCCTGCCTCTCTAAACCTTTCAAATTCGTACTGAGAGGTAGAAAATTTCAATGGTGTTTTTTTTTTTTTTTAAAATTACCTCAAATATGAACGAAATATGAACGTACGTTCATTTCATGTTCATATATAAAAAATTGAACATGTTCACGTTCAAGTTCAGTTTTTGTGAAACGAACGTCGTTCACGTTCAGTTCATGAAAAAATGAACATGTTCAATGAACGTCGTTCATTGAACGCGTTCATGGCCAACACTGAATAGCTCTCCAGTTAATCTGCAGTAGCATATGATGCGGATGCTGTAATGTGATGGGAGATATGGACCACAGAAAGACAGATTAAATCATCTCTGTAGTATCACTCATCCCACACCAGGTGTCTAAATTTTATTTATAAATATTTAATAAAAAAAAGTTAAAATCTCCTTACGCCTTATATTTGATCTAAATCTGTTATTTTTTTAATGTGTTTTTATAGGAAATTAAAGTTGAGAATGCCAAGTTAAAGAAGTAAATAAAGCTGTGATGTGTATTAATACGGTGCATGTTATAAGGTGTTTTTTAAATGTCCTAGTTAATTACTATTAAAAAAAAAAAAGTCCAGCCCTGGTTATTTTTAAAATTAATATATAATTATAATATTATTATTATACATCCATAAATTTTTAATGTAATTATTATTGCTAGTTTGTACTGTACTGTATGTGTACTGATGTGATTTATGCTATGAAGTAAGTAAAAATGGAAAATATTAATTGGCTAAATACTATATGTATAATATACACTGCATGTATAAGATACACAACAGTTACGAGTGTTATTCAAGTTTGAGTTTTTGTTGTTTTATTTTTTGCAAATTTTGGATTAAAATGATCAAAAAATAAATAAAATTTTGTTTTTTTATTTTGATTTTTATGAAATCATTACAATACTTTTACTACTATTATTACTAAATATTACAAGGAAAATTTTTATATATATATGAATCTGTATATTCTATATATCCAGTGAAAATTATTCAATTAGATTTAAATCCAAAACTTTTTTGTACACCAAATTCAATATTAAATAAGAAACATCCGCCTATTAATTTATTACATGCAGTCAACACTTTAAAAGATAAACATTTAATTTTTTATATAATTTTATTTTAGAAATCAAATATTAATAGAAATAGAAATTGTTATTATTTTCGTTTATCTGACACATTTTAAAATGAATCTTGATTTTGATTTATTTCCTAACTATTTATAAATAATATAAACTGCATATAGAAATATTAATAAAAAAAAAGTATGAGAAGTTAATTGAATTTTCTAAAAATAAATAAACATGCTAAAATTAAAACTTCCAGAAATTGTAATATAGTACGGAAAAGTTGAGCGAATCAAAACATCAAAGCAAGAATGAATTATGGAAAACGTGTGTTATTTCCCGTACACTCCATCACTTTTTTATGTTCAATAAAGTTTTTTACCTGGAATTTAGGTACTTAACTTTTTAGCTTGTATACACAGAACGGCTTAGAGAAAAAAAAATGTTGCCATGCTTTTTCAGTGAAAGAAATTATTTATTTGACAAAATATTGCAAGGTACTTTTTCTTTAGAAACTTTGTAAAAAAATAATATTAAAATACTGTACAGTGACTTGCAAAACAAATCTGAGTTTATCACGCTTCTTGCTTATAATGTCTTAAGTCGTAAATATTGGTATAAACATGCATATTATTGAATGTAGAGTACACTTTCCTCATCATAAATTATAAATTTAATATAACACAGGTTAACTGTTTTGTAAAGGAAAGTGAACGTACATGGAACGGCATGAACTACATGGCTATCCCATGCCTGATGATTTTCTGATTTGCTATGAAGCATAATAATATACATCTGTAAGAAACTATAAGAAGAGATTTAGTTTTGTAATTTTGTGATCGTTCTATGCATGCTGGTAATGCTCTCAAAAGCAAATGAGTACTGTACATTTTGTGCTAAACATACATACAATTGCAAATAAAATTGACATGAAATTCATGCTATTTAAATAAAGTCTAAAATGAATGAAAATAAAAAAAAACACATGAATTTACTTTGGAATACACGATAAATAAATTAGTAGAAAAGTTATTAAATATGTGATTATATACTGAAATGATGGGAGGGGGGGATAAAATGATATGTGTATTGGGGATCATGGAATTAACACAACATAAATACTACAATACCAACAATGATATAATAACACCATAAAATTTCTACAAATAAAAAGTTATATTTTTTTAAAATAAACCCCCAGTAGAATAAACTTTCATTAAAACGAAATTATTGAACTGGAATATATATCGTCATGTATTACGTCATACAGTTCGGAAACTATCTCTCAATAAATAACGGAGGAGTAGAAGGGTTCGTGAAATTATTTGACAGCTTGGCAAAAACTACGACGACGAGAGGGCTTGTGACTCTGTGGGGAATCACATGCAATGTGCGTCACAAGCCCTATATACTTTTCATGTCATAAGCCTTTACCTTCATAAGGCCCACACGCATCAAGGTATCTCTTACAGTAAGGTGTACACTGTATACTTTAGAATTTGTATCATTGCTTGTGAAATTTTTACATTCAGTATCAAGGTATATGCATTTGAATAACACAAAATATCAAAATAAGCATTATAGGTTAAGGAGTACACTAAACACATTAGAATATTTATCATCGTGTGTAATTTCAAATAAATATTTATCTGCAATCAAGGTATTATATGAACATTATAGGGTAAGATGCGTCGTTTGTCATCCAGAGAAAATCTTATGCCCTATAACATATGTACTATATAATATATGTATCAACATTTAATGTTTATAAATAAAATTTATGTGCACTGCATGCATGAATTCCTATATATAAAAATTTTGAGCCTCAGATGATGTATAATGTTCAATTCAAGTCATGAGCAATTTAAATAAAAATATATTTAATGCATGTATATTGCATATCATGAGAATGTACTTAATGCATTTAGTAAAACGTCACAGCTTCTGCACGATTGCATTTTTAAGCTGCATAATAGAATAATATAATTACAATGACATTTACAAGTATTGAATCGATAGTACTAAAATCTCCGAAGATAAACCGAGGAGGACATAAAAAATATTATCTATAGCTCATTCAGACATAATCTATTGAATGAGAAGCAGTCCATAAGTACACTCGTCACCTTTGAAAATTTCCATTTCCAGCTATATTAATTACCATGGTATACTTACGGGTCATGGTGATTAACACGGCTGTAAAAAAAAAATTCAAAGCGACTAGTGTACATGAGATTTAATTATTGTTTGCAAAAATATTTGCACCATAATATGATAACGAGTTTGTTGACTGATATCGAGTGTTGTTATTTATCCAGCTCACGTCACAAGATGACCCCAGGCATGATGGTCCATAATATTTTCGTTTGATCCTCCAGTGTGATATATTTTAGCTAGCAGCAATAACAGATCTGAGGTAACACGGCGGTAGCAGCACGTAAAATAACATTACATACCAAGGTATTTGTAAGGATCAAGGTAGGATCGAGGTATCATTCTAGTACAGTATGCAGTGTATGCACAAAATCAAGAGCAAAAAATTAGCTCCGATCAAGAATCATGGTAGATTCCCCACAATGATTCTCCCTGGAAAAGCTAGCACAATATTTTCGAAAAAATAATTTAATGCTGAACTTTACTATTTGAAATGTCGAAATATTATATAGTTGTAAATTTATATATTATACAACTCAACGATAAGTAAAAATAATTAAATAAATAAATATTACGTCTCCATCATATAAATATACCATTTTAATTTTGAAATATTAAGCCAATATTACACGTTTGTATGCAATATTTGCACACATATTTTTTTCTCCGAAATATAACGTATACACTTTAGGGCATTACGAAGGTTACCAACACACTTTTGCTATGATAGTAGGCTCACCACGCAGTCTATAAACTGGCTGTCACTTAAAGTTGATTTGACATCACGAACCTTTTCTTTTGTCCTAATGGGAGGGTCACGTGACGTCAAATCAACTTAAAGTGACGACCATTTTAATATGAAAACGGAGTTAGCTATATTTTTTCCCTTCCAAATTTTAAAAATATGCATTATCTATTTAGTTCCAATAAAACAGGCAAAGATAACGTCGTTCATACTCTGTCCTGCAAATCGCATCGTGCAGGTCCTTCTCAGTACCACCTGACAATTTGTAAATACCCTGGGAGCACACAGACATCCGCGGCAGGTGACTTCGCTAGCGATAACAAACATCGACACCCTGGATATTATTATTATTTAATATCCACGAGTGCGATCTTTTAGAATACAGAAGTCAATATATTGCTGACGTATATGATCAAATTTATCGATAAGACACAATATTGTGCTATATTCATGCTTTTAAAATGTGCTTCATGTAATATACACAAACAAGAATTACTACCTTTGTACAGCTTTGTTATCAATTTTTAATACAATTTTATTGGAGAAAATTTTATTTTTCATCGACTCCTTATTTTATTTTTATTTATTTGTTTATTTATTTATTTATTTATTTATTTATTTATTTATTTATTTATTTATTTATTTATTTATTTATTTATTTATTTATTTATTTATTTATTTTTTTTTTTTTTTTCCGTCTAGAGAGAAGATGGCAATCGATGGATTGTTCGAATTTAGAGTATTTATATTAGTGTTTTATTAGTGGTATGAAGGAAAATTTCAAAGATATACGCAGTACTATTTATTACAGCATTATGAATTACATGTTGAAGCGAAGGACACATGCAGGAAATTGCAGTGTTCAAGCTCTTTTAGCAATACATATAAGTCATTCACGCAAAAATATCTCAAATACAAACAAAAGGTTCAAGTCATATAAATATTTTTTTAAAAGATCATTCTTGAATGCATTTGTCTTGATACAATGAGAAAACTATGGAACCCTCAGACACAATGGTCGGTTCAGAAATTATTATTGCCCACGCAGTTAGTATGAGCATATAGCAGATTATAAATTCGCAGACTCCATAATATGCAAATTTAAACTAAAATATGTTTATCTTAAGATAATAGCGTATAAAAAAGGCTCAATCCTATTTATGCCAACAGATGTGAGAGGTTCAGTGGGAGGACGACTGCTTCCATATTAGGATTAGATATTTTTGGTTATTTAATAGCAAAATGCTCTTAGCTCATTAAAGCTGACATACGAAGTAAAGAACTACGTTGAATTTATATAATGAACATTCATTTTTTTATCGCCACGAAAGGACACACATGTAAAAAATTCGAGGACTATCTACATATTTTATAACATGCGCTTCTTACGCGCTTTCCATGCCATCAGAATTCTTAACGTGTTGTTGATATTGACTATAATCACTCTAGTCCGTCCAATTAACTCGATTCTTAAAGTTCCTTCACTAAAGATTTTACCCAATTATAAGATTTTCAGCCATTGCATGCTCTGTTTGATTACCTAAGCACGCACGATGCTAGAGTTACGACGCTGGCCTCTGTCTCAATCTGTTATACATGCAACTCTCGGCTCTTGTTACGGGTTGTAGGAAAACTCGGAGCCGGAAAACTCGGAGCCGGAAAACTCGGAGCCGCGTCTGCACGCTAGGAAAACTCGGAGCACGGAAAACTCGGAGCCGGAAAACTCGGAGCACGGAAAACTCGGAGCCGGAAAACTCGGAGCACGGAAAACTCGGAGCCCCGCTAGGAAAACTCGGAGCGTCGCATTTTTAAACTATGTAGAGCATAAAAATATAAAATATCGTTGCCACTGAGGAACAAAATTAAAGAAGACGTAAATATTATGAGCATAATTCGAGTAATATATTCATAGCTTTTTTCTAAGGCTTATATAAATATTATATTAATTAGCTTTTCTCAGGACTTATATTACATTATCTATTTCAGATTAATCTCTATTTCATTCGTAGACTATTAAATAGCTTGCAGTGATAAAACATGCGCTTAAAATATTTAGTCGACATACATTTTTTATTTTATGTAATTAAGAAATTATGCAAAATCAAATGCAATTTAATATTTCCCTTGAAACAACAGATAACTTTCTCATTTTTTTTTATATAAAGATGTGCCTTCAGTGTAGGAGTTGCATGTGATTATAGAATTATTATAATATTTTTTTGCTGCCTTAATTTTGGCTTAGAGAACTTTTGTTTATTTTATTTCTTTTATCAATTTTTTATTCAAAATTACCTTACAGTATTTATCTATTTTTATAATGTAAGTTCAATGAAATGCAATTTCACATTATAAATAAATATTGTATATTTCCTTCAATTCATTTAATGTTATTTGTGATTTACTACCAGATTTTATTATATTTACTTATTTCATTACTTCAATTTTTATTTTGCTATTTTAATCCATACCTATAATAGGTTACCATTTATGAATAATGAAATGTTATAAACTAATATATATGCATAATCAAAAGATTGAAATAAAATTCTATTCTATTGTATGATGTAACATAACTTTTTTATGTAATATTCTATTCTTTACTTAATTTACACTTCTCTAGTTAATAAGCTTTTAATATTGGTATTATTAATTGGAATAATACGGAGCAATTTTTTTTAATTTAGAATTTATTTTAAATAAATAATATTATTTACAATTATACCATACAAAATTGTAGACTCAAACATCGCATAGTTCCAGAAACAATGTTCGTCAAACTGAATGATCTTGAAAAGCAAGCTATACATGGGGGAGGGGAAGGGACTGGAGTGAAATTGTAGTGCAAAAATAATGATCTGAAGAAAGAATGAATCAGAAATATACTCCATGCCTCCATGGATTCAAATTTGTATTTACAATGGGGAATTCTCATACGACATAACTTTTAATTTAATTGCTAAATTATCATAGGTGACTCTTTAACAATAAGTTTGATTTGAGTTTCGGAAATTTTGTCTCAAATTTGGTGGCTCTAGAATTATTATTAGAAGTAGGGGCAACGAATGCAACCTGCACGCAAGTGTGCAATCTGTGACGTAGAAACTAGGTAGCTAACACGCAGCTACTGCTTGATATACACAGTTTATGAGTCATAGTGTTTTGATGACTTTTCAATTACATAATCAAAATCAGCGCGGTTTTTTACCCTACTCTCCGTAGTTTGCATCCTTAATATCAATTGACTGTAAAAGCTATAATGAAAAATATCAAACTATTGCAGGAGAAAAACACCTGCTAGCTTGTTTCTACGTCACGTTTTAACGCCAAATTTAAAAGACTTGAAAAGTTGAAAAAAATCCCACATCTTCAATTTTGAAAATAGAAACTTCATATTTTGGGACATTTGCTTTTTTGACATGGACCACCTGATTTTTAAAAAAAAAATAAATGTAAGAGAATTCCCAATTGATGGCATTAAGGGGGAGTGGAAGGGTCAGGATACTCAATCGGCCCCCTTGAATGCTACAAGACTTGCAGAGAATTTAGAACTTGCCATCAATAGGAGGCATGCAAATTTTGAAGTGTATATTTCTGATCAGTTTTGAAAAAACTGAGGTAGAAGTTTAACATTGGCCTTATGGAGCCAATGGAGCTGTTGTGAGAAAACCGCCCCCTTGAATTTGCCCAAACCATAAGCGATTACGTTTTAGATCATTCTCGAATTATTAAAATTTATTTCATTCGATTCCGTCTGATAGAAATTTCTTTTGAACCTGCCAGTAACTGAGGTCAATCGTTAAATAGCAAAGTTATTTAAAACTTTGTAAAAAAAGTAAAGAAAAGCAACTTTATCCTCATGCAGTCGAATAATATTTTAACAGTACCCATTCTTACTTTTGAGCTTCTACTTTTGACATTCGTTTTATTCATTAAAAATAATTATAATTCATGTCACCTTCAATTAGAAAAATGTAAATATGATTTTCTTCTTTTTAAAAATGAACGATATAAAAAATAAATAACAAAATGTTATTAAAATGTGTATTAAAATACAACTAATCTGGGGTTTCTGGGGTTCATAGAGAAATGAACATTTATAAAATGCTCTTGATAATACTCATTGTAAATCAAAACGGCTACTACATCTGTCCCTTGCGTTCCTTGTATTAAAATTTACAGAAGTTATAAGTTTTATAAATAATTTATAAGTATGAAGAATAATAAATAATTGATTATGCTCATTATATAGTATTTAGGTCCTCAATAATCTTTATAATAATTCTATAATCACATGCAACTCCTACACTGAAGGCACATCTTTATATAAAAAAAAATGAGAAAGTTTTCTGTTGTTTCAAGGGAAATATTAAATTGCATTTGATTTTGCATAATTTCTTAATTACATAAAATAAAAAATGTATGTCGACTAAATATTTTAAGCGCATGTTTTATCACTGCAAGCTATTTAATAGTCTACGAATGAAATAGAGATTAATCTGAAATAGATAATGTAATACAAGTCCTGAGAAAAGCTAATTAATATAATATTTATAAGCCTTAGAGAAAAGCTATGAATATATTACTCGAATTATCATGCTCATAATATTTTTACGTCTTCTTTAATTTTGTTCCTCAGTGGCAACGATATTTTATATTTTTATGCTCTACATAGTTTAAAAATGCGACGCTCCGAGTTTTCCTAGCGGGGCTCCGAGTTTTCCGTGCTCCGAGTTTTCCGTGCTCCGAGTTTTCCGTGCTCCGAGTTTTCCGGCTCCGAGTTTTCCGTGCTCCGAGTTTTCCTAGCGTGCAGACGCGGCTCCGAGTTTTCCGGCTCCGAGTTTTCCGGCTCCGAGTTTTCCGCATACCCTTGTTACGTCCACCCAAACAAATTATGGTTAAAAGTACTTCGGCTTAATACACACGGCTAGAGTTACGGCGCACATCTAGCCTGTTGTTGCTCAATTTAGCATGCATGGCCGGAATAGCTATTGTTATGACACGCGTTCGCTCGTGTTGCAGCATCTCCTCGCCGATAAGTCTCGTATTATGACTAATACTCAAAACCTTACGCTGACTAGTGACGGCAACGCACAATGCTAAAGTTACGCCGTCCCCAGATCATCTTCTTACTGACTATAGTTACGGAAATCACAGTACTAAAGTTACGACACCGCCGGATTATTTTCTGACTACAGTTACAGCACGCACAATACTAAAGCTACGACGACGTCACCAGATCATCTTCTTACAGACTACAGTTATGGCACGCACAGTATATACTAAAGTTACGACAGATCATCTTCTTACCTGCTGCATGCTGCTCTCGTCGTCTCCTCGCTTCTCCCCGATCAGTCTCGCCCACTCTCTCCTCTGCTGCTCGCCGACGCCGCCTACACACAATAAACAAACATGTCAACATTGACACATTGCGACACTCACTATACCGAGAGCAAAATCCATATATTAGTACAGGGATCTTGACCGTCACTGGACCATTATGAAGTCACCATGCAGCACCGTGCATAGAATACATAATATCATGAATAATGTATGACATGTATAGTACAGAACATGACAATTTATTTTATAACATATATCGTCTCTTTTCATACATATATTATTAAAAAGATAATAAGATTAATATAAATTATACAGGTATAAATAATATAAAAATCCGCTCCCCTTATATACTTTGCTATGTTCCCTATATATATGTGATGTGTACGAAAAATACCAATTTGCAATTTATTGGCACTTTATTTCTGACAGATGCGTCATATTAAAAAAAAAAAAAAAAAAATCATGAGTCATGAATGAAAATTAAATCGAATCAAGAAATATACATGACTCATTTTGTACAAAAGAAAAAAAAATACTGACACTGAATTGGTTCTGTTTATATAAATTTAATTTGCCCCTGCACGTTTAATGTTATGCAACCGGCATGTTATTACAAATCATTTTGTTCTCCATAACGGAATTTACAAATTTAAGTCTTACAAATTATTTCACAACCCAGGGTATGTATACCCTGTTCACAACCATACAATTTCATTATACGTTCACATGACGGTGTTTAACACGGATCCATATTATGTTATTCTTAATATGAGGCGTCGTCAACGGATACGTATTTAACACCATCATGTGAAAATAGTGATTGATAAAAATCTTTGTTTGAACTCACTAAGACGCTATACATGACGTCCATCCTGAATTATAAATATTAAAGTACACAATTTTTCCGATGGCGCCACAAGTCAACAAATTTAAAATACATTGACTTTAATTTTGCAAGTATTCTTTAAAAAATATAAAATATATTGAATGCTTGTATTAAAAAGTGCTAAATTATATCATATTTTTGTAAAAAAGCTAATAAATCCTCCGACGTCACATGAAAAATGCTTTGAACAATATTTCCTTTTTATAACTAATTCCACCAGAATTAATAATAAAGCTCATCAAAGCCAGTTTAAAGTCAAACACCTTAATTAATACAATCTTAAAGACAATACAAGATCACGGACTCAAATAAGAATTTCTAGTCCAGAATATCAGAAAACATAATATATAATTTGCAATAGAGTATCGACCTCAAAAAAATTTATTGCATAAATGAATAGAGGATGCAAAGTTATGCCAATCTAATTTTTTTCAGATTTTTTAAAAACCCGGGAATTATTGCTAAAAAGTTTTGCCCAGGTCGGATTTGAACCCACTCCTCTTTTTGGTCCTATTCTTTTCTTAAGAGAGGTGTCAAGAGGCGTGCGTCACTCTTACTCTATACTTTCAATAATTTTTTAACACTCTATACTCTATATTTATCTGAAAAAATAACAAAAAAAAAACAGTGTAGTATAACTATGCACCTTCTATCCATTTCTGCAATAAAAAAATTTGAGATCGATACTCCATTGATAAGTGCATTGGACGATTTACATATACTATAGTCAAGCTATAAACTACATTTTTTTTTCTAAACAACATAGGAACTCCGAACAAAAGCTGGCTATATTTTATTATCTACGGTCTTTGACTTGACCTAATATAACACAATGTATATTTAAATATTACACGAAGCTTATCATTATTAACATGCCACCGTGTTGTTTATAACAATAAACATAAAAAATCAATAATCCATCAAGGCAATGCAGATAAATTTTCCATGCTACGACGTATAAAAGAGTTCACCCTATAGTGAGTTAAAACAATAAGTCCTCATATATTCAATGGTGTAAATAATGTATTGTATAAGTAAGCTATATAGAGAGACGATGACGAGAGAGACCTTTAGCAGCTCATATCAGAATTATAACAAAAGAAATAAAAAGCATCCATATTTATGAGTGTTGAGAATATATATGGCTTAGAAGTATTATATATTAGATTTCATTGAAAGTGTTATGATTTTTCTGCACGTGCCATGCTTCATATTCATTTTTTTTTTTTTTTTTTGCTATTAGAGTGGCCATAACTCCTGTTGCAGCCACTTCTGATATTCCGAGGATTTTTGTTCATTAACATTAAAATCGATGAAAATCCTCCATGGTATTCATGTACGGGTACGGATTTTTGGCAGCTGCGGATCCAGTACCAAATTTCGGGGAGGGGGGAGGGGAAGAGTCTGTCTCCATTAGGCCACTGTTAAAAAATTTGAAACTGGGGAAATACAATATTGCCCATGTTAAATTCAAAATTTCAGGAGGGAAAGGGTTGCAGCCACCCCTGGATCCGCACCTGCATGTAATAGCTGCCATGTATAATATTGACCCCAAGACCATACACTTTTATGAAATTTGTCGTATTTACTAAGGGAACCACGGAGGAAACCTTGGTTATAATGGTCTTTATCACATCACGTTATAATAATTATGGTAACCCTTTAAGCTAAAATTATTATATATCCTCTAGTTCAACACGAGGAAAAACAAAAATTGACAAAGCCTATACAATAAAATTAGTACACCTCTCTTCATCAGGAAAATATATGTTTTATGACGTCATCTCAATCTAACATGATTTCAACTTTAATTCTGTGGTGTGATTTTTATTTCTTTTTAAAGCAAGGTTCAAAACCTCCTCACATAGGTATAGAAAAAAGCACTTTACTCGAATGACTTCAAGAAAATAAAAGCTTTATAAAAACCTCTACGTTTTATTTTGTATTATTATTATTATTATTGTGCACTTTATGGTTTAAAATAAAAAAAGAGGTGGTAGACATTTTTGAATACCTCATATTTTTATTTAAATATTTTTTATTAAATTTAATTCGCATAAATTTAAAATTTTATTTTTCAAAGTGTGAATTTCATTCAGTGAACTGCGCATGACGAAATTTTTCTACAACAGAGTTTAATGATGTGAGCAAAAAAAGTATTCAATGCCAAAACGATAAAAAATATACACATAAACATACTAATTAAAATAATTTATAGGACACTAGTCGTGGTCTGTTTTAGTAAAGTCATCTGTGTTTTGTAAATAAAATAAAAAAAGAGACTAAATGTATGTATATGTGAATAGTTATTCTACTTTTTTTTTGCTGTAAATACAAATATTTTACGGTAACGGACAATTTGCATATTTTTGTATTGCGTATTTGGATAAATAGCTTCGGGTTATGTCAATGTTTTCCAGATTTTTTAACACCTCGTGCTGCAAAATTCTGTGACGTCATAGTAAAACATATATTTAACACGTAAGCATAGGGAAAGACGTTACATGAAATATTTTACCTCGATCTTAAGTGTGTTACAAAATCTGAAAAAAAAAAAAAAAAATATATATATATATATATATATATATATATATATATATATATATATATATATATATATATATATAATGTTCATAACTATTCAAATTTGAATTAAATTTTATCATGCAACGGGTGAATGTACGCATTTTGTGTATGGACTTTCGTCTTTTACATTCACCAATTGGATGTTTTTTATTTTTTTTTTCTCCAAACTATGTATTTTTTTAACCCAATAAACAATTATTATTATATA
Source organism: Siphlonurus alternatus (assembly GCA_949825025.1). Lineage (NCBI taxonomy): Eukaryota > Metazoa > Arthropoda > Insecta > Ephemeroptera > Siphlonuridae > Siphlonurus > Siphlonurus alternatus. Next base: position 16,307,026 of record OX463786.1, on the reverse strand, counting down.
TGCATGACAGGTTTTCCATTTTTATTAGTTTACAAAAAAAAACACATGTTTTTACTCCCATTTTCAATTTCAATATTATGCACCACATTATACTTGAATATAATGTGTAATTAAATTGATAAGCTATACACTACATTATATTTTAGGTATATTCGTAAAATTCGCAACACATGCACTTTCTGCACTCGATTTCCCGATGGGCTAAAAATTGAACATATGATCGAGTGACGAGTTTTTATATACCAATATAAGGACCAATGTATTATAATAAAACAAAGTACTTGAATTTTATCATTGTAAAATTTCATAAATATTTTTTACTCCACCAATGAAACGAAGTTTTTTATTGATAAATTATAATGAAAAGTCACTAAAATTATAACAATATTGTTTTTATGTAATTTTTTTCGTTAATATCATTGAAAGTATTACACAACGATATGAATTTAAGTAAAAAAAAATTTAAAAAAAAAAGTTGATACATAAATACACTGCTACTTAAAAAAAAATTGTATTAATATTCTATAAATATAAAATCCTGTATACCATATTTTTATATTAAACAGATTTTTCACTTAACTTTATATTCACTAAAAGTTGTTTTTTTTAATACATTTACACAAATCCATTTATGACGACACACGTAAATATATATAACGTCAGGAGAAATAAATTCGCTAGAAGCAGAACGGACGACATGATCTATAAATAAATACCTTAGCCATAGCCTACATTTTTTTTTTTTTACCTCCCCTCTCCTGTCAACTCCATTCAGACAAACCAATGACAAAAAAATATATCTTGTCCTCATTTAAAACGACACTTTAAAAACTACACTCGCGTCAATTAAACAATCTCGATAGGAAGTGATTTGTTTTTCTGAAGAAGTTCAATTATTTTAATATATATATCATAGTAGCCAGAATTTCAATGATTTCCTGTGATATTAAAAATTTAAATTAATCCAACTGTATTCATTGTATACACCTTGGTGCAACAGGAGGAATGTTACCCCTGCTGAGAATATAGAGGCTTCAAATCAGCTGATTTTGTGGTGTACCCACAGTCCTGTATAATTAATAAACTCGAAATTGCTGTTTCGGCAAGCAAATTTTTAGACTTTTTAGAGGAAAACTAACTCTCGATTTAAAATCAGAGGACTCCCTAAATGAGGAGATAGGAGATAGTTTCAAATAAATAGCTCAACGTTCCTTTATACAGGTTAAGACACGCACGCATTTCGTACGTCAATTTTGGTAAATTTTCAGGCCCCATTGCACCGCGAAATTTCAAAAATAGCATTGCATGATGGGCGCATTTAAAATTTCGCGGCACGATGTGGCCAAAAATACTTGAACGTGATTGGCTAAGCCCTTTAACAATGGTCCAATCGGTGACTTAACCTGTATAAAGCCAACCTTGCAATAGCTATAATAGTTATGGAGAAAAAATTCAAATTTTCTAACATGGTGGCTTACAGATAAAATCTTCACATGACTTGAAGCCTCTATTGCTATACGCATTCTATAGAGGTGTGATAAACTAGAACGATTTTGGAATAATTACACAAGTGTGTGCTCCTCTTACTTTCCCCAGAAAACTGCAAAAATATATGCATCTCTCTGTCTCTTACAGCTTCAGCAATGTTAGCTTTTGTACTATCCCGAAGTGTATTACATAATTTCACTCAACTCAAAGAAAGAACATATTATAGGTGTGTTCGTAAATCCTGCTCGGTGTACACCTTGCCCCCACTTTATTACAGCAGCTCAGAGGGAGTAGGGAGTGCAGTGCAATGACGTCACAATTTTTGTTCGTAAACCATGTTCAGAGTACACCGAGCACGGTTTACGAACAGACCTTATGATTTGCTCCTTCGGCAGCAACATCCGGGAGTAATTTTAAATTGGTTGAACTGTAGTTGGCTATTGTAACTTGGCACAATCTTTGTGAACATAATTAATATATATAAGCCAGAATTTATTCTTGAGTTACTTCTTCTTTGATATACAATATCCAATTATAATATAATTACATGTTAATTGCTACTGTACAAAGTATAGTAATTTGTTATTTTTATAAAAATTAAAAATATGATGTATATTGAATAATTTTTTATTTAAAAATTAAAAGGAATAATTTATAATTTTGGTAAGAAGATTGTAATTAATGAACTCCATTCAGACGATATACTTCATGGAATGATTAATAACCTGTTATTGATAGAATTTGTTATTAATTATTTATAGGCATAATATTCATCATCCTTATATCTTTAAATTATTAAGAAGATCAATATATAGAAGAAAGTATTGCTACCAATTCAGAATTTCACAACAGTACCAATAAATACTTTAAAATTTACTTAATTTTTCTTTAATATTTAATACTCATGCATAATATACAGTATATTATATAGACAAATTAATTTGATATTCCCTCCGGAAGTAGCCGGAAGTGTGAAATTTCTGACCTTTCTTTTTGCACCGCAACTTCGCACGCCTGCAACACGAGTGGAGAACAATTATGTGAATTTTGATTACACGAACAACACTTAGAATCAGTGTCTGTCTAATTTTAAATTTGAGGCCTGTATCTCTCTAAAGATGGTTGGTTGGTTGGTCCTTCTAAAGAAATGTCAATCCGTACGTTTACATGATGTATGATGTTCTTGGATACGTGTTCGATAGATGAGTTTCAAAAAAAAAAAAAAAAAAAAAAAACGTTTTCATCAACTATTTCTCTTTAATATTTTTCAATCCGTATTGAACGTTGGATACGCTTGAAACAAGCGTCGTGAGTAATTAACATTGGATGAATACGCATCAAATACCTGTTCATATGAGTCTTTAATACGGATCCGTTAAATACGTGTAGTTCGTTCAATACGGATCAGAAAACTCATGTGATAGTACCGATTGATATATATGGGCAAAAACGTTTTGCACTGTCCATAACAATGAACAGCTGATATATAAAATCAAAGATCAAAGAACGTTGTTGCAACATCTCTGACTCACAGGCAATAAGCATTTTTAGAGCCTTAGACGGTACATAAGAAAATGTTCTCTCTTTTTCCATGGGTACCCCAACAAAGCAGAAACAAGACGAGTCATGACAATCTGGTAACGATTTTTGTTGTTGTCAGGCCGCACAACAAAGGCAATGTCTTGGGGTCGTCTCCTTGTCAAGATAAAAGAACTGTGCACTGGCAAAAATATTCATCACAACTTTTTGTTATATTATACAGTAAGAAAATTTGATAATGTTGTGGAAATTCTATTAATTAGAGCTGAAAAGCTTAAACGTTACCCCTAACTTAACTGCTGGAGCTGAACCAATCAAGAGACAAAGTTGCAATTTTGGATGGGTAAAAATAATAAGTCATAAATATGACCCAAAAAAGTGTCAATTTTCCCAAAAATTAAAATAAAATATTATCAATAAAAAAACTGCATCTCTAGCCACCCGAACGTCACGTTTCGATTGCACATCTCTCATGTATAAACTGAGGAGGGGTAACATTCATTCTGCCCCGAGGTGGTACAATAAATTATTAGTTAATATATGAAAGAGAAGGTATCTTTGAATGTAAATGACAGCTTCATAGGATGTGAGCTAAATTTATATCCAGACATGTTGGCAGACGTGTTATATATAGGAAATCATAGACAGTCTACAGACGTCACTCAAACAAAAAATTATAATGTGAAATTTAGAGACGTGCAGATTCTAATGCTATAATGTCGATAAAAATTTAGTGATTTATTTATTTATTTATTATATTTAAAAAAAAATAAATCACTAAATTCCCTAAATTTAGGGAATTTAGTGATAAATAATACTTTCCATTATTTGATGTATAATATCTATAATGTATGTTTTTATATAAATTTAGACTATTTGTTAATTAATACAGTATATTTATGTATCACAGCTTAAAAGTAACAATCCTTTGGCTATGTCATATATTATTATACATGCAGTATATCTACATAGAGTTGCTACTAACTTGTAAGCCATATATATAACTTGCAATTAGTCACATGCATGCAAGAGCAGCATGGCATGGAGCCTTCAGTTACTATCGTTTTCATGTTAAACGCAATGATCCATAGTTAACGCCTTACTTTAGCATAGAATAAAATAAATTGCAAACAAAAAATAAATATTTCTGTGGTTAAATTTACTAATTTAATAGTATTATAACCCCAGTTTTTCATTTAATAATTTAAATTTCAACTATTTTTAGTATACTAATTGAACAATAAGTTTAATCTTGGTGCAGGCAGAGACGTAACTGTATAATACACTACATTTCAAAAACATTGAAACAACTGATTCTACTTCCTTTATACAGATTAAAATCATTTTTTATGCTTTGTGTTTGATAACAAAACACCTTACAGCCAGGTCTTACATCAGGAATATGGAGTAAGGTGGGTAGCCTAAAACTCAGGGTAAAATAAACAAAATGGCGGCTAAACCATATTAAATTTAACTTTTTAATTAATGCATTGTACTGTTTGTTTCTTTGTTTATTTTACACCAATGGATTTTCTTAAGTCAACATTTCAAAGTTCAGTTATTTCTTCTTTTTTTATTGGACACTATCTCCAGATACTGTGCCCACTGACTCGATGGCTTGCTAATAGTGTGACCTTTGAACTGTTTATTATATAGATCCATTGATGTATTTTTTAAAAATAAACATATTGGACTTACGTCCTTTCCAAATCCACAAGCAAAGGCTGAATGACGCAACGTAGGCACGGTGCCATGTTAGAAAAATAGAAATGAATGGACTACCTGTGTATATGTATGTTTAAAATTTGAATGGAAATTTAAAACAAACAAAAAATGGAAAGATGAGTGACAAGGATATATGAAAAGTATGTACACTATATAACTTTCACAAACTATTTATACAATAACTTTTGACATGTAATAAATTTTGTTGTTATACTTGAAGCAATGTGAGTAAACGTACAGTACGTTATATAATAAAATATAATAAAACATGAAATTGTCATAAAACTGTTTAATGTTTACCATCAATCGAAATTGAAAGAAACAAAAGTTATTCTCTGTATAATTATACTGCATGTATATTAATTAATCACTACAAAATGTCTTAAGCCGGTATTACACGATACAATTTTTCTAACTATTGAATACAATTTTTCCTTACAAAAAAACTTGAACTCCATTTGTTTGTATGGAGATGAAATTTTCTTGTAAAGAAAAATTGTATGCAATAATCAGAAAAATTGTATCGTGTAATACCAGCTTTAAGCCGGTATTACATGATTAAATATTTATTGCATATACAATTTTTTCCTTCAACTCCATTTGTTTATATATATATATTATAGAGACGAAATTTTCTTGTAAGGAAAATTGTATTCAATAGTTAGAAAAATTGCATCGTGTAATACCGGCTTAAGATACCACAGCTTCAGACAAATTATGACACATTAAAAGCTCAAATTACAAGTCCACTTTCAAGAACTATAAATCGCAAAACCATAATTCAAGTTACCAATAAATTAAAAAAAAAATCTATAAATAGTAATTAATCTGCAAGGCTACTGCGTATGCATGAAGTTTATCTCAAATTTCATTTTAAAACAATGATACCTCCAAACAATTTTAATTAAACATGGTGGTAATTACACTGTACCAACCCAAGTACCGTATAAAAAGAACCAGCTTCATTGTTTATAGTAACGTATTAAGAGTTTCATAATCCTTGATATGAAATTCTAATTCTAGCATGCTGTAGTATTTCGTGACGATTATATCGTAAGAAAATTAGCTAATCTAAATTAATATTAATTACTCAACATAACCTTTATTTATTTAAGTTATCTTTTATCATATTACTTTATAGATTGAGTTTGATGCAGTATAAAAAAACAGATATATGGCTTTCAACAGAGAAGACCTACATCTGAATAAAATATATATGTAAAAAAATGCACTAAAATCCAATAAACCAAGTCATATATAAGTCCTTATAGTGCATGAAGCCAATGAAATATTATGCACGACAAGAAAAGGGACCCATTACATAAGTTTTATGTAACATTTCCATTCAACAGTATATCTTTGTAAACACGCTTTAACAATGAAGAAAGAAAAAGAAAATGGTGTTCTTATTTAAGACGTTAAGAAATTAGTCCCTAAGGCTAGCCATAAAGAAGATTAACCAGTCCTTTAAGTAGTTGCCAGAAGTACCCTAAGACAGCAATGATAACGGTCATCCATTTTGTCAGTCAGGCGTGGTGGATAAAAAGAAATTTAAAGTCATATTGCGGTAGTAAAATTGTCACTTAACGATCAACTTGTTTCATAAATGTAAGGGTGTAAAAAATAACGGGGCTTGTCATGCCTTGTTTAGAAAGCCAGTGCTCTTTTTTTGTGTTATAAAGAGTAGCTAGACTAATCAATTTTTATATCATAATACAAGTAAGCAAGTCTTTTTTTTTTTTATAAGAATACAGCAATACACATTATAATGATGAAATTGTTTTACAATATATATATATATATATACAGAGTGAACCACAATTCGCGTGCCAACTTTTTTCGTAAATTTGGTATTGCAAAAATTTTCGTACAGACTTCAAATTTGGTACACTTGTAGCTGAGGGTTGTAAAAATTAGTTCAGGGTGTTGAAATTTTTATTGGACACCAATAACACCCCTTTCAGGGGTGGTTTTTAAAAAAATTATTTTCGCCTTATGGAAATTCAATGTTAAATTCAACTTTTTTTGAAATCATTGGAATTTTGCAGATAAAATTTCTAGCATAGGGTAATCGATCCTCCTGAACTCAGAATTAATTTTAGATTTTTTCCCCGACGCACCCCTGAGGGTGGAGACCTACCCCTAAAATCCATTTTCCTTAAAAATTGTGCTAAAATTATGAAATTAATCCTCAAGGGGTAATCGACCCTCCTAAACTCAGAAATAATTTTAGATTTTTTCTCCGACGCACCCCTGAGGGTGGAGAACTACCCCTAAAATCCATTTTCCTTAAAAATTGTGCTAAAATTATGAAATTAATTCTCAGGAGGTAATCGACCCTCCTGCACTCAGAAATAATTTTAGATTTTTTCCCCGACGCACCCCTGAGGGTGGAGAACTACCCCTAAAATCCATTTTCCTTAAAAATTGTGCTAAAATTATGAACTTAATTTTCAAGGGGTAATCGACCCTTCTAAACTCAGAAATAATTTTAGATTTTTTCTCCGACGCACCCCTGAGGGTGGAGAACTACCCCTAAAATCCATTTTCCTTAAAAATTGTGCTAAAATTATGAAATTAATTCTCAGGAGGTAATCGACCCTCCTGCACTCAGAAATAATTTTAGATTTTTTCCCCGACGCACCCCTGAGGGTGGAGAACTACCCCTAAAATCCATTTTCCTTAAAAATTGTGCTAAAATTATGAACTTAATTTTCAAGGGGTAATCGACCCTTCTAAACTCAGAAATAATTTTAGATTTTTTCTCCGACGCACCCCTGAGGGTTGAGAACTACCCCTAAAATCCATATTCCTTAAAAATTGTGCTAAAATTATGAAATTAATTTTCAAAGGGTAATCGACCCTCCTGAACTCAGGAATAATTTTAGATTTTTTCTTTGACGTAGCCCTGAGGGTCAACGGCTACCCACCATATCCTAATTTCTTAAATAATCGAGCAGAAATTGTGAATTAATTTTTTTCAGGATTTATCAAAATCTTCCAGAAAAAAAAATCACAGACTCACCCCTTCACTTCCAGCATGACGATGGTTTCACTCAATGTGTCCACCGTTAGTTAGCGTGAAGGCACATGTTGGTCCGCTCAACGAGGCTATGTGTGTAGGTGCATGGCCTCTAACATCTGAGGTGTGACCAAAACCATGCAACGTCTGATCTCCACTTTCAGTTCGTCAATGGTCTCAAATCTCTTCTTTTAAACCTTTTGCTTCAGAAAGAGATTTGAGACCATTGACGATCGAGCTGAAAGTGACAGACGTTATGTGGAATTGGTCACACCTCAGTTGTTAAAGGCACACATAGCCTTGTGCAGACCAAAATGTGCCTTCACGCCATGCAATTTAACGGTGGACATGACACATGATGATGGTGGCATAATGCTGCAAGTGAAGAGTTGAGTCTGTGATTTTTTTTTTTCTGTAAGATTTCGAAAAATCTCAAAAAAAATTTAATACACAATTTCTCCTCGATTATTAAGAAATAAGGATATGGTGTGTAGCCGTTGACCCTCAGGAGTGAGTCGGGGAAAAAAATCTAAAATTTTTTCCGAGTTCAGAAGGGTCGATTACCCCTTGAAATTTAATTTCATGATTTTAGCACAATTTTTAAGGAAAATGGATTTTAGGGGTAGGTCTCCACCCTCAGGGGTGCGTCGGAGAAAAAATCTAAAATTATTTCTGAGTTCAGGAGGGTCGATTACCCCTTGAAAATTAATTTCATAATTTTAGCATAATTTTTAAGGAAAATGGATTTTAGGGGTAGTTTTTCACCCTCTGGGTTGCGTCGGGAAAAAATTTAAAAAAATTTCTGAGTTCAGGAGGATCGATTACCCCTTGAAAATAATTTCATAATTTTAGCATAATTTTTAAGGAAAATGGAGTTTAGGGGTAGGTCTCCACCCTCAGGGGTGCGTCGGAGAAAAAATCTAAAATTATTTCTGAGTTCAGGAGGGTCGATTACCCCTTGAAAAATAATTTCATAATTTTAGCACAATTTTTAAGGAAAATGGAGTATAGGGGTAGTTCTTCACCCTCAGGGGTGCGTCAGGGAAAAAATCTAAAATTATTTCTGAGTGCAGGAGGGTCGATTACCTCCTGAGAATTAATTTCATAATTTTAGCACAATTTTTAAGGAAAATGGATTTTAGGGGTAGGTCTCCACCCTCAGGGGTGCGTCGGGAAAAAAATCTAAAATTAATTCTGAGTTCAGGAGGGTCGATTACCCTATCCTAGAAATTTTCTCCGCAAAATTCCAATGATTTCAAAAAAAGTTGAATTTAACATTGAATTTCCATAAGGCGAAAATAATTTTTTTAAAAACCATCCCTGAAAGGGGTGTTATTGGTGTCCAATAAAAATTTTAACACCCTGAACTAATTTTTACAACCCTCAGCTACAAGTGTACCAAATTTGAAGTTTGTACGAAAATTTTTGCAATACCATATTTACGAAAAAAGTTGGCACGTGAATTGTGGTTCACTCTGTATATATATATATATGTGGATATTATACCAGGCGCGGATCCAGGAAGGAGGGGTGCTGGAGGGGCTGCAGCTCCCCCTCCCCTTGAAATTTAGATTTAACATGGGCAATATAGGCATTTCCGTCACTCCATTTTTTTTTAACATTGGCCTTATATGGACACAGCCCCACCCGAAATTTGGTTCTGGATTTGCGCCTGTATTAAACAATTTTATTAAGCTTATAAAATATTTCTATACTATAAAGTTGAATAAAATAGAAGATCTTTACTTAAAATATATAATATATTATTATAATTAATATAATTATTATAACGATGGTTTGTTAAATCAATAAATTTTCAAAGAAATAAAATTATTCAAATTAATTGCAATAAAAAAATCATAATATTAATTATCTTTAATTTGAGAAATTGGTACTTTTAAAAAAAATCACATAAATGCATCATGTTTACAAATTTTGCAGATGCATGGCGCTGTAGCCCCAATAAACAAAGATATGCAGATTTTCAATTTCGGGAGAGGTGAGAAGAGCACTCAGTCGAAAATATCGAAAATTGTTTAGGTTCACCACCCCTCTATAATAAAAATAAACTGTTTGGGAACGCCCCCAAAGACCAGTATTGGTAAAGTTTGTGGTGTCCCGAGATATCGTCCCTCTTCCGGAATAATGAGCTATCTGCCTACCACGATCTCGTAGCAATGAGCTATCTTCTATTTCAGGTGAGCGCAATTATGAGCTTTATTTTAAACCAATTTACAGCTCATAATTGCACCCACCTAAAATAGAAGATAGCTCATTGCAACGAAATCATGGTAAGCAGATAGCTCATTATTCCGAAAGAGGGACGATATATAAATACAAAAATAATTTTATAAACGTACAACACAAAGAGGGACTTCTTAGCAGATTGATGGTGAGTTACAAAAAGATAACGACTTCAAACTTAAGATTAATTATTATATTGTTTTTTTGGTACCTCCACAAGCAATCATTTATCAATCACAGAAACTTTTGTCTCATAAGAAAAGGAAGAAGGAATATTTTCTTTGTGTTTTGTCACTGTTATCTTTCCGTTTAACGAGTCAAACGCAGAAGTCTTCAGTTTAACATATAATGAAACCTCATTATATTGTTAAAATTATCACAGAATTTTCACAAAAATATTAAATAATATGAAATCAAGGACTGATTCAAATTGTTTATTAAATTCTTGTTTTTCTTTACATTTGTAACAAACATCACAAAAGCTGAAGTATATTTTATATGTATTATACAATATAGATTTGCTATTTGTTGCATTTTGTTTACATATATATATATACTATATATTATATATATATACATATACTATTTTTTCATAAGTACTGTAAAAAAAAAGTAAAATAAAACTTTTAATATCGGTTTAACAATTGAAAGATTCAAGCATTTTAACTTAACAATTCATATATATACAAGCTTATAATAAAATTAAAATTTGTATACACTGCAAAATTATTATAATATGCTAATTTTTTATGTACACTTTTATAAAAAAAAATTGCATTTTTTTTAAACCAACGTTTAAAATAAGTTCATGTTTTTACTCCCTTAAAAAAAAAATCTTAAAATATACGTAATTCTAGCATGACAAGCAAAATGAATCCCTTGATATTTTGTATTTATATAAAATACGACTGAATAGATTTTTTTTGTTATTTATATATTTTTTTCTTCAAAATTCGAAGATCATAAAAACGTAGTAATATATAAAAAAATAAATCCCTCAGATAATGATGTCACGGCAGTAGGCTTTGCTTGAGACCCGAACGGTACCATCCTGTATCACCATGTACCGGCGTGTTGTGGCACGCCAAATCCATTGATCTACCTTGCCATACTCCCTCGGTGTTTGCACCACGCAAGGTGGTTATCAAGGTAGGTAGTACATTGCGAGTTAAGTTCATGTGAAAACTATAGAGGCTTCAAGTGTCCCCGGCGTGAAAATTTTCTCCATAAGCCATCATGTTATAAAATTTGAAAATACTCTTCAAGCTATTAATTTAAAACCATCTCCTACTCCACAGCCCCCTGGCGGGCCGTACCTACTCCCTCCTCCCTTTTACGGGTCTTTTGGTAATGAACCAAGTACTCATTTTTCTCTAAAAAATTTCTTTAGTGACAAAAAAGAGCAATTTCGCGTTTTTTTTTTTTTTTTTTTTTACAAAGATTTGGATAGGACGGTGCAGGGAACACCGCAAAATCAGCTGACTTAAAACCTAGCCTTTATTAGCGAATTGATGCATGTACAGTCGTCACCTTGGAAAATTTCTCTTTGCAGCCTTGTTAATCACCGTGCCCCGTAAGAATAACACAGGGCATTGTGATTAAGGCTGCAAAGGGAAATTTTTTAGAGTCGACGAATGTACATTACATCTCGGGATAGCGTATAATATTACATGCACCTTTGCCTGATTTGCTTCTATATGTAGTGATAAAATATATTATAGATTTGCGATTTCAGAGAGGTAAGAGTGAGAATATTTACAATTTACATTCACAAAGGGAGTTCAATTTTACATAGCTTACGTGGCTAAAAAAAAAAAAAAAAAAAAGCAGCTGTAACGTTCATGTTGCCCCAAGGTATTTAAACGTACACCTGACGAGTTTTGTTTTTTGTTTTAGCATCATAATAATTACTAAATTTTTATTAATATTTTTTAACCAGAATACTACATTATAATGGACAACATACATGAGAAAAATTTATTGCAGAAATAGAGGGTACCTAATTATGCTACTCTGAATTTTTTCAGATTTTTTTTTAGACTCGGATCAATTTTTAAATAATTATTGAAAGTCCTGTGATTTCAGTTGGCACCCCTGAATCCTTAATAAAAAGGATAGAGGTTGGACGCCTATTGACGCCTCCAGGGGGCGTGGCCGCACTTTCAATAATTATTTAAAAATAGTTCTGGGTCTCAAAAAAATCTGAAAAAATTCAGAGTAGCATAATTTGGTACCCGCTATTCATTTCTGCAATATTTTTTTTTTCATACAATGTATGTTGTCCATTATAGTATTTTATAACAAAAAATAATGCCTGTTTTGGTGTGTCAATTTCATTCAAAACAGTAAATATTATAGTAAAAAATCTTTAAAAAACGAAATCTGTATTGCCTACATAAAATTTCTTACCTTGATTTTTACCACGGAAATGGCACAAAGTTAGATGAACTAGGAAATATATAAAAAACTTACTTAAGAGAGAAAAAATATCTTACAGCTGTGTAGGAGGTATAAAAAAAAAGATCACCGTGAAATTTGTGTCAGTTACAAAGTTTTCAGATCATGCGATGTGATATACGCGAATAAAAAGTAGAAAATAAAACGTGATAAGTTTGTTGGTTAAAGTCGGCTTTATGACACATTTCGTGACAAAGTGTCATCTCTCATTAACAAACCTTTTCGTCACCACAAAATTGTAGTGTAAATGGAACCAGAATATTAAATGTACATCACGGAATAGCACGAACTTTACTTCTTGTATCATTTGCTACAGTTGCAGATTGAATAGAATTATATATTAATGAGGATTTGCAATGGACAACATACATGAAAAAATTTTATTGCAGAAATGATAGAGGGCACCAAATTATGCTACTCTAATTTTTTTCAGATTTTTTGAGACCCGGAACTATTTTTAAATAGTTAAAAATAGTTATTTTTAATAATAATTTCTGTAAGTTGGCACCCCTGAATCCTTAATAAAAAGTATAGAACCGATATGCCTATTGACACCTCCAGGGGACGTGGCTGCACTTTCAATAATTATTTAAAAATAGTTCCGGGTCTCAAAAAAATCTGAAAAATTCAGAGTAGCATAATTTGGTACCCTCTATATTCATTTTTGCAATAAAAAAATAACATGCAAATTGTCCATTTCGGGGGGGGTAAGAAGAGCACCCAGTTTATCAATATCAAAATAATTTAATTCCTTCACCACGCCTCCATATAGACTGCGTGTGATAACGCCCACAAACAAAGCAGGAGTAACGTTCGTGGTGTCCAGAGGTGTACTACAACTCAGGACTTACAGAACGTTATCTCACAGAGACCATCGGAGACATCCGTGTCTTACAGCAGAACGTATAGATAAAAATGTCATATGTTTATTAAATGTCTTATTTTACACTAATAATTGCAACTACAATACATATTTTTACAAACTATATTCAACGAGATATTCTCCCGTGTATATTATGTATATCATGTTGATTGACTGGTTGATATTTTGGCCTGCCATGTAATTAAAAAATTACCAATTTGGCCCTTTATAAGCATAAATTATAGCTTATTTATTTATTTTATAGCTAAATTGACATATTGACATTTTTAATTCAATAGTGTTTACACTAAAAATTTTACACCTGGTCACTAATAAGAAATGGTAAACTTGAACTTATTGAAAATTGCTTAAAATGACTTATATTTTTTCAATCTCTCAAAATTACAAATCTGTAACATATCTTTATCCCTTGGAGCTGTAAAAATGCAGGAGGAAATTTTGTGCTATGTCGATTATATAATTTTTATATATTTATAATTATCTGCCCAAGTATGCAATGCAAAAGTCTTACAGGTTGTCCATCCTCCAATTATTTCGTCTATTTACTCACTGACTTCAACAACATCAACGTCAACAGGGTCAGTCATACTCAACAGGACGTATGAGATCGGCAAATTGTTCTTACCTGAAACAAAAGGTAAATGAAACAATTAGTACATAATTTAGTAATCAACATTGTTTACAATATTGTCAAATATCTCCCATTTATATTGTAACGCAGATATTTATAATTTAGTCAGAATATAACTATTTCACATTACAGTATTTTATCATTGCCAATTAACTACAATAAAATGCTCACGATAGTTATTTTATATTATATATCGTATCATATAGTTATGGCAAAGAGTATTCCAGAAATATTCGGTATAATTATTATCTAGTCCCTAGAACTCTCTGCAGTTTGTGCAGCCATTCAGCTCAAATAATAATTATATTATACCAAGTTTGGTACAAAAGCATTAATATGCGCCATTATCGGGGAACGTGTGAACTAAAAACTACATAATTGTACTAAAACCTGCACAGACTAAACAACTTAAAATTAGTTGCATGGTCTTTGGTGTACAATGATAGTAAATGTCATATTTGACTTTAAAAAATCGCTAAACATAAATTATACAGATAATATTGACTGTATTGTATAAAGAATAAAACAATATTATTGAACGTTAAAAAAATGTTTTTCTTTATACAGTATAACTATAACATTAATATTTATAGAGCCTATACTTTGTTTATTTACTTTTTGTGAATGGATATGCGTATATGCTTACTAAAATAAACATATAAACATACACAAAAATAATAAAAAAAAATTGGAAACATTTTTTAAAATAGCTTAATTAATTAACTGCACTATTTTTGTCTTGTTATATATAAATAAGCTTTAAATAAATTATTCACAACTATTAAATGATACAAAGTATATACTATTTTCCTTCATAATACTTTAATTTAGTTTATCTACTCAAAGAAATCATGAAATTAAAATATAATTTAAATTATAATTTATTCGTATTTTTTTAATAAAACTTTGTATATAAAAATAAAAACATTTACAGAGAAAATAAGATATTGATTTCAAAACAATAAGCATATTATTTATCCTGCATATATACACTATTTATGTATGGACTGTTTGTAAACACGAAAATATTTTAATTGTATTCTGTAATTTATATTCAAAATCAGTATGCATGCCTTTGGTAGCTTAATTTGATTAAAAAAATGTAAAATATTTAAATGAAGAAAAAAAATAACGGTATTCTTATTCATGAAAAAAATTTATTGCATAATTAGAGGACCTTGAGTTTGTACTTCAAATGTATTTTTCAGCCTTCTTCTTTTTTTTTTTCATCTTCTAACCCTCTCAAAATCAAGGGGAAAAGACGCTGTGACGTCATAGTCATGTAATGTCTTTTCCTATACTTTCATATTTGCATGACTATGACGTCACAACGTTCTACAGCACGATTTTGAGGATGTCAGAAGTTTAAAAAATCTGAACAAATATTGACAATACATAAGTCAAGGTCCTCTATCCAAATATATGCAATAAAAAAATTCATGATTGTTGTTCATTATTATTCACATTAAAAAAGCAACGATATTAAAAATAAAGACATGCAGAATAATTATTTGCTTCAGTAAATAACACACACATAAGATGATAACAAACAAGAATTTATAAGCAAATTCAGCAAAATATTAAATATCACTGAACAATCATCATAAGACTTAAAGAATACAATGCATACTCAGCTGAAAAATAAAAGTGTAAGTCACTGAAATGAAGATGATGTCAAATAATCAAATAATTCTTTATTATTACTCAACCGTTTGCAAATGCAAAAAATCTACAATCAACAACAAAATCAAAACTATTTTATTTATATCAATCATAAATACATAAAATTAGAAGTTCATTAATAATCTTAAATCATCACTTTGTAATGTGAATTTGACTTTAATATAATACTTATATTTACCTAAAGTATAATATGAACGAAAAGAAAAAAAAAGAGGGGAAAAAAATCTTTAGAGTAAACAAAAAAAAAAAAAAAAGCAGGCTGAGAATTTTATTCTGTTTTGATGCGAACTCTCGAAAATGTTTGAATTTTTCATCCTAATATTACATATTGATGAGGCACAGCCTTTACAAGTGGAATAAAAAAAAATCGCGCGCGTTGCATCAATTTATTATTATTCGAAAATCATCACGGGGGGCTTGTTTTAATAATAAAATATTTATTAAATGGTGATATTTTACTTCATGTGTGACCTTTTCCTCGTTGACATTTAACGTGCTAAGGAAATGTCAACTTGTATATGTTTAAAAAAATGCTATATAATATTACAGTATAGTGTACTGTAAAGCAATGATTTTTTTCCTTTATACTTTTAATACAAAATAATTTTAAAGATAGTAATTGTAGCAGCGTAAAATAAATTTGGCTGAATGTCAGTGTATGCTTAAATTGATATTTTATAAACAAGGGATTAGAACACCTTAAATCATGACTTCAATGTATACGCTTACACCTAACCACCGACGAAAAGACTAAAGGTGGATTCACATGGCGATTTTTACTAATGGACGCGACGCGAGTAATGCGCACTTGCTGTAACATCCATTGGCGGCCATATTGAGCGATTAAAAAAAAGAGCATCGTTATAATTAACGCGATTACCGGCGAATTCACCGCCACATAGGATTTCACAGCTTTTACGTCAAAATTGCGTCGCATCGCCGTTGTCGCCATCTGAATCCGTCTTATGGGAGAGCTGTAACTTAGAATTTACCTAATTTAAATGAGGAAATGTGGAAACCTCAGTTAAAATGGTCGGTAGCGACACCATTGCCGCCTTGCCATCAATTACCTCCAGAATGTACCTGCATGAGTATTGACTAAGACCAAAATTTATTACAGCTCGATTTATAATGATAAGTGATACCGTATATTATCTTTAATCTTCATATACCTATATAAATAGCGAGATAATATCTACCTGAATTATTTAATCATAAATAATAGAGAATATAACATATTTTCACAGGAATGTAATATATTTTACGTGGTCAAAGAAATTTCCTCTTTTGTGTTAAACCGTAATCTATTTTAATACCTATATGGTTAACGTCAAAAAGATGAGTACCTCAATGCAAAACCACATACCTCTATATAATATCCTTTACATCTCATAATATTTATCTCATGTTATTATATATTACACGAAATTTAATAACAACATTTTGTTTTTATCAAATAACCACTTCAATACATAAAAGTTTTATTATATAATTTTTAATTAATATTAAACAAAGGAATTTATATAGTAATTTATTTATGGTCAACGAAGGAATGTAAAAAAATCATTTTATTTTCTGATACAAGTTTAAGTACTGTAGCGTTTACCTGCAATATTTGGGGTATAAACCCCTTATCTTTTTGGTTCATTGTCAACAAATAATTAGCCTAAACGTTCGATCTAAAATACAAATAATTTAAGTACACCTTTAACACTTTGTCACTTTGTACACTGTGTTGATTGAGATTCAGCATTATATTTGGTGCTGCAGTATTAAATAATACGGTTCAATTTATTAAATTGAATTTCAAAGTTCAACTTAAAGAAGATACATAATATATATTATAGTACTTAAGCACCCCCGTATAGACTGAGCGAGTGAGATGAGGCACTAGGCTCAGCATCTTTGGTCCATGCATGCATTAAACAATACGATTCAGTACATTATACTTAATGACGTTAAATAATATAAGTACTTAAGCACCCCCGTATAGACTGAGCGAGTGAGATGAGATGCTTGGCTCAGCATCTTTGGTCCAGAGTCAACTTCATCTCGAGTGATGCCGTCAAGAGGCTCTCGCTAACGCCCTCTGAGTAGAAACATTGAGCCACCGCCGCCGCAGCCTCTTATATGCATGAAGAGCGTCTGTCTGTAGTCGCGTTTTACCTTTGACTTAACTTATACTGACGTAATTTTCAACAATATCTCCAAGATTTGCAATAACAATGGACTACCTGCATGGAATTTTTTATTGCAGAAATGAATGGAGGGTGCCAAATTATGATTCTAGATTTTTTTTTTTTTTTTTTTTAGAATTCTCTAGGGCAGGAACTATAAAAAAATATATTGAAAGTGAAAGTACGGCTACGCCCATTGGGGGAATCAATAGGCATTTAAGTCCTATATATCCTTTTTATTAAGGATCTAGAGGGGGGGGGGCAACATAACTTGCAGAACTTTCAATAATTTTTAAAAAATAGTCCAGGGACTCAAAAATCTGAAAAAATCCTAGTAACATAATTTGATACTCTCTATTAATTTTTACAATAAAAATCGTCATGCAGGTGTCCATTGTGACATATAATAAGTCATTAACTACTACAATAATAATTAGAGCGCTTACGCCAGCATAAGGAAGATGAGAGGGTAGGCTTACTTTGTAGGAACTTTTAAGGAAACTATATAAGAGCGGGATATATTCTGACTCGATCGGAAGAAAACATTCCAGTAATATTGAAAGTATAATTCGTTTTATTTCGTTCAAGCATGTACTGTACGGTAATATAGACTGTAATTTAAAAATACCCTGTAAATTATGCAACTTCTTCTACAGCTGTATTATTTTTAGTGGGAGACTTCAATGATATAGTATAAACGTAAAACTTAACTATTAAAAATATTATATTATTAATATTTATGTTGTATATTACATTCTTAAATAAATGGTTTCATCTAAATTTTTATGTTAAACTTAAAATAACTACGCGCCAAAGTCAAAGCTGTTATTTTTTTCCCGTATGACAATTTGTTTATTTTCCCAACTATTGATAAAAATTTTAAACATTCACAATTTGTACTAAAAACGGACGTGTATAGAGTGCTCTCAGTATTTTTTTAAAAAAAATTCTAATATTTTTACTCATTTTACAACATGAAGGTAAGAAAATTTATAATAAGGAATGAAAAAATTGTAATAGAAACCTATACTTATTTTAAAGCTGCTATACTTTTCTACACTTCATTGAAAATTCTCAAAATTATGCACAACTATAAATTTTCCATCAAATTTCAGCATTGATTTGATAATGAAATTTGTGTATTGCAATTTTTATATAATCTAATAGTTTTAATACTACTGCACATGTATACTAACTTGCTAAATTATTCTGTAATGTCTGTATAAACCGTCCCCTTGAAAATATAAATATTTATGGTTATCCTACAATGTGCAATATTAAATTTGGGTTTTAGAATTTTTAAACGGTTGTTGTAAACGAATTTAATTCAAATTTTAAAAGTATTGTTGAGAAAATACTACTTACATTTTCGGAAGAAAAAAAAAATATATATAATATGCTAAAGAATAAATTTAGTGTTTCAAGTCAAATTTACAATGTGTCTAATGTTTTTTGACAGGGTCTTCTGAAGGCGATGTTGGCTGCGACAGTGGCACTATTATTTATACTTTTTTTTGTTGGTCTTTTAATGGGCGCGTTGTTCACGATTGAGAAGGAGTTCATTGAAGGCTCGACAGGTACATGTGTTTATAAATTAGTGATTGTAATTTTATTTTAAATTAAAAAAGTGTTAAGATATCACAGTATGTAAAAGCGTTAATATCGCATCCATTTATATTTACCCCGGTTAGTGAGAACCGGGTTATTTACCCTTGGACAACCTGCATGCAATTTTTGATTGCATATTTGGATAAAGAAGCTCAAGTTATTATCTATTTTTAATTTTTTATATATATTTTTTTTTAAATTTTTTAACACTCTCAAAATCGAGAGAACGTCATAGTCATGCAACATCTTTCCCTATGCTTGCGCGTTAAATATTTGCATGACTATGACGTCACAGTGTCTTTTCCCTCGATTTTAATAGTGTTAAATGGTTCAAAAATAGATGAAAAAAAAATGAAAATACGTAACTTTATCCAAATATGCAATAAAAAATTTCATAAAGGTTTTCAGCTGATAATTATGTTGTTTACAGTGACTCAGATGGAGATCCCAGGTGGAAGATTTTGGGAGATGACAGCTCCTGACGGCACCCTGATTGGCAACGCAACCACCTGTTGGAAACAAGACGGAAGGGTTGACTTCAAATACTACCTGAACGAAGCGATTAGCATGCCGCCCAGCCCCCCGGTGGACCCGGAAATCGAAATTGACCGAGAAGGAACCATTGCCGTCATCCTCATCTTGTTTGGAGTCCCTTTTGCAATGCTCACCACCATAATGTACGTCATTCAGAACCTCTAGTAGGGACCAATCAAACTGTAGTTGAAATTTTACCTTAATTTTGGACCAATCAAAAACTCTTATTTAAGAACTTTTTATTAATTTTGAACCAATCAAAAACTTTTAGTTGAGAATTTGTCATCAATTTTGGACTAATTAAACGTTCTGATTAGTTTATTATAGATTGAAAAGTCTATTTATTATTTAATCAAAAAGTAATGTAATTCAAAATCTTCTCTCATAAATTTTACCTAATGTTTCTCAACGTGATGTTTAAACTTATTTCCTATCTTATAGAAAATTTATATTATTTATCGTAGTCACTGATTCTGATTTAATATGAATATTGTATTTTGTGAAATTTTATGAAAAAGAAATACGATTCTTTTTACGAATAAATACAAACTATTAATTAAAAAAAATGCTTTGAAGTGTATTATTGAAGCATGATTTTAACTTTATTTTAAGAAAAAGGATAAAATTATAATTATAAATTTAGTATTTTTTTGGCAAGTTTTCAGTTACATTTTTAATATTTCTTAAAATAAAATATTCAAAAAGTTTGACGAAAGTCAATTAGTCAGTTTTGCCAACATTGTACAAATACTACAAATATATGTAGACTGTATATTAAATTATCATTAACATAGCCTCTTGCGTTTAGTGTTAATGTAATTATATATAAGTGTCAGCGGCCAATTTAATTAAATTAAGCCACTAACCACTTGGAATCACCCCTTCTGCTTGACTTTAATGAAGAGAATATAAACAAATAAGGAACCCTGCCTTCAGCTTTTATTATATTAAATATGTTAGGGAGACTTACTAAAGTAAAGGAAAATATTACTATTTAATATCATAATGTTGTTTTAATTCAGATTAGATACTATTTGTTTATAATTAAGTTGAAGTTAAATTTGGGTCATAGTACTTTAAGAAAACAAGCTACCTTGTATAGAAGATGTAAATTTATCATTTTAATTACTTGATTTTGTGTATTCAGATTGTTTAATTTTAAAGTTTATAAGTCAAAGATACGATTAATTAATTATATTATTTAATTTATCACCCTCCGTCTTCGTCAAAAATAGTGGAGCATCGTAGTTTGATCCAAAGCAGAAATTTGAATTGATTCCCCTATGCTCCATTCTAGTTCTGCGCATTTTTTCGGCCTTGAGCCGAATTTTGCTTTGGATGCCAACATAATAATTTTGAATTTTATTTCACTTTTCGGACTTTTACCTTTGCCGGTGTTCGATGTAATCCTTCTGTATGTAGTATGTAAAGAGCGGTTGACTCTCGAAACGTAGTGATATGTGTAGTACATGCAAGTGTTAGTGACGTGCACGAACACTAAGTGACTATCGCAACATATATACTACATACAGAAGGATTACATCGAACAACGGCAAAGGTAGAAGTCCGAAAATTGAAATAAAATTCAAAATGAATATATCCTTTGCACGAAAAAGTTATTTACTAATAATATATTCAGTTCTCCTTGAAAATTCTTGATGCTATTTCTTATTAAACATGAACAAATTTAACAATAAGATCACAATTATTACTTCACAATTATTTCAATTAAATACCTCTCATCATCAGATCAGAACTACCTGTTTTATCTAAATATCTAGATCTGCAATAATCCAACTTTTCTCTTATTTTGTCACGCTCTTTGCTTCTTGTACTTTTGGTTTAATCCAAGATATACTAAATTATTGAGGTAAGTCAAACAATAACAATCATTACAATCACAATTTTAAGACCCTGCAGTAATACCAACAACAAATAAAAACATTTGAAATTTAATATACTAATGCCCTATTACAATCAAACAATATAAAAGACAGAACACATTGTCTTAGTACTACCTGTTTTATTTAATATCTTGGTCATTAATCCTTTTCTAGCACCTTACGATGTGACACAGACTTACTAAGTTTGTTTTCTTACGACAAAAAAAGATTTCAAACATCCCATTAACTGTTATATTTAGACTTACTTACTAAGATTACTTCCGAAATAGCCGGAAGGTCTAAGTTTATGGGATTATTTTGTAAAAAAATTGACCTTTTAAAAAAAGGTCACTAAAATAAAAATAACAAAAAATCTTTTTTTGGTAATCTGTTGAAATCTCATATATTTTACATGATAATTTAATTAATAAATGTTTTAACCGTTACATTTTTTGGCTCGGATTTTTTTTTTTTTTTTTAATTTGGACTTGAGAGCTTTGTTTAATTAAATGTATCCAATTATAAAAATTAATAAAGATCATATAAAGTTAAGCTTTTTAACGTTGTTGTGTTTTAAATTGATGTTAATGATAAGTTCTCGACTTTTTTTTAACTATTATAAAATAAATATGAGTTAAAAAAAAAGAGATAAGTTAAAATTATCCTAGGTGTGTATGAACAAAATGTATTTATTACCTGAATGTAGTAAACAGATATACCAGTAGGACATATTCACTATAAGGAGGCGATTGAAAATAGAAATAGTGTACAGTATAATAGTAATAACGTTAACTGTGTTCATACTTCAGTATTCGGAGCATTATCTTGCTGAAAAAGTAGCCTACATTTCAGGCGCTAAGAATCAATGAATATATTGATTTACGATTTATGCAACGATTATTTATAAATGAAGTTCTAGTAATAATACATAATACTACAACTTATCTATAAATACTGTTTAAATATGATACTCAGGTAAATCTCCACAGTCGCATCTTTTCAGCAGAAACTATTAACTTGTATCCAAGCAGTATGTAACATTAAGCTTCTCAACTGAACCCTATTTTAGGGTACTGGCCACAATTAAGTGACTTAATTTAACCTCCCGGCTCTTCGTAGACCCTACTTTTGTGGGTCCCTTCCAAACCGGGGCGTCCATGGCCTAAGCAATCCATCCCAGCATTCGCCTGGTTGTAACTGAGGAAACCATGGAAATCTCAGTCAGGATGGTCGGCAATTGATGGAGGATGCTATCAATCACCTCCCGGATGCACGAGTGGGTAACATTAGGGAACCGTGGAATACTGAACTGAGATAGTCTGATCATGGTCAGAAATACACAATTGAGTGGGGACAGTCAGTCAAAAGTAAAAGTAAAAAAAAAAAAAAAAAAAAAAAAACAGGACATAATATAATATATTAAATTACCTTTGTGAACATAGTTTCAAAGACCGTCCTTCAGATATAAAATGATTACTTTCGTAGTAAAAAACGTAAACAGTCAAATAGATGTAAGGCTCATAAGCTTTGCATTAGATAGTGGACGGAGTGCTCTTTTCATCATTGCAAAGTTACAAACAATTAAGTCATTCCTTTCATAGATTCAAGGAGAGCTGCGTGGAAAAAAAAAAATCGAATTCCAACGAGATTTGAACTCACGTCCTCTCAATTGGATGGTCACCATCTGTTTTTTTACATTCTGCGGTACACAACAACACAGGATTTAATTAGAGTGACGTCACACAGACAAGACGGACGACGCGTCACTCTGATATCATTTGTCACACGTGTGTCACAGGTGTCTGATCCGCACAATTAATCACAACTACAATCTGAGGACCACGAGTAATTGCTCTTTTATATCAAGATGTATCATCGGTCTAATTTTCAAGTAGATGAAAATTTAAAAAAATGTCATAACGCCTTGAAGTTAGGCAATTTGTTCAGCTGCAAAGCACACCGGGTTGCCTATATAACACTAATTGGTTGTTTAGGCTTAGGCGGTTTTGCGGCCTTGTTAATCACCATGCCCCGTACGAATAACACAGGGCATGGTGATTAACAAGGCTGCAAATGGGAAATTTTCCAAGGCGACGAGTGTACAAGTTATACGAAAGTTTTATGTCAGGGAAAAATTGAATTGACTGCTTTATTTTTCAAAACAATATATGAAATATTACAATTCAACAGTTTAATTTTATTATTTAATTAATTCTTTTGATTATTATACATAATTTCACGTTCATATAATATAGAATTAAAATTGAATTAAAATTGTTTCTACTTATTGTAAAAGAATTGGTTATATAAAAAATAACTCCCTAGCACATTCGTCTGTAAGTCTGGTATATGCATATTATAATGAATAAATTTTCAGTAAAGCTCATACAAGCACAACATCAAACCTATAGTGTTAAATTCTATAAACTTTACTTTATAATTATATTCACGCTTCCATCTACACGTGTATAGTTCAATAATAATAAAATTGCTACCAGAAATAGCCGGAATTGAACATTGGAAATTTAAAACTTCACAAATCTGTTAAAATTCAATCAAGTTAAAATTTGAAGTATAATATATTACATTTAAACCTTGTACTTTCAGTTACTTCCGGGTGTAATTTTTATATTTATTAAACTGTATATATACCACCAATATCGGTGTCATATTTGCTTGAAAACGTTTCTATTCATCAGTAAGACTGCGAGACGAGAGAAGAGATTTTCAGTATTCAAGTCGCGTTTTATGTAAAGAGCTCAAGCAATAGCCTTGCTATATTGTAACTTAAGTTAAAGAGAACTACTGTGAGTGAAATATCAATAATTTAATAATGAAAGAAACTGGTTCTTCAAGACTTAAGCTACGATATAAAAACCACCCACTTTTACTGACGTAAGCAACAGGAGTATATTATTATATAATGGTGTGGTGTGGCTACATTATTTGTGTTGCTGGGGGGTTAGAAAATGAGGTGATGCCTTCGGTAAAATGAGGTTTTTGTCATTATGGTTCAATTAATACCACACATACAGATGAGTACATTAAAAATACAATTCTCTTCTTGAAACAAAATAATAACTTTTAAATTAATGCAGACGATCAACATAATTAAACACTTATGAATCTTACAATTTGTTGCATAATATAACAATTTATAAAGAGATTTTGTAACAATTTAATTTAATTTTGTATGCTTTATAAAGTTAAATATATGAAAAAAAATAAAGCAGAACTACAATACTTAAAAACATTCCAGATTCAATAGAAAAAAAGTGTGTGATTATATTATGCTTAGTATTAATAATGCACCTAGATATATACCTGTGATGTTCTAAAATTAAATGTCCAATCATGCAGTAATTTAAAACTGCTGTTGGAGATATGAAAATTGACCTTAAAGGATAAATTTCTTTAAATATTTAATTATGCAGCTCTGGTGTAACGTTAATTATAATTACTGCATATAATAATAATACAATATAATATAATAATGTCAAATCGATAGAGCTCCAAGTTAAATTAATACAAAGATCACGTGAGGAGTTGCTGCAGTCAAATTTATGTAATATTTCTACCGGAAGTAGCCGGAAGTGAGAGTTTTCTGGTCGTCTTGTTCATGTCTGAGTCTTGAACATTTGCAGGTATGTTAGTACTCTTCTTACGAATATGTAGCCAAATTTTCAAAATGCAAATACGAATAGGAAGGGCAGAAACCTCTCACTTCCGGCGGGAATTTTAAATTAATTTGACTATATTAAAGTTCGTCACAGTAGCAAAACATAACTCTCTTTCTTTCATATGAGACATCTAATTGAATTAGCTATACGACTCTAAAAATATTACGTAGTAACGGAAATCATAAAACTGTTTTTTTTTTTTTTTTTTTTTCATTTCATCGTATATCTACTGTGTATGTTCTAAATTAAATAACTGACCTCGGAAATCTAATTTCCCTGATTCAACTTATTTTTTTTATAGTTAACAAAAATCTTCAAAAGCACCACACAGAGCATATTATATATATATATATATATATATATAAAAATGCTTTTTAATTTTAATTAAAAATGAGCATATCATTATATGTATACTGTTTTTGTAGCTAGCGAAATTTTCAATGGTGATACTGTACATTTGAATACTGAACAATCAAAACAAATAAATATTATCTTAGGAAAGTCAACATCCCTCATAAACCTTAATTGTATATTTATGCTAATTAATTACTAAAATATTAGACCATGTACCGTAAATTATTATTATCATTATAAACGTGTGTTTACAGCAATAAACAATATTGTTAATCTAAACATCTTATAAACAAACGAAATTTGTGTTATAGAGACAGCAGGTCTTCAAAAAGTACGTGTAACTCTGCAACTTTAAGTCGCATACCAATTAAAGCAATGCTAATTATATACTGTATTATTAAATATAATATAATTATATTATATGTATATTATTGCCTACATATTTAACATGTTCTTAATACAATCTGGCTCTCCTACTTTCTCTTTTCCCTCCCTCCTTTGCCTCCTTCGCAATATCGCAATGAGCAGGTATAGGGACTACCCCTCCCGCGCCTCACGTAAACATAAACGCAGCAATCAGCTCTATTGGCGTCATAAAGTTAGTACGAACCTAGTGGTAACTGCTGGAACTACGTGCGCCTGGGAGATTGCTGTATTAGATTAACATTGTAAAATCATGTAAATGCTCTGTCAGTAGCCACAACATAATTTTACAGATATGACAACACCATAATTAGTTGTCAAATATACTTTCGGACAAATATTAAAAAATATTTCAACTTCGTAAGTGATTTTTTTCCTAAAAATTTGATAATTTTTGTGATTCTCTCCATGCTATAAGTATTGCCGTATCCTCGATACAAAGAGCAAAATTTTCAGACGTCAGCGCCATCTCTTGGTCCTTTATGTACTCTATACCGTCCTATATATTTATACTGAAACAACTAGTCAGAGCACATTGACATCTCTGATGATCTCTATATACGATATAATGGACAAATTTACCACTTTCCTCGTACGTGGAAAATGGAGTATCGTCCTCAATTTTTTTTATTGCAGAAATGGATAGAGGGTGCAAAGTTATGCTACCCTGATTTTTTTCAGATTTTTTAGAGCCCGGGAACTATAAAAAATTATTGAAAGTCCTTTTCATGACGTCACGAGACGCCGCTCCTTAAGAAAAAGATAGGACTTGCCGCCGCGTGACGTCAAAAAAAGGACTTTCAATAATTTTTTAAAAATAGTTCCAGGTCTCAAAATTATCTGAAAAAAATCAGGGTAGCATAACTTTGCACCCTCTATCCATTTCTGCAATAAAAAAATTTGAGGACAATACTCCATTCTTTGAAATATAAGTTTTTACCTCACGAACACTCGATTATAAATTTATTATATTATTATGATAAATTTTACCTTATTTTTGGGTGACTTGACACTTAGTGAATGGGATCCCCTTTTAGAGTCACCCATTGAGCATTATGTATTAAAATGTATCACTGTATATTATGTTATTTTGCTCAATAAACATTTATATTATTATTATTATATTCTAAAGTTGGCCAATAGGAATCTGAGATCAACCATATGCCTAAATATGCATAATTATACATCACTTCAGAACAAATATATTAATTATATAATATCTTAGACAAGTTGGTTTACAGTTTCACACAATCGAGAGCAGCACATGCAATAAAAAATTTATCGAGTTCCTCAACCTATATATAATCAAAGTAGTTGATAACATAACGTTTTGATAACAATTAACGAAATTTGTGTTATCAAGAGATAGGTCTTCAAAGTGGGTGTAACTCTGCAACTTTAACCATTATACCAAAGCAATATTAATTATATATTATTTAATATATAATTATATTGTTATTATTAATTATTTACGACGTGGAAATTATTGACATGCACACAAGCTGACGTATATTATTTTTATAATTAATTATAATTTAGATCTAAACACGCACTATGATAATATAATTTTGTAATAAAACTAAATTATATGTAAACAATAATAAAATATATAATAGTATATATGGTATCTATTCATGGCAAATTACATTTTTATTTGACTACTCAATGTGCATATAATTAATATATAAAATGAATATTATGCAATTAATAATGCACTGAATTATATTACACGGTAGGTAAACTAATTTAAGTACAAATCTTCTAATGTAATTAACTTACATGAGGTAAATTCACCGATTATTTTTTTCATTATTTTAAAATGTTATATATATTTCGTCAATGTACTGTATACTAGTGTATACATGCTAAATTTAAACAGTGCTTATATAGACTCACCGAGCGCGATTTGGTTTACGAAAGAGTTACTGCATCCAGAAACATATCCAGGTTTCTCACTTTCTCACTAATCATGATAGTGTCATTTAAATAGCCGTTAAAGAGACGCTAACCACGAGACCTAGATATTTTTTTTCATGAATCATACCCAATATGGCGACCTTATCCTGAAAAGTATAGACTGAGTTTATTAATATAAAAGTATTATTTTTTTTTTTTTTTACAGGGATTCACCCCTAAGAGCTTAACAGCTCGCGGCGGGGTACTGGGTAGGGATAAGGTAGGGAACGGATAATGGCCACGGCCTGCATGCTTAATACGCGTCCCAGCATTCGCTGAGGTGAGACTGAAGGAACCGTGGAAAACCTCAGTCAGGACGGACACCTCTACTTTTTCTCAATGGACCAAAGCGATGTCCAAAGCCTGGGGAACCACACACAAGTGCATCACTGCACTGGGTGGAAAGCGAGAAGAATTTACCCCAGGGAGGGAACAGCGTATTTTTTACTTGAAACGGTCACCCATCCAAGTACTAACCACGCTTGACGTAGCCTGACTTCGGTGATCTAACGAGAACCAGTCAATGCACTGCGCCACGCTCGACCTCTATAACATCTTTATCCATATCTCTTTCAGGGCATATCTATATAAATAATAACATACTCTGCAAACAATATTAAAAAATGTCGTAGAAAAAAAAAACGTCTGTCGATATAAAAATATGCAACCCTCAAAACACGTTTTTTAACCTTTTTTGTTTATATAGTGTTATTAAAATATTTTATCTTAACTTTCTTATGCTAAAATTCATGTTCATCGTCAGTATCAAGTTACTATACACACCCTTTCTGTTTACAGAATATCTTACACCATGTTAAGTGTGGCCCATTGAAACGTGAGTCTGTTATAAAACAATATCGACAGCGAACGAGGGTAGCAGCAAAATGGCCAATGTTACTTTTTTATATTGTGGTGGTGGCTATCTAAGCTCTTGTGTCCTCACATCCTTACCCACAAATCAATGTCTTGTATTACCTTTACTGTGTAACACACCATGGAGATATAAAAAAAAAGTAGGCTTTTCTTATTTCACTTTCGATTCTTCATCCTATCGTTACTAAGTCTCTCGCGATCTCTTTCTCGTCTTCCCTATCTCATCTCTGTCTCCTTCTAAACACCTTAACTCTTTTACCCTCTTATATATCTTGTTTTCTACCCTTTCTACATCGATATGTCTGTCTTCCTTATCTATCTAGGGCTCCTTTCCCTGTTCTATACTAACTCCTCATTTTTTTTTTCCTAGTTTGCATGTCCTTTTCTAGCCATGGCATGCATTTTATTTGAGTCAAAAATATGTGTAATAGCTCACAAAAAGAACTGCATTTTTTTTTTTTTTTTTTTATCAGCGAAAGAGTTTTCTCTCTAGTGTATATTTTCTCTCGTATAGGTAACTAGTAACACTCCTTCATACTCGTATTTCTGTCTCTATTTGTGTATTTATATTATATGTAGTGTCTCTGTCTTTATCCATCATGTCTGTATCTAGTCTCTCTGTCTCTTTCCATGTTTCTAGCCTTATATCTCTATCCATGTATCTACATGTTTCTTTGTCTCTATAAATGCATCTCTTATGTTCTAATATACTCCTTCATATTTGTCTCCCTGTCTCAATCTATCAATGTATCCAGTCTCTCTCTCTGTCTCTCTCCTAACTCTTATTCTTTCTCTCACCCCCCCTCCCCTCCAACTCTCTCCTACTCAACTCCTTACATCTTTCACCGTTAAGTGGACGTGCTTGCCAGCCCCAGGGACGGAGAGAGGGTAGAGAGGTTCAATATCGATCACCACTATACCTCCCCAAACTTCTTCTCTCCTGGTTTCTTTTCAACGCCGTGTAACCCTTTACTTTCACCCTCTTAACTCTAGAGCATGCTTTTTATTTTTAGAAAACACAAGTACATAAAAGTAACAAAATCACGACACACTGTCAGCATCAATTTCAGATAGAATTATAGGGGGGGGGAGAGGTATATAGGGGGGATTGTAGCACGTTAAACCGATTGGAAATTATGCAACTAAAGCGTTTAATATTAAAATTTAGTTATTCTTGTAAATGCATTTATTTATAACTGTTTTAAATTTAAATAAATTGAATTATAAGGATACTTCAAAGAAAGATGAGTTTGTATCATTAAATATGAATACAAGGTGAATAATTTCATTTATGGACTTATTAATAAAAAAAAAGAACTCCCTCTGATGGATATTTCTTGCATTTCAATTTTTCTTTGCAGCAAATTTCATAGAAAACTGCAAAGGGTTACTGAATTTCTTGTCTTTTTTTTTCACTCTGCTGTTTATTCAGAATTGATAAAAAATATATGTTGTACGACGATACAAACAACTGTATTACACGACGTTATGTTTCAATAAATATATTGCATTAATTAATTTATTATTATAACCATCAAAATGAACTCAGAACTTTATACTTTAAAAGTTTAAATAATACGAAGTTCAACCATGCAGATTTTGTCCTCAGTAAATAATTGTTTAAGATATAGTGAGAATGTTGATTCATAAATTCAATATTTTAAGGTAGAGATAATGTCAATCAGCTGTTTTTTAGCTCCATTTGATTGACATTTAAACCTTAGCAAATTCACAAAAATTTTGAAATTTTTTTGAGAGGTAGAATGATATTAGTGCCTAAAAGCCATAGAAAAAGTTTTAAAACAATTTAACGAGCCAATTTTTTTCAATTAAGTTTTTAGTTTGTCTAGAAAGCCCAATGCTGAAAATTAAATAAATTAATTAAAAAAAATCGGCTTGTTAAATTGTTTTGAAATTTTTTCTATGGTATTAAGGCACTAATATCTGCCTCTCATAAAAATTTCAGAATTTTTATGAATTTGTTAAGGTTTACATGTTAATCAAATGGAGCTTAAAAAAACAGCTGATTGACATTATCTCTACCTTATACGCGCTCCAGCAAATCACGCAAGGGTCACGTTCGTTATGTCCCGAGGTGTATAAGTTACTGAAGGTTAAGTTAATCCCTCCATACTGTACATGGTACGTTAAATAATTAACAAGTTATTAATTAATCACTGACGTGAGCTACACTATTGTTTAATGCTTAACTTATATATACTTCAGTGGCAAAGCCTATATAAACAACGCATCATACAGCGACGTAAGCTTCTTAAGTATTTATATATTATATTTAAGTCAATAATATACCGTATATTAATTAAATAATATTAAAATTAAAAGAAAATCTGTTTTACCAGTGATTTATTATAAAAAATAAATAAATAAATAAATAAATAAATAAATAAATAAATAAATAAATAAATAAATAAATAAATAAATAAATAAATAAATAAATAAATAAATAAATAAATAAATAAATAAATAAATAAATAAATAAATAAATAAATATTAAAAAATTATATATACAGCACAACAATACATTGTCTAGTCAACATGCGCAGATCAAGGCATGCTTACATAGCAGGATTGTTAAAATATTAGGAACATGTATGCAGCTACATTTTTCTTACAATTAGTGTTAAAATATTATACAATTTTACATTTATTTATAAATTTATCTACGTGGTAGAAGACCCCTAGTCCATTGTAAATAATATTTCATGCGAGAAAGTCCCAAGTCAAATTTTTATCTTAGGGACTTTTGCAAGAAGTTTTGCAAAAATCTTGACAAGATGGGCTTGGTAATAACTAAAAAAAAAAAAAAAAAAAAAACTCATTTATCTCCGTCACTATTTCTTTCTTTTTAAAAAAAAAAAATGCTTTTCCCCCAACTCATATTGTAATATAAGCATTTCACATTATATATTTCTTATAACAGTAAAATATTCAGATAATCCGCATCATTTTGTCGCAACTTATCGAAATATTAATAAATTATGTATACAGTATTGTTTAACCGCATAGAAACACAAAACTGCAGCACCAGAAGTGTTTCACAGATAAACCATGTTATTTATAACAGTCTGTGACGTCATACTTTAGGATTTAAACATGCAGGGGTAAAACTTTTTAAATTCACTGCAAACTTTTTATATATAAGCAGATAAAAAAAGTAATTTAAAACAAAAGGGAGATTTTTTTTTTAATATGGAATATTAAAATACTTTGTTTACAATTAGGCTATATATTAATGCATGTTTTATTTTTAAAAAGCAACTGAGACAAGTAATTATTTCATGTATAAAAATACTGATATATTTTAATTTATAATAATTATACTGAGAAATTTTTGTATGGTAATCGTTACTTTTGAGGCTAATTTTAGTGCCAGGAGTGCAATAGTGGCTTGAATTCATTATATATGCATTATGATGCTAAGTTATGCAAGTGTGTAAATCCACCTCAAGCTTAATTATCCAGAAAACTAAATTTTGTACCTTTATCTGCTATCTGCTATCAATGGAATACCGTCCTTTAAAAATTTTAATGCATGCAGAAATGGACAGAGAATACAAAATAATAACTCTGATTTTTTTTTTCATTTATTTCAGATTTTTTTTTTTTTTTTTTTTTTTTTTGAGTTCAAGAACTACCTTTTTTTTAAAAAATATAATATATAATATATATTGTAAGTCAATTTATGACGTTACGAGACGGCACTTCTTAATATTAAGGACCAGACTCTGCTGCCGCAAAAAGCGAGGTCGTTTTATAATATAACTGAACTTTCAATAAATTTTTGTAAAAAATAGTTCCCGCACTCTACAACAATCTGACAAAAATCGAATTGGCATAACTTTGCATCCTCTTTATTAATTTCTACATTTTCTACGATAAAATTTTTTGTGTTCTATTGTTCTATATTATATCATACGGTCTTAAAAAACATAAACATTCTTGCGCAGAATGGATTATGTTTTAAACGTTTTCCTCTATTACGAACTCAGCTGTGTTAAGAAATTTGGAAAAAGAGAATGCTGAAAATTCGTTTCACGCCTCTAATATAATTTACATTATAGAAATACTATGTTGTACATCCAGTGCAAAAATAGGTGCATTTTTCCTTAATGAAGCTTACATACTATTCGACTGCATTTATATTTTTTACTGATTGCTCTGCAATGTAAAAACTAATTATAAGAGCTCTTATAAGAGATAAGAGCTTGGGGTTGTTTTAGGGTATTTCTTTAATTATTTTTCATGTGGAATGAGTCATCATGGAAGGTTCAGTATATAGCCAGTGGAGCTCCTGACGGCGAGCTGCTTCCATTGCATTGGCTACTGTCGCACCCCTAAAAGCACTCCATGCATGGTACTGACTTTCATTGTATAGTTAGGGTCTACATAAGATGACCCAATGCATATATATATATATAAAATTTACAATTTTTTCTTGGTATGTTAATTTCCTTATGTATATTAATAATACCTGCATGTATTGTTATCATTATAATACAAGATAATATTGAATAATTTTTTTAATTAGGTTAATTAGTCAGGTTCATTATAATAAATTATAATACTAAAAATCATGAATACCTCAATAGAAAAATTATTAACGTGATAATAAATTAATTTATTCAAAAAGATACATTATATAAGTACTGCAGTGACATACTTATATTTTAATTTTCTTACTGAATAAATTAAAATAAAATGTACTTATAATAAAAGTCATATCAATCATATTATACATGTCAGAATAATTATATAATAGAAAGAAAGAAAATTAAATTCTAAACATTTTATTACTTAACTTTTTTTATATTCAAACTTTTTTTTTTTCAAAATACTATTAACATAATCTTTTTCACAAACAAAAGTTTCTTAACAATAAAAAATAAACATGTTTTTATTTTATTTACAGGGGGTAAATAGATAATAAATGACTTGAGATAAAATCCCTTCTCCATTGCTAAAGTAAGATTAGATAATATCCGTTTTAGACACAAAGTTTATAAGCCCTCCTCTCAAAAACTTTCTCCATATAATATACAGAAAATAATGAATTATATCTAAAAGATAAAATTGTTTTTATATTTTAAAAAATACCAATATTAAATTTACATAGTATTAAGTAAAAACAGATGTGTGTATAAATAATAAGTCATTGCAAGTAGTTATGACGTTTTAACGAGACCATTATAAGATACAGTAAGAAGTTTTAATATTGTTGTCTTAATCAAAATTAGCTGTAGCCTGCAATTTTGTACTTTTAAATCAATGAAAAATCTACAATAAAAATAAATAATGTTTAATCTAGTTAATCCCCCTCCCCCTTTTTTAATAACAAAGGATTAATGTCAGTAATAAGATGGAATTAATGTATGGTGAACCACTCTGAAAATTGCAGATTTCCATAGCAAATAAAATCAGACTATCAGTGCCGTTATTATATTTAGCAATGAAGATATAGGAAATACATTCAATGAAATGTAGATTTCAGCAATCAAATTATGCACCATATTTTTCTTACTAAGGAATTAATTACTCAAAAAAATTAACCCGGAATTTTTACATATTTGTGCTTCAACATCAACAGTTTATACAATTATTTTAAGTTTACCATCGGAAAAATTTAATGAGAAACACTAACTTTTATCATTAAACGCCTTTAATTAATATAATGACGTCATCAACCCTTAAAGTGACCACTTGTATATTAAGTTAGTAAGGAAAACAATTAAATTATTGGGTAGAGGGCATCACAATCTTACGACAACAATTAATTACGATGTCATCCCTAAGCTTCCCCCCTCTAATTCTCTCAAAATTCTACACAACAATAAAGTCTGAGTCAATATCAAAATAGTGACGTCACACTATATGCAGTTAATACTAAGTACGAAAATTACAATTAAAAAAAAAAAAAAATACACTATCGAGTGCAAGGCAAAATAATATTTGTTGTTGTTATTATGAAAAAAAATGTGTATGTAGTGAAAGTGACATTTTATATACTTGAAAAAAGAAAGGCATTTAATTTAAGTCTCATCTGTGCGAAATAACTGGACATAGTTACATCGATTTAACATCACCATTGCTATAATATAGTTTAATAAATGTAAGATTACCACCGGAAGTAGCCGGAAGTGGAAGGATTTTAGCTGAACTATGTACATGAAAAATCTAAGCTTTGCAGATAGGTTGAAATCTCTAATATAAACCTCCTCTGCAAAGTTCCACGTTCAGAATTGAACTAGGAAGTCCAGAAATCTTGCCTACTTCTGCTGATAATCTTTCATTTGTTGAACTATAGTAATATATTGTTTACGTGCATTGGCAAAAATAGTAGCAAGCAAACATTGTAAAATAAATAAAAATAAAATAATTTCTCTCTGAGGGAACTATAAATTGCTTAGATTGTAATATTGGATTTTCAGTAGGCGTTTTAAGTCTTCTTATTCTTCCGGGAAAACTAATGACCAAAACAGTGACATTTTGATACTGTAAAACATTTATATTAAATTGTTGGACATTGTATATACGTGTAGGATTATAATATTAATGTTGTTGGGACGTTGTAATTAATAAACAATGTTGAAGATTTAAACTAAATGCTTGTCGTTTTAAGCTAAATTTCTATAAAGAATGTAAAAAGTTTTAATTTATGTTTCTTAGTGTTACTTATTTTTAAAAATAGTGTCATGGATATTTTTGCATCGTTTATAGAGGCTTCAAGTCAGCTGATTTTTCGGTGTTCCCACCCGCTATACCAAACCTATGATGTAAAAAAAAAGAAAAGAAAAACGTGAATTCGTTTTTTCACTAAGAATAAGATTTTTTAGGGAAAATTCCTTTACGGAACTTTGGTCCGAACTGAAAAATACAGTAGATAATTCAAGATTTAGATTTTTTACTTGATTTATAACCGAGAAAAGTTAAAAAAAAAAACACTTTGCTTCGTTTTCAAATGCAAGATGGACCTTAGCGATAACAGTTGCGCAGCGAGAGCGCACTCACTTGAAGCCTCAGTTCTATTATATACAACTAGAAGTAAAAAATTCATTTTATATCATATATAGACTTAATTATCAGGAAATAATCGAGAAATAATGACATTTAAGGTGATGATTTTTTTTTAAATTAACACTTACGAAAAAAAATGCAATATACTGTACTGCCATATAGCTAAAAAAATAATACTTCCAAATCTGTAATTAATAATATATAAAGCTATATACATATATATTTATAATTACAATTACTGTCAGGTATAATAATGATAGTATTCACACCTATTTACATTATCATAAGAGCCTATAATAATTAAATCATGTTAATAATAAATTAAACAAAGCATAAATTAAACCCGACATTAATTGACACAATTTTGGTAAATTAAATTAAATTCAGTCCTCATTATAACGATTAGCAATTATATATATAGCAATGATATAATTATTATTTGTAAATTTTCAATGTAATCACATTAATTAATGCAAATATACTAAACGATCAATTATTAATCGTATATCAAATTTTAAACGTTTTTCGAATACGCAAGTTAGTAATTATTAATTATGCATAATAATATACAGACAAGTACAATTTATAATTAAATGTATACTTTGTTGCTTCAGTAACAATATAAAAATCAAGTCTGGCATTTATTGTGTATTCTTTTGTTGGTATTTATGTTCATTATGAATACCAATGTTAATCAAAACACCCCTGTTATTTTTTTAAAAGGTCTAATTAAAAAATTAGCATATACAGTACAATTTCTTTCTTTAATACATCAATTTATAATTACTTGCTTTTCAATACAAAATTGCTATAAAAGATATTCAATGACATTGAAATAACACGTTATATATATACCGTAGTTTATTCAGTAGTAAATTTATAACAATGTAGGTAAATTCAACTGCTTTGACTCAGGAAGGAAGAGAAAATATCGGAACAAAAGTTCGTTCCAGCAGACACGCAGGAAACGTAAAAAAAGCTTCATTTCTTCCCTAATGGCAATACGTGCGTCTTTTTGTTATCTGAAACACGTGACTGTCAATGAGGTTTACAAATCGAGTCTCTCAGACTTGCTTTGATGGCGTTATATATGCAGTTTTTTTTTTGCAATAAAGGTGCATTTACATGTAGCATTTACAAGCGGAGCGAGAAAACCGCACTTGCTTTAATCTCGTATGGCGGCCATGTTGGCATGCAATAAAATCGCTCTCCGCAAGGCGTAGAAATCCTGAGCCTCTGATTGACTGCGGCACGCGATTTTCTCGCTTCCCCGCTTCATGGACATGTACTTTAATATTATGTACACCCCTGCTCTGTTTGTATAGGCGTTGCCAGTCAGTCTATTATATTATAGAGGCGTGGTAAACTTGAATCTTTTGGAAGGACTAGACTCACTTACTTCCCCAAAAATTGCAAAATTGCTTCTCTTCCCCATGCGTTCCAAATCACTAAATGGGGCCCTAAATGAACTTTCCCCTCCCCTCCAATATGGCCGCTATATAAGTATAGGGCGCATATGATGCGTCCTAAATTTCGCCGCTATTGTAGGAAAGGGTAGGGTAGTAGGCAAAAATGGACATTTGGGACGGAGGGTCTGTCTTTTTTAGCTGTAGCGCCAGTACATGAGTCAGGGGTAGAGTTCACGGTGTCCCGATAGAAAAAAAAATATATAAATTCACGAATTCATTTGCAATTTGCATTTAACAATTGCACATTTCTCAACTTATTGTAACAACTGTTATTTATTAAAACTGCTGCTATGTTTCTTCATATATACAAGAGCTGAACCTGTTGAATTATGTACGTATAATTATGATGGTGTCTATTTTTTACTACTTTTTCATTAAAAACTGTTACATAATTTAAAAGGTAATCTTTTTCTCATATATGTTTCTCTTATTGTTTTATGCAAATAAAATACAATGTTTTTTATCCACTCTGAAGTATAATTATAATGTAATACATATAAAAAAATTTATTTCAAAAGTCAGAATAATTAATTTAAATATAGAAATTGCGATATCTCATGAATGAATAAATAAAAATATGCATTAAAAAAATCAAGTCAATTTTCATTGTTGAAGTAAAAGGGCACAAGTCCAGATGAATATAGAAATAAGAACTGCAGAGAACAATTTTATTGGAATTGAGAATTTGAATTTAACCCTTTTATGGACTTAAGTCTTTTCTATCTTGCTTACTGGTTTACTTTTCCATTTTCTACCTGTACGGAGAAAATCTGCTAGAAAAAATAAGGTGGCAATGTTACTTTTTATTCATCTGTGCTAGCACTTTTATTAATTTTCCTCTGAAAAAGGCCAATTAAAATTCTAGTCATTCTACAATATCATTATCATATTCATTTTCTTTAAACGATAGCAGTGTGTAATATAAAATATATTTATTTTCAAATGCATGTTAAATTGCTTGTTTGAATTACATCGTTTTATCAGCAGGTTAAATTTGCTCACAACAAAAACTGCTGTCTAGAAACCAACGTCATTTCTCCACACGTCAAGTTCACGTTATTGAATTTCCAGTCTGTCGGAGAAAAATAACAACATATAAACTAAGAATTCAGTCACAAACATACAGTACTAAAATCATTTCTAGGTATTTTTTTATTATTTTCAGCTCAACAAGTTATAATTTTCTTGGTGTAATCTTGTTAAACTTTTTATACAATTTGTTATAGTAAGACGGTTTATAAAATTCTCAGCTGGAGATCGTGTTATTCATTTTACACAAAAAAAATGTGCTGCTGGATTTCTTTCATTGCTATAATTTATCGTATACTTATATAGAGTACATAAAGGACCAAGAGATGGCGCTGATGTGAAATTTTGACTGATTCTGCCGAAGATACGGCAATACCTATATTATAGCATTGGGAGAATCACAAAAACAACAAAATATATATGAAATACGTCACTTACGAAGTTGAAATATTTTTTTATATATGTCTGAAAGTATTTGACAACTAATTACGGTGTTGTCATTTCTGTCATAAAATTACTCTGTGGCTACTGATAGAGCATTTACATGATTTTACAATGTTGAACAACCAATCTATCCTTGCCAGACGCACGTAGTTCCAGCTGTTACCACCAGGTTCGCTATACTAACTTTATGACGTTAATATAAGAAAAGAAGTTAAGCCATCTCACTACCAAAAAACTTTAACTTCCGACAAATCACGACTGCTTAACAACGCCCACAAACAGAAAAAAGGATAACGTTTAGGTTTTCGCGAGGTGTACACTTTGTATTTGTTTATGAGTACCTGAGGTGTAAGCATTAATAAAATCAAGAGATATTAGGAAAACAGGTTTTTACATATAAAATATGCTATATTTGCATGAACATTGATAAATTTAAAAATTCTTAAATAAAGCACAGAACTGATTACAATAAAAAAGCTTCAGGTAGAGATAACGCTGAACAGCTGTTCAACGTACTCTCCTTTGATTAATATGTTAACCTTAATAAATTCACAAAAATTCTGAATTTGTTTCGAGAGACAGATATTAGTGCCTAAAAGCCATAGAAAAAATTTTAAAACAATTTAACGAGAAGATTTTTTTTAATTAATTTTTTTAATTTTCAGCATTGGGCTTTCCCATGGAGAGACAAACTAAGAACTTAATTAAAAAAAAATCAGCTCGTTAAATTGTTTGAAACTTTTTCTGTGGCTTTAAGGCACTAATATCTGCCTCTCAAAAAAAATTTCAGTATATTTGTGAATTTGCTAAGGTTTACATGTTAATTAAATGGGAGTACGTCGAACAGCTGTTCGGCGTTATCTCTACCTTAATTATATCTCTGCTTTAGCTTAAAAATTTAAATACTTCACTAATTGAAGAATAATGTAAAACCTTGCACATATCAAGGGCAAAATTGGCTTTTCTCAAGCTATAACGTCCTAATATACAAAAAGTGTCAGGCTACTAACGACAAGTGCGTGCTTGTATGCAGGTCACGTGGGTTACGTGTGCGTACTTGTAAAC
Source organism: Siphlonurus alternatus (assembly GCA_949825025.1). Taxonomy (NCBI): domain Eukaryota; kingdom Metazoa; phylum Arthropoda; class Insecta; order Ephemeroptera; family Siphlonuridae; genus Siphlonurus; species Siphlonurus alternatus. Next base: position 16,266,827 of record OX463786.1, on the reverse strand, counting down.
AACGCTGACACCTGTCGTCATGGCAACACGTGTTGTCACATAACGTCGTTGTTCCCTTGCTGAAAGATATGATATTCGACTTTAAGTAATTTTAAGTGTCCACCTGCTACTTTCAGAAAGATGCTCCAGCTTCTATCATAAAAAAATGCTAATGTTTTTGTTATGGAATTGCAATATTAATAAATAATAAAACTACTTACATTGATGGAAGTATAAAATTATATGTAGTGTAGTTATTTTATAAATTATTTAAAAATTCATTTAAAAATATAATTCTGTTCAGAAATCACATATTTGTCATTGCATCAAACAACAACAACGGTGGACCATATCAAAGATAAACACATTGAAAATAATTAGTTGTGAGTTTTTAGCAAGTTGTCCATAATAATATGGGCGCGATTCACGAAGCAGTTAGCCAGGTTTCTAGCTACGTTTAGCTTAACCACATTTAACTAGGTGGTTTAACACGTAAAACAGATATAGTTAAACGTGCTGGTTAAGCTAAACGTGGCTAGAAACCTGGCTAACTGCTTCGTGAATCACACCCATTAATATCATCATTGAGTTAGAATTATTATTAGAATTTATTATAATTATTAGGCTGACGCTAACCGTCATAATATAACCTACAAGTCAATATCCTCCAGCTTCATAATATTAATTTCCAATACAATTACATATTAAAATTACCCTTATTGCATATAAGATAAGGTCTATGATATGCGATGAGGTCATAAAAACATAATGAGTAGTAAGCTACTGCTGCTGTTGCGAATCTAATTAACTGAGAGGAGGGTAAGCCAGCAGCAGGTACGTGTGTGGCATTTACATGTGAAGGCTAATCTGAGGCATTATTAGGACCCTCTAACGTTGCATGTGGAATACCAAAACGTTATGTTGTGTGGGAATATTTGATTAAATAATTATTATTCAAGGTATTTTAGGTTTTAATAAAGAGGGATAGGATTGTGGAATATAAATATATTTAATTGGTACTTATCTACCATCATAATTGAATTAGGTCAGTAAGTTTATAATAAAATTTGAATATGAAAACAAACAAAATTGTTTATTACTAAAACAAAAAAAAATAAAGCTCGATTGACATGGGAAAGTTAAATTATAAATTAATGCGCACTTTTAAGTTGTGCCATTTCTCGTCGATTGAACATGAAATAAAAAATATACAAAATACAAAATAATCCATTGTACATTTTAAATGATGATGTTGAATATAGATTCCGATATTAATATGCATGAAACATATAATTATTATATGGAAATTTGTAAAATTTTCTGAATATAAACTACAATACTAAACACTACACTGAGAAAATTAAAAAAGGCTTCAAGGGTAATCTCATGAAGCGTAATAGCAGCAATCATTATCCCATACATATAAAGTTAATATGTATTCTCGCTTCACAGACTCTGGTTCTCTCTACTGTAGTTTGCTGCGAGCGATGAATTATTATAGTAATGATCACTCTTGGTAAGAAGTAATCCTTATTATAATAAAGTAAAGATTGCTCTATATACTGGCTACTAAAATACTAACTTGCTTTAAATTCGTGAATATTCGGGAATACTTCGTTCTTTTTCGGCTAATGAGGTTCTTCTACCAATGACTGAAGACGTTACAAACACGACTTTCTTCTTGGTTCGTTTTTAAGAATAGGCCTTAATTATATGGCCATGCACCCAAGCACGTTACAAACACGAGAAAACATTTATAAATATTAACTGACAGTAGTGTTTTCTTTTTCTCGCAGTATAATGCAAAACGGGAAGTTCATGTTTACGTTTTGGGTAGCACGGAAATGCCCGAAGCCGCTCGAAGATCTTCGGGATGTAGGCAGAAAACTTTAAAATCCTATGCTCTGCGGGTTATCGTAACTCCCAATATATCTTTTTTAATAATAGTTTTGGTCGCCAAATATTTTTCGTCAAAAGCATTGTTTCTTCTTGTCACCATTTATGAAAGAAAATTTTAAGAAAAAATTGCGAGTAGCTAGAAGAAACTAATTTCGAAACCAACTTTAGCACGTATTTGCTATGCCGCTGACAATGTTTTGCCTACAAAATCGTGACGTCAATATTGTATTATGACGTATGGTGAAAGACTTGTTTTCTCATTCTCTGCATGTATCCACATGTATCCACATGTACAAAAATCGTCAAGTTCTGCACATTCCCTGAAGTACATTTTAGCTATTTTCCTCACGTCAATAAAGAAAAAAAAAATGTAGCAACAACTTTATTTTATGAAACCTTATTTCCCATGACGCCATAAAATAGGCGCCATCAATTATATAAAAGACGGCGAATTAGAAAGCACTTGGTTCCACCATTTATCCCATTCAATCTAAAAAATAAAAAAATACTGTATGTGTAAATGTAAATAATAAATACAAACTTTCAGCAATGAAAACGATAAATCTTTACACTCATTCCTATTCTCACTGCACATGCATTCTTCTTCAAGAACTGTGATTATTTACTAAATAACTTCTTAAAGATCCGACGATCGAGTATAAAGAATCAGAAATATTTTTAAATTTACTTATTACATTTGATTTCTTAATACTATAAAAAATAACATTTCTTTGATAACTTTTTCTGTAAAACGATTCAAAAAAATTTAATGCTCCCAAATATCATACAATAGTTTCGTATATATGTATGATAGTCTTATTATATACGTACATAATATTTATATAGGTTTAGTTGAGTGTATGTATGCTATACAAACTATAAAAGCGAGCTTTATATATGTTAACACAAGTGTGGTACAATGCAAACATACCGCCATGGTACTATACATACAATGTAAACAGTTGTAACAAAAAAAATAACATAAATACATACGAGCTACAAGCTGTTTTGTATACTGTATAGACTATATAGCAAGAAGGGAGAAAATTAGAGACCAATAATTTTGAAATTGAGAGTGGTAATTTAATAACAATTAGGCGCTTCTATGCTCTATAATTAGTTTTACTTTGTATAATGTATCAGCACATTTGCTTACTGTTTAAAAGGTTATCAGTTCGAATTCACGTTTCTTGCTAAACTTTAATCAAATTTCAGTGCATTGAAGAGGCGGATTATAACTTTACCGACCACCGTGACTTTAGTTTCCACGTTTTCTTAATCAAAACTTTAACTTTGACACTTCTGAATGAACCAATACCCTAGTTCTATATTGTATGGTGTGATGCAGTATAGTATTGCTTAAGCGACCATTTTATTGAGGTTTCCATGTTTTTTCATTAAATTGTATCATAAGTATAAGGCATATTATGTAATATAATATCTTTATTATAATTAATCACAGAGCAAATATTTTCGCACACGTAGTACCTCCCTGGCGTTTAATATACTCTGCATGAGTAAGGTAAAAGAAGGTGAATGGGTGGCCTAATGGTTACAATACAAGTCCATCACAAGTCGTTACAAGTCCACAGTTTTAGTCCTGACAGCCAGGGTATAGAAAGTGGGGGCGGTATTTTCCCAACTGACTGGTAATCAAAGCGCAGTATTTTAAAAGTCGTAAGCCGGAAAAAAAGAGCTTATATTCGAGACTTCAGAAGCATTTGATTTGTTTCAATTATTTTTTTAACGCTTGGTATAGAATCATACATATATATAATACAATAAAAACAACAAAATATACGCACAAAATTAGAGAATTTGTAATTATTTAATTAAGTCATTACGTACACTTTTTAGACATAAACTATATATAAAGTAGAGTACCTTTTTTTGCTTACGTTTCGGAAATTCTCCTAAGGCTGTGAGAAAAAGAGAGAGATAAAAAAGAAGAAGGAACATTAAAATTAAAGAGCAAATGAAGACTTGAACGAAGTTCAGTCTTGTATAAAAGATTGAATTAAGAAACGTAGCCAACAAAAATCATTAGAAGCAACCAGCTGGAAAATAGAAAACACAAAGCTCAAACGTTTTATTTATATTTAAATTTTCTACTGACTTATTAATATGAAAAGAGTCGCAGTTCATTTAGTTGAAAAATAATATAAAATCTGAACATTTTTTTCCTTACAAATATATAGAATATTTATCAAATTTTATATGTGAAATTATGTTTTGAACTGAAATCTTTAATTAAACTAAACGAAAATCACGAGAAACGTAATTTTAAAAATTGGTCCATAAATCGACATTATAATATATAATCTACATTGTATATATATTTATTATTATATATGTTATTATTTTGTGTGTATCATTGAGCTCTATACAAGACTAGAGGGATAATGCCCTATACTTCTCAATGTTAAACTGTGCGCACGGTCCGGCGGGAGGAAGTGGGTGGGAGATTGCGCTTTCGTCACACATTCCAACGTATTCTCCTCAGAATTGCCAACTGCAGTGTAACTTTTAATATTTATTTTATAAGGAAACTTTCTTAGGTTGGTCAACCAGGCATTCGATAGCACCGACCACCACCCACTTTCCTCCCAGACGCCGTGCGCGCCTAAAACAGCTGATTAGCCCTCTAGCCTTGTATAGAGCTCAATGGTGTGTATATATTATTTATACAAAAACTGTAATGTTCATTTGTTTTGATTATATAGGATATCGGAACTGGCACCTTTGATTTTAATGAAACTCCCAATTTAAGACTTACCATCAATATAAGCAAACATACAAATTTTCAAGTTTCACCAGCAGTTTAAAAATTAATGTAGAAGCTTATAGCCTTTAGGACATGGAAACTAGACAGGAAGCTGTTTCGAGAAAACTCACCTTTGAATTTTCTCAAACCAAAATTAAGCTATTACATTTTTGAAAGTAATTTTAAAATTTATTTCATTCGATTCCTTCTTATACAGAAATATTTGTAGTATAAACCTGAGATTACTCATTGATTGAGACAAGAAGTTAACTTCTATTGGTAAAATCATTAATCTGGTTGGTTCTTGAGGTCTAATTTAGACCAACCACTAACGACTTCTCTTCAGATTAGTTGTTAATTGAAGCGGAGGTGGTAAAATTGAACATTTGGAAATTCTCCAAATCATCAAGCAGAACGCTTTTACTTGGTACTTTATATGAATATTTTAAATCCATTCTCTAATTGATGTTCTATTTCCCTTCAACCAATTTCCCTATGTGAATTAAAATTTTAAAAATATTGTCAAATATAAATATCAAATATGAAAATATAGTAATAAATAAATACGCGTAAAAAAATTAATATGATGAAATAAATACGAAGAATAAATAGTTGCAATTTAATTTAAAATTAAATTATATTCATATTACAAACATCTAGGACACAAATTGAAATAATGTAACTGCATGTTAAAAGGGTGACGCACAAGTTATCTTTACAAGAAAGGGGTATATCTTTGCAATCAATATTGTACCGTGTAGAACTAAATAAACTCTAATTCACTATAAACACAAATGACGTAACTTACTATAAAATACCATAACAATTTAAGTAATAGTTATAAAATTAATTTAAAGTATTAGTTTTATAAGTAATTAATTCAAATCGTATTCATTGAAATTTGAAATAAAATTCAGGTATATTAATAGAGATATTTTGTAAATTTGTATAATATGACGTAATGATTTTTATAGTGACTTTTACTTTACATCCATTATATCATTTGGCACGTAGGCTTGGAAACGTATCACGTATTACATGCTTATACTCACTACCACACTGCAATATCAAATGTGACACTTCTTATAACAATTTCTTTTTTATTAATCAAAAATTGAAATAACCCGTTTCTTTTATTGACAATAAAATATCGTATTATAGATCTTAAATATTACTGCAAAAAATAGGATATCGGATATTAAGTATCGGGTTTAAGATAGAAAAAATTTGCTAAATTTTGATAAGGCTAAATTAAAGCACAACGAATAAAATTCATCGTGCCATGAAGTTTTTAAGTTCCAATTAAACAAAAATGAGATGTCTCAAAAGTAGACATAAATATATCAACAGTGAAATGTTTTGTTTTGATATGATTTTGCGAAATTTATATAATCAGAGATGTGCATGATAATTATTTTTTTTAAATTTAACATGTAAACCCCATAAGGAAAATTAAGCATTCACTTTGCACCCCCTATAGGGATTGGAAAAATTATTTTAATGAAATTTAATCGACACCATCAAATTTCCTTTTTTGTTTTTAGTCGGAATCCAAATTTTCAAGTTTCTACTTAACTAGAAAATTTAATTTTTTTTATTAAAAATAAAAGATAACACACCAATTTTGGGCCCCTCTGTATAGATACTTTTCTCTGAACCAATAAAAAAGAAAAATAATAATTCATTCTTTCAATTTTAAATCTATATTCATATTCAATAAAAACTGTTATATAACTATAATGGATAACATGGATAAGGATATATGCGAACAATAAATTATACTGCTGTTAAGTGTAATATACAAACAACATTATATATATGAACAACATCATACAACATACACCTTTCTATTTTCCTTACACCTTCGTATGAATATTAATTAATATTTCCAGTGGTTTTACAAATTACGGAACAATTAATTATAAAAAAAAAAATGGTTTGAGGTTACAGTAGTTACTTCAAAGACATGACCAAAGATTCTGCATAAATTGTCTGTGGTGAACGGCGTACATTATATGACCTCAACATTAAACATGTATGAACATGTACATGAAGAGGATGATAAAAATCAACAGTAGAATCTGCATTGTAAATGTGTAACAATTATATCATCAAAGACATTTTATATAATTTATGCTTTGGAATTGTGTTGTATACTTTGCAGCAATTTCTATGTGTTATACGAAGAGTTGTAGAGAGAAATATAAATATTTATTATCTTCAATTTATTTTGATTAGATATCAAATGTATTAAACCAAAATAGATTCAAACCAAAGTCTTCTACTCGCAATGGTTGTAACAAACCATTGTTTATAATGTCTGTCGCATGAAGCCTTTTTCATTGTTAAACATGGGACGACGTAGTGCCTGATTTTGCCACCAGAGCAGAGAACGTAATGACATTGTTGGCGCTAGTAGACACTTCCAACTTCAAAAATTAACGGTCATTTTCCATAAGTTAACATGTAAATCAACCACTGTCCCATGTTTTTCCTTTCACGCGACAGGCATTACACAACAATAGTTTGTTTACTAACAACGAGCAGAAGACTTTGATTCAAACATAAATTAATGAATTAGAATTCATATCATTACAACAAAATAAACATCACAATTTACTGCAAGCCTTTGCACACAATAATATTTTTTTAAAAAAATACGCTTCTCCCAACCAGGGATAAATCGTTGTGCTTTTCCACTACGTGCTTTCCCTGACTTTGGACCATTGCATCTCCAACCCATTGACAAAAGCTGCAATGCATATATAGCGTCCATCCTGACTAAGGTTTCCATGTTTTCCTCAGTCACAGGCAAATGCAAGGTCATGGCCGACCCCGTTCCGGATGAACCCACAAAACATTATACAGTATAGTTTGAGTTTTGGAAGATTCTATAGTAGCTAAACTTATTGTGTAATTAGTAAGTAGCAGTACCCATTAAAATTGTGGTTTGATAAAAAATCATTATGTGGAATGTTTGCTATCTATTAATATGCAAATTACAATAATAATTAAAATAATCATACATAGAGAAGGCATTCTCCAGCAGATTCCAACTACGGTATTGGTACCGCTTATACTGTATTTTATATGATTGCATTTTTTTTACACAAGTACATTAAATGTGCATCTATTTATATAAAAGACAAAGGAAATGCTTCAAGTTTTATAGCAATATCATATATATAAAATACAATAAAATAAGCATACCAGACACATTTTTTTACTATTCCATCGTACTGTAAAACACGATTACTTTATGATAATGGATAAAACTTTTTTTTTATCCCTTGAGAAAACTTGATATATAAACAAATGTCTGGAAGTATTATTTTATAGTTCTCAACTTTAATCTTGAGAATTAAATAAAAATACTCGGCTGAACTGGATGACAAACAAAAAACAGACAAAACTTCGTGTCTGTGACGAAAACTTTTCATTGTATACAAAAGTTTTACTTCTATATATAATGTTTTATATAAACATTATTAAATGAGAATAAATTATTTTGATTTGTTAATTATTTCACAATAAGATAGTTTAATTATAAAATATTAACTTTCAGTACACATTGAAGTGTAATTATAAGTTTGCTTAATTTATTCTTGATGAAATTATTAGAGTAATTTTAAAAGTAAATATTTTGAATTTATGTAGTGTAAAATTGAGTATAATTTATAATACAATAAGAGGAAATTAGAAATCTCACTTGCAGGGATTGGCAACGTCTGCATGATTTGTATAAGTTTTGATCTTGGCGTTCTTATATATCGCCCCTCGTCCGGAATAATGAGCGATCTGCTTACCATGATCTCGTTGCAATAATGAGTTACCTACTATTTCTGGTGAGCGCAATTATAAGTTAAATGTTACACCTATTTATAGCCAAAGTCTTCTGCTCGTTGTTAGTAAACAAACTATTGTTGTGTTACAACCATTGCGAGTAGAAGACTTTGTTTATAGCACATAATTGCGCTCACCTGAAATAGCAGATAGCTCATTATTGCAACGAGAACAAGGTAAGCAGATAGCTCATTATTCCGGACAAGAGACGAACGCTAAAATCTATGCAAAGTTCTTTCTGAATAGTTATATAGTCCCTGCTGTGTGTTGGTGTTTTGACATCAGTATAATAAATTTCCGTATAATAAAAAAATAATAAAAAGTTTAACAAAAAATATTTAAAATATATGGCTATAATATATTTTTATAAATTGTTAAAAACAATTATCGTTCACAAATATATCATAACTTACAATTTTTATTTCATGAAATCAAATTATATAAATAAATATTCATTATAAATTATATTATATAATTTTATAATGTATTATACATCGGTATATAATATATTATAATATTTATATATATATTATTATTAGTCTTTTATTAAACACAGAAAGTGTACATATATATATATATATATAAAGTTATAAATTCACATGAATTGTGACATGATGACAAATAAAATATATATAATAATAAAATAAAGCTATTGACATAACAATATAAAAAACAAACAAGACAATAAACAACACGTTACGCATCTCAATAAAATCATTATGCGGCACGCGCATAAACAGCTGTTTTTACACGCGTGCTGCATTCCAATGCAATGATGACGTCATAAGTCGCGTGTCACGTGACGAGATAAGAGCGGGAAAATAACAAATTATTACCTTGGTCACGCGATGCCGCAATTATTATACATGTTAACATTAGCGTTGACGCTAGCATGTACAAACAATTATTATTTCATGTGTTTTATTTTTATCACTAGCGTCTTAATTTTTATTTATAAAAAAAAAAAGGTTATGTGACAAAAATAGTATAATTAATATTAAATTTTGACATGGCATCTTAATCCCCTCTTCGTTGGCGATAGTACATGATCCATATAAATAGTATTGTCATGCACAGAGAGAAATATTAATTAAATTCAATGTGCTTTTTCCGTCATCGGTATACGTATCAAGTATAAACGTTCGAAAGAAAAGAGTGAACTTAGCCAGGACTTGAACCTGGGATCTTCCCGTTTACAGGACGGTGTATATTTGCATACAATTTAGTTAGAGCCACGCCCATTATATACAGATGACTGCATGAGCTAAATATGTTGATATGACAATGAAATAATTACACATTTATTTATACTACATATATTATATACTGGTATAATAATACATTTAAAAATCAATTATTAATTAATTACGCTTAATAGTTAAAATATTATATCCAACTGATCCTTTACTTCAATTTTAATTAAAATGTAATTAATAATAAGCTGTTAATGATATAACATATCGATTTTATAGAAATAGCAAAAAGGTTGTCTGATTTGAAGTATTGAACGAGGAGGCACTCAAATTTTTATCAATAAATAATTATTCTTCATATAGAACGCATGTTATTGATTTTGACAGTTGATTGATGGACCTTCAATATATAAAATATTATAGAGCACCACGTATAGTTCACGTAGTACAAAATTCCCATCGAAAGTATAGCCTGATGGTTAGTTTTCTGCCTGTACTAGAAGGATATTAACCCTTAATTACAGAATGAATTAAATTAGAATGAAAAACAAGCAATGAAAATAAAAACAGGTCCAAAAATACTAGCCGGGGGATCTTTTATTTATACCAACTATATTTCTTACAAAAAGTACGACACAGATTTCTAATGGATAAAATTTATCTTTCATTTCCAGTTTTTCTGTATATATAAAGGTTTATAAGCGTACAAAAATGAAGGGGACAGTTTTGCTATACAAGAAATTCATGACAAAATAATTCTGAATTTTTCAATTTTTATTTATTTCGTATTTTCTGCCTACATTCCGATTCTTATTCATTTTGGAAGTGAATGAGGTTTCCACGGTTCCCTCATTTGCAGGTAAATTATGCCAAGATGGTATACTACGGTTGAAGTTGCAAAATTAACTTGTATCTACCCATGACTATAATATAGAAGTTACAGTAAAAAAATGTCTGAGTGGAAATTTTTATATTTAATATACCGAATATTATTCATTTTTTTCTTCACATGGAATACATTAAAAGAAAAGTCAGTGTGTATTGAGGAGGAAATGAGAGGTAGTCACGTTATTTGAAAAGTAATCATAATTTAGATTCAGAGATTGGTGGCAGGTGGAGTGCAGAGTTCTTTTTATTCGACATCCGATCAAAATCAGAATAAAAATTTGACGGGAAATTAATGATTTTTATATAACAATAATATTGTCAGTTAACAATAAATTGAACCAGTGACCTTATATATTATTGACAATTTGACTATTGATGTTACTGGATTGGAACAAGTATATAAATAATTGACATTTTAAGCTATTATAACCTAAATTAATCCAAAATATATTTATAAATTATTTACGATGTATCAAAAATTTATGCCTATTCTCAATAGTTCAAATTCCGTGTAAATTAGCCGGAAGCTGTAGGTTTTTTCAGTTATCCTGTTTTTATTTCTGCAATAAAATAGGTCTGTTCGTAAGTCCTTAAATATATATTCAGGATTTCCGCACACGATTTCTTTATGTACTTTGACGTAAGGTCGATCGAATGAATGAAAAAATTTGTCTGAATGAACATTGATAATATATTTTCTTTGCAGCCTTTCAGTAAATGGATAACTTGCTTGAAAAATTTTTCTTGCAGAAATTAATAGAGGGGACCAAATTATATTATGTACTCAAAATTTTTTCAGTTTTTTTTTTTTTTTTTAGTTCCAGAACTATTTTTAAATTAAATAATTATTGAAAGTTCTGTAAGTTATATTGACCCCCTGGATCCTTTTAATAAAAAAGGATAGAGACTAAACGCCTATTGACACCACCAGGGGGCGTGGCCGCACTTTCAATAATTATTTAAAAATAGTTCCGGGACTCAAAAAAATCTGAAAAACTTCAGAGTAGAGTAGTGGATTCGGTACCCTCTATTTATTCTTTAGTAAAAAAAAAATGTCATGTAGGTTATTCACATTGTCAAAATTCAAACAGGGAAGTCTTGTACACTCGTCGCCTTGGAAAATTTCCCACTTTCAGTCTTATTAATCACCATACAATGTGTTAATCTTACGGGGTATGGTGATTAAAGCAACAAAGTGAAATTTTCCGAGGCGATAATTGTACTTCCATTGAGAATTTTAATTCAATTTGACTGTATTTCTTGCATGTTTAATACTCTTTTTTTTTTAACACATTTTTAATATTATTCGTGAGCACACTTCTTGATACAGTCGCCTGCATTACATCAATAGAAAAATAATCACAAAACATGAAGTATAAAAATGTGTGATTTAAATTTGAATTGAAGATGTGTGAAGCGATATATCAAAATATAATGCTGTTTTTTATGTTTTTAACATCGTTTGAATACTGTTCTGAATATTGTTTGATGTTTTTTCTATACACACGTATATGGATATTGAATAAAAGTTCAAAGAAAAAATAATGTACTATATTTTGTAGTGAATTACTTTCTTTGATAAAAAAAACTCATGACTTTATGCGATCACGTCAAATTTTCATATCTCAAGCACTTTACAAGATATTAAAGTTTTAGGATTTAAACGCTCATTAAATTTAATGTACTATAATATGTTCCAAGGAGTAAAATCTTACAATATGCATGAACCAATATAAGGGAGATAATATCTTCAATTAAACGTCAAACTTTATTCAAGTAGGATATAAAATAAAAGATACTCCCATAGGTAAAAAAAGCAATATAATATTATTAAATTCACACCAATTTATTTATAGTGTTTATTAAAAACTTGATACGATCTTACTACACTACACTGAAAAAAAAACTTTGAGAAATTTCAGGTTAATGAAATTTCAATTTGTAAACAATTATTAAGCCCGCGTAAACATAACATAGGTTTTTACGGTTCCCTCAGCCACACATTTTTTTTAAATAGTTTTATTAGTGAAAATAAGAATACAATCCTACCAAGGCCGGAAGCTTTATAGGTAGGTGCTGGTGTACAAATTATATTACATTACAGTGCGCTTTACAGAAAATTAAATATATCTTTAAATGCTGCATGCATGAACAGGCTGTGGCCGTAATCCCATCTCCAGTCTCTAAACGCGAGTTTCACAGTCATTGAGCTTATAAATAAAAAAAATACAAGTCAAGTCTCATATCCAAGTCATGTGTGTGATCAGTGAGCTGAAAGAAAAAAAAAAAACTATATGTTCCACAACACAATATTTTGTCACTGTAAAATATACATTTTCCGAACATCCCTTCATCCTCCATATTCAGGATTGCTGAGGTAAACTAAGTTCATAGAGCTTATATTGAATATATAATAATAAGCTCTATGGTAAGTCCATCGCAAAATATGCACCAAAATGTAAACTAGTAGCGGCCGTATTGAAAGATATTAGGGTCATAGAGGGATGATGATATAGGGTTCATTGCAAGAATAGGGTAAAGATGCATTTCCATGGCGCGATGACAAGCGGGGTTTGGCGGGGCGAGAAAAGCGCGCTTGCTTCAATCTCATATGGCGGCCATGTTGGCGATAAAATCGCTCCCTAAAAGGCGAGGAAATTCCGAGCCTCTGATTGGCTGGGACACGCGATTTTCTCGCTTTCCCTGCTCCATACAATTGCACTTTAATGACGGTATAGAAAAATATTGACATGGAAATTGATTTGATTAGAGATAATTATTTACACAATAATTAGATCGAGATTCTCCGATGAATTTTGACAGTGTATTTGAAAAGTAACTTGTCGGAAGATGTAAATACGGCACGTCAATAATGATAAGAAAGTGTGAGTGTTCTATCTACTGCTGGCATCACATCGTATATGCCCGAGCACGTTCAGGCAGTAACTATGTGGGAAAAGATAGCTGAGAACACGCGAAAATAATAATTATTTTATACAATTTTGATTCCTTGTCAGTATCTTATCTTAAAGTTATGTTTTACAAGAAAATATTAACTCTTTGATAATTAATATTAATAAATTTAATATACTTGACGCCATTTTACCCTTTCGGGTGTGGCCAGGTATTTAACCTTGTCAATAAGAGTAATCTTGCGACCGAGCTGGGGCTTACGAGACACTCATGCAGAAACCTTTACTGCACTTTTCTGGCCTCCTACTACCCAGATCTGTGCAGCCGGAAGTGCAAGCACTGCAGGGCAGCGGAGTATTAGGAGTATATGTACAGAGCCAAGGTGTATACAGAGGTTTATACTTCTATACACCTTGTACAGAGCTGCCTTCCTCCTACCATCTCCATTATTTAGAATATTTAATAATTAGTCACACCCATCCCAAGTCACGAAAAGTCTGCCATATACGGGAATTGAACCGAGGGCCTCTCGGACAAGAGCCAGGTGCACTAACCACTACACCATAGAGCTGGTAATTAAATAATTTGATGATTAAATATAATTTTATAGTTTAAATATCCAATTAAAAATTAAAAAAATAAAAAATAACAATATTATTTATTTATTATTGATTAAAAAGTAATTTATATAGAATTTTGTTTGTCTCTTGTTTACATACTCAAATTTCTACAATATTATAGTATTATATACATTAATTAATTAAAAAAATGATTACTTTTGAGAATTCAAACAAACTCTCTTTTTCATATAAAATCCAATTTTAATAAATTTTCATTCTTATAACTTAATAAAAAGTGTATTTGAAAATCCGACTCTCAAATTTCCATAATTTTAATATAAAAATTAGCATACAACATCGAGGCTAACGTGATCCACTTGTTAGAGAGTGAAACACAAGTGTGGGTTGACTCGTCTTATATCCCAAAATGAAGATGTATTCAAACTTATTGTGTTGGGAAACATTAATCTTACATAACATACAAATAAAACACTATTGCTGCCTATTGATAAAACTGTATGCCATGGCACATCAAAATAAATGGGAAATTATGGCAAAGTTCTCTCGACGATTCGTTCTATTGCGCCTCACAATTAATTTGGTTTTCGTCGTTTCTGTAACGTCCTCAGTCATTGGTAAACAGTTTGTAACGAAGAACCTGATTGGCCGTTAATAGCACCTCCGACGAAAACCAAGTTGAATACATGTGAATCTCAGTTTACTCAAGACAATGTAGAAACAAATATACAATATTCCTGATATTCAATACAAAATTGTATTTGCTACTAAGCCGGTATTACATGATACAATTTTTCTAACTATTGCATACAATTTTTGCTTACAAGAAAACTTGAACTCCATTTGTTTGTATCATGGAGATGAAATTTTCTTGCAAGGAAAAATTGTATGCAAAATTGTATCGTGTAATACCGGCTTAATATTGTCATCTGAGAACTGGACCTGCATTCGGGAGGTGATTTATGACAATTTTATTAACGACCATTCTGACTGAGGTTTCCACATTTCCCCAGTTAAATTTGGCAAACGCTAGAAACTTGGCCGTGCACGGCTGCAAGAACCTTTCCTACTCTCCTTTCCCTTTTACCCTCTCTCCAGGCGATTGTGTAATCTTACTCTTAGCCCCAAAAATCAGCGATCACCTTTACCTTTTTTATATATAGTTTATTTAAAAATTCATTTGCGAAATTAATTTTTTAACAGCCTGCGTTACATACTCGTAATACATAAATTAATACATATTTATACAAAGTCGTAATTTTTTATAATTTTTATAATCACATTGAAAATGAAATTTTAAAATCTTTCTTGGAGACTTTAACTCCGGCAGATACAAATTTAATATATTGCCTCGGTCATTGGTTGGCAGTTTGCAACGAAGGATCTTACTGGTCCAATACGAGTCGAATACTTCCGAACATATCCGATCGTAACCTATATAAATGTGACGCTACTCTAGCTACCAATTGGTCACGTGACCACAGTATGTAAGGTCAGCGGGCGCTCGGTAGACCGGTCTGGAGCAGACAACGCCGCGCCGCCATCTGACCTTGGCCCACAGAGGGGTGGGCGATACGTGGGGACATATCGCCCATATATCGGACATTTCGATACTGTGATTAAAAATCGTTGTGGAGTGGTAAGTTCTATGCGTTAAATTAAATGTAATTTTTATTGATTAATTTAAATAAATATTACTAATCTTAAATATTTTTCATTTACAATAATTTTAATATGAAATATGCCTTCAGTATGCCAAGATTTCATTCCTTAATTCATTTCTTGGCAATTATGTTTCCTCTATCAATCCTCTATTTTCATCTAATGCACGGTATAATAAATTATGCACCTATGAATTTTATATTATATACCTTTATAATCCAGTGTAATAAGAGTTACAGCTTTGAATTAAGAATTTGAACAAAACGTAAATTTCTTATAAACAAGAAACTATATTTCTAAGCAGAAATTTTATTTATAGTTAAAATAATGTGTACAAATCCAAGAAAAAAACTAATGGAAACGCACAAAAAATGCTTAGAGACCCAGAAAAAAAATCATAAACTACAACATAATGATAAAAAATTTGCGTCTCTAATTTTCCCATCTCCATGGCATGGAACGATAATGTGATATCGATAATTTACTATCACCCATTAAATTATCGCCCATCCCTGGTTCCAGTGAAGCGTACTGAGTGGGCGTCAGGTTGCTGCACGGTGAGCCATCATCACGGTAGGTTAGCAGAGCATACCTGGCCATCTTACCTGAGCTGATACCTACCTAAATCAAGGCCAGGAGATTCGCAACTAGGGAAACTGTCTTATTGCCTCACAGAAAACCATGGAAATTTGTAACAACATTTTATGTGCTGCTACTACCTTTTTTGTATATTGTACACTGGAGCACAAATAAAATGGAAGTTATTTATATTTTATATCATGTGATTTTTGAGAATTGGACTGATTATATAGTATGATGATGCAGTAGTTCATGCGTGTTATTTGTAATGTAATATTGTAGTACTACTATTAAAATGAAAAAAAGTATAATATTTAAGGTCGACAGTTCAGTCAGTGGATATCTGTTCTTTTCAAGATAATTTGATTATACATCAGTACTTCTAATTACTTCCATATCAAGTGTAATAAAAGAAACATCCGCTAATAAATTCGTATAATGTCATTAAATTTTCCTAAATACTAAAATTTAAAAAAATGAAGAAAAAACGAAATTTTGAACTTAATTTAAAAAAATACAATATGCAATTTGTTATTTAGTTAATAACTAAACGTATATACTGCTCATAGCCCAGAGGGCTATACTGCTAAACGTTTTCCGAATGCCATGATTATAAGATTGCGTATTTGTTCATGATGAATAAAATTTCAAATTCTTAATTCAACATAAATAATGTAATATAAATTTCATTTCAACTTTTACACTTTTTTGTTCAGATTGTAACAAATTTATAAAAATTGCAATGACAAGACACGAGAAATGTTTCTATTTTTTTCATTCAGTAACATCAAGAGTTACACTGTCAATGAACTGTTATATATATAAAGCGTGAGTATAAAATTTACTGCTCGACTTGTCATGACAGAAAAACTAACATCAACAAGTATATATTATATATATTTTCAATGACAACAACTCTATGCAGGCGATAAAAAAATGTAGTACGCTTTACTTTATATAACATACATTATTTAAGAATATAAAAATAAATTCTTTACATAAGTGAGTCATTAAATGCTATATAAAAAAATTATGTAATATTTTATGTCATACAAGTATACACTGTAATACTGATATTTTTTAGGTACAGTACACTAGAGTGATCATACGTTATACATAGAAAAGTAATTTCAATTTCAACTGATTTTTAACTGATTTAAAATGGAAAGAAGATTATCCATTATCCACAGAGTATCAGTGAAGCAAAGAATTCAACACTGCATTCATGCAAGGGCGAAAAGAGTGCATAAAAGAGAGAAGTTGCAAAGTAAAGGTAGCGTTGCAATTATTGAAAAAAAAAGGAAAAAAAGAGATTTCTGCTATATATTACAACAGTTTTTTCATGCATTATATCGAAACACAAGAAAGGAAAATGTTATATACTAAATCATAATACTATAATATTTTGAAATGATTGCACAAGATTTAAACACAAACCCATAATTAACCACCTACTCGATTTGTAATTCCATACAATTATTATAAACTCTCTAAACAGTTCGAATGACGACTAGAATTTTCTAAAAAAAAGTCTCGCCTACTTTAATCATAAAGCACTTGATATTTTAATAGTCTTGTCTTATAGGTATAATCTTTAGAACTATACACTTAGTATAATTCAAATAATAGTTAATTCAGACCCACGCAGGAGGATAATTTAGTAATATTAAAATTAACTTAAATTATCAGTAAATCTAAACGAAAACTAAAATTAACACAAAAGCTATCTCAAGAAAAAAATGTAATCTTCAATATAATTTAATGTGTGATTGTTTTTAAATAATTAATATAATCAATTTAGTAATGAGGCATATTTTACTGAAACTGTAGTAAAAGCGATAAGGAAAAATCATTTTTTTTTTAAAAAAAATAGAGATCATCTTTGCCTGCACACATTCATATAATTTATACTTATATTGAACTTAATATAAGATGTACTTAAGTAGTGACTTAAATAATCAGTGTAAACGAGGCAAGGTGAGAAACCATTTTCTACGACAAGACAAAATGTGATGGCAGCTACCTGAGGAAAGAGACTGTCAATCACTACACCGTTAACCACACTGTGAGGAACCCCACGAGCTGGTTTGTCTGTTGAAGATGTGTCATCACAGACAAGTCCGAGAGAACTCAGAGAAACGTCCGAACGAATGCAATAAGCGAAGACCACGTTAGTTTCTCGCTACTGACACAATGAATGATCTCGAAGGTGGCAAGGAGATTCTTCTTGCAGCCTTGCTTGAGTGATTATATCATGGCACATCTCTGGTGTACACCTCGGGACACAACGAACGTTACTGTTTTACGCTCTGTGAGGACATAATAGAGGCTTCAAGTCAGCTGATTTTGCAGTGTTTTCACTGTCCTATCTAAACCTATGTAAAAAAAACTTGAAATTGCTTTATTGGCATTAAAGAAATTTTTACAGAGGAAAATAAGTTCTTGATTCATTATCATAAGACCAATAAATGTGGTGGTAGGAAATAGTTTCAAATTAATAGCTTTAATAGTTTTGGAGAAAAATTTTGGTGGCTTTGGAGAACATTTTCCCGCCGGGGAATATATACTTGAAACCATAATTTGTGAATAAGAATTTGAACCTCTCTTGAAATTTACAAAGCTCTTTTTATCTGTTGGAGCAGCAAGGGGTTAAAAGTTAAAATTCATGCTTTCCCGAAGTGTACAGTACAATTCTGGGCAGTCGTAACGTCACCCCTTCTCTCGTTGAAGGCGCAAGGCCTCACTGACCGAACACGAGCCGAAGTATTCCCGAACATACACGAAGAAAACCTAGATAATATGACGAACAGTGTAGTTGGTGAACTTCACTTATTTGCGATAATATCATGCTATTTTCATCTCCCCACAAATTTTAAATTGGTCTTACAGCTGCAGCGCATGAAAATAAACTAGGAGAGGAGTAACATTCGGATTTACTCGATGTGTACTTACTAATTACTCACGTAAACCAGGTAGGATCACCAAATATCACGACTGGGAGTTAATTTTCTTACCTGTAACATAAAAAGAAAATACAAATTTAGTTATATACATACAGATATGGTGTATGGCTATATCATTTTAATTACTAACAAATAATTTCACAATTATAATGTTTCATAATTTCGCTATTCACATACAACACTTGGGGACATCATGAAATTTTTAATATCTCATGCATGTTTAAAATTGTGTTCGTTGTCACGCAATATGAGAGCTTAATAATTTTTTGAGGATGACTAAACTTGGTGCTCTTCTTACCTTCCCCAAAAGGCTTCAATTAAGGGGCGGGAAGGTAACACGAATCAACTGAAAGAAGTAGTCTTATTTAATTAACATGTAAACCTTAGCAGACACACAAAAATTCTATAAAAAAAAAATGAGACATATTTTAGTACGTAAAAGCCACAGAAAAAAAAATCAAATTTCGAGCTAAATTTTTTAATTTATTTTTTTAGTTTGACTCCCCATGGGAAAACTCTATGCTAAAAATTTTAAAAATTAATTTTAAAAAATCAGATCGAATTTTATTTTGAATTATTTTCTGTGGCTTTTATCTGTCTCTTAAAAAAAATCAGAATTTTTGTGTCTGATAAGGTTTACATGTTAACCAAAAATGGCACTACAACGGTCAGCTGATTCGTGTTACCTTCCTTTTAAATTGTCATATTTATTGTGTCTCTGTGAGCAGAGATAAAATTTGATCTGTACCGAAAGTGTATATTATATCAATACCATGATCTCACATAGGGGCTGATTACTTATCCTTTACATTGAAATAGTCTATCAAATAAGCCAGTCACGTTACAACGAGTTTATTGTCCGTGCAACATTAATGGACCTCCCAGATAGACAATGGACCTCTATTATGTTGCCGCCCGTGTTGATGATCGAACGGAGGAGTAAACCTGGCAATATTAAATATCTTAAGTGGATACAGAGAATAAGAGGATTGATTCATTATTTTTCTTGTTATATTATATAATATACAATTAAAAAAAATACATTTTAAAAACAATACAGATTGTATTGAACAATATATAGATTACTCCATTCCCCAACTCACTAGCTTAATTATATGGAAAATATAATACATAATTCTTTATTGAAATATTTTATTTTTGCACATGCATGGATAAATATTTTTAAATACCCTTAACTTCTACGTCCTTTAAGACTACCAAAGAAAGGGTCAGCATAACCTGAAATATTTTTTGCTTCCATATAAATGCTCGGTAAGCGGACCTAATACCCCCGGACGAAATACCCCCGGACCAAATATCCCCGCCCGGACCGGACGAAATACCCCCGGACGAAATACTCCCGGACGAAATACCCCCGGACGAAATACTCCCGGACGAAATACCCCCGGACGAAATACCCCCTTGTAAGTGGAGAGGGGCGGGTGACCAACGCGGGAGGGGAAGTTGACTTTATTTATAAAGTCTGTTTTTCTGTCGTTTGTCTGACGTCACGCGCGTCGTATTAAAGAAGGAAGTTAGCAACGTTAGGCCAATGCATTATGCATTAATTTATCATATCATTCATATCGAATTAAAATTAATGTGTAATATATTTTGATACGATACATTTTATGCATGTGTTAATTATTAGTGTTTATTGCATTTTTTTTAGATTTTTTTTAAACTAAAATTTTTCAAAATCGTAATCGTCCCTATATAACTTTTTAAATTAAAAAAAAAAAATTAAGTAAATTTTTTAGTGTAATTTTTTAATTCTGATTCAATTGGTATAGGTCTAAAAATGCAATATTTTCTATTGTTTTTGGTCCCCAGGTACTATATTATAGGTGCCGTGAACACTTAACGTAGCATGTGTACCCCTCCTGAAGAAACTTAATTTCTTAATTTACTTGTTGTTCTATTTATTTCCTTATTTATTCCTTCCTTTATTTATATATGTTGGCACCAAAGCCCGAATTCAATGCGCACATCTAAGTGTGCCCCTAGCGATTTGAGCATAGCCCGAATAAATTAACAAATATTTTGGGCTTTGCTCATATAAATTTGAACATTTCTAGAAGTGCTCAAATCGAAAAAAGCAAACCCCGATGAGAAGTTTTATTTCGGGCTTAAATTTACTCATTTAAATTTGACCATTTCTAGAAGTGCTCAAATCGGAAAAAGCAAACCCCGACGAGAAGTTTCATTTCGGGCTTTGCTCACTGTTTTGATCATTTCTAGAAGTTCTCAAAGCAAAGTGAAAAATAATAATTGTATGAATTGTGCCGTATTATAGTAATAATTTGTAATAAATAATTAAAACAATAAAATATTGTGAATTTAATAATATTATAATTACATCAATTTTTTAATTAAGTACCAAAAATACAAATTTAGCATTAGCTTGTATATTATTTTTTTATTAAAATATTTCTTTCTGTTTTATTCAATTGATACTGAAAAATACGATTTTGTCACACTTTTTATATTAATATTGTATGTTAGTTAATTTAATTAAATTTTTTACAGCTGATATATTACAAAATCATTTTAACTTAATTTACAGAACTCCCTAAGAAGCAAAGAGCTCCTCAAGATAGTACCAAACCTACTAACTTAAAATAAATAAAAAAATAAAAAAAAAAAATAAATAAATAAATAAATAAATAAATAAATAAATAAATAAATAAATAAATAAATAAATAAATAAATAAATAAATAAATAAATAAATAAATAAATAAATAAATAAATAAATAAATAAATAAATAAATAAATAAATAAATATTATACCTGATTATTACCTGATCTTATTATTACCTGAACTTGACTTATTTTTGCAGGGATTACTATCATGGCATTTTAAATTTCATCTAAATTTTTTCTTTGCACAACATGTTTTAGATTGACAACCTTTCTTGTAGTTGCAAAACACAAAACCTTGCTTTGAATTTGCTAATGCTGCTGCTGATCTGAGACACTCTTTTCTTTGTCATGTGTGGTACGTCGTCTGAACTTAGAAATTGTTCATCTGCAACCTGGAATTCATTGCTAGGGTATATAAATTGTAATCATACCCTTTAATTGTAAAAAAATGATAATAAAAAAAATTAAAAGTGTCTCTCAGTGTGAAAAAATCGTATTTTTTCAATCTGACTTGAATAATACAGAAAGAAATGTTTTAATAAAAAAAAAATACTATATACACGCTATTAATGTTAAATTTGTATTTTTATCAATAAATTAAAAAGTGATATAGTTAAAATATTATTAAATTTACAATATTATTCTGTATATTTAATTTGCACCAGCCGGCAAGCTTTAAAAATATAAAGCTTTGGCTGGACAATAATGTATATGATTAAAATGAAATAAAAAAAAAATATATATTTATATTATTATTTATTGCTATAATACGGCACAATTTCCAATAATTATTTTTCATTTTGCTTTGAGCACTTCTAGAAATGATCAAAACAGTGAGCAAAGCCCGAAATAAAAATTCTTGTCGGGGTTGCTTTTTTCGAGTTGGGCACTTTCAGAAATGAGCAAATTTAAATGAGCAAAGCCCGATATAAAACTTCTCGTCGGGGATTGCTTTTTTCGATTTGAGCACTTCTAGAAATGTTCAAATTTAAATGAGCAAATCCCAAAATATTTGTTAATTTCGGGCTTTGCTCAAATCGCTAGGGGCACACCTAGGTTTAAAAACCTAAAATCGTTTAAAAACCTTCAAAATCTTGCTGCAAAACGCTGAGACAATTTATAATTGCCGCACAATCAAAGTAAGCATAGCATATACAAAAATCGTTTGTTTGCGGCACAATTTTGAGTATGTTTTGGTATAAAATTAAAGATGCAATTTGAGATCTTGATACGGCATTAACTATAAATATACTTTGAATATTATATGATATATATTTGTTGTGAAAAATGGCGTTACTAACTTCCTTCTTTAACGACGCGCGTGACGTCAGACAAACGACAGAAAAACAGACTTTATAAATAAAGTCAACTTCCCCTCCTGTGTTGGTCGCCCGCCCCTCTCCACTTACAAGGGGGTATTTCGTCCGGGGATATTTCGTCCGGGAGTATTTCGTCCGGGGGTATTTCGTCCGGTCCGGGCGGGGATATTTGGTCCGGGGGTATTTCGTCCGGGGGTATTTCGTCCGTGATTCAAATGCTCTGTATATATTATATAATATATTTTGAAAAATTATCAATTATGTATATTAATTTTACGTGATTGAATTTCGATCAATTATACTACTATACAGTATAATTATGATCATTTATGTATTATTGATACTGCACGTTTAATACCGAATCCAAATTGCGATAGATTTCATTCCATAAATCATAAAGTATAATAAGTTACTATACATCGTCCCTCGTCCGAAATAATGAGCTATCTGCTTATTACGATTTCGTTGCAATGATGAGCTATATGCTATTTCAGGGGAGCGCAATTATGAGCTGTAAATCGTTATAAAATAAAGCTTATAATTGCGCTCACCTGAAATAACCCGATAGCTCATTATTCTGGACGATATATAAAACCTCTTGTTTCAAATATAATTACAGAACCTTACAAATTGCAGAATACACTGAGTTGTAATCAAAACATTATATTTTGTTAGTCCACTATGTGCTGCCAGTTTTACACTCGTGATAACGATCTGCTTGCGTGAGAAGCTGCAATTTAAACGATCCTCGGCGAGAGGGGCTGAATATCAAACAACGTTAATTTTCACTGGCGAGTCTGATTCATTCACTACATGGTAAAATACTGTATAATCAGTATACATTCCTTCAAAATCTGTGTATGAAACATAAAAATACCGAGTTATTCAGACACAAAAATTTAGCAACTCTGGAATTTGCTACCAAATTTTGATACTATAAAAGTATGCAATAATTTATAAGACTTTTTTAAGTATCCCATCGACGGTATAAACAATTATTAATTAAGACGGTTATTAGGTCTGTTCGTAAATACACAATCATCAGAAAGAATCGATTATTTGTGATGAACCTTCTGTACATGGAACATAAGGTTCATCATAAATAATCGATTCTTTCTGATTGTGTATTTACGAACAGACCTATTAAACCACAAAAAAAAATTGTTTACGTTTCAAGTTTAACAACAACAACACAACAACAAATGGACAACCTTCATGAAACCTTTTCTTGCATGATATTTGAAAAGAATACCTGAATTTAAGTTATATATTTTCATTTTTTTTTCCAGACTTATTTTTTAATCTTATAACACTCTCAAAATTGAGGGGAAAGACGCTGTGACGTCATAGTCATGCAATGTCTTTTCCTATGTTTGTATGTTAAATTTTTGCATGAATATGATGTCACACAGCGTTTTGCAGCAAGAAATTAAATATAAGGGTGTTCGAGCATTAAAAAAATCGGAAAAAATATAGACAATATTTAACTCGAGACATAATGAAATAAAAATAATTCATTTACAGGGGTCTTGTTCCTTTTGCGTCCTAAACGGTGAAAGATTTTTGTTTAAAAATCTTGAAACGGAGTACGTTAATATGCTTCGTTATCCTTTCATTAACGAAATAAAATTTTATAAGCACCTACATAATCCTGCTGAACCAACATATTTATGTTCATAAATCAAGTTAAGAATTTCTGCACATAATCCAAGAACAAACCATCTTGAATCTCGCAGTTTTTTACATGAATTTTAGTTTTTTATCGACGTAAAAAATAACCAGAAAATAAATCACATTTTTTTACGTATAGTCCAGTTAACATTTTTTTCTGTGGGAACATGACCAAAAAAACTAAATCAATATAAGTATTATCAATGACATAGATTTATATAAAAAAAAAATAATAAAAAAAAAAAAGTTATGACAGCTAGATATATCAATACGTACCATACAGTTTAAATCAATCTGTGTTGCATGTTATGTTTAATATTTTCTTCATTTCAGTTTTTGACGTGAAACCATGTTAATTGTCTGTACAACCAGTTGTTCCAAATAAATAAAATACAGTATAACATAATTATATATACAATTTAATTTTTTAAAAATTAAACTTCTCAAAAATATAAAATACAATTTATAAATTATTTGCTATGAATATTTTTAGTATAAAGTGCGCAGGCGCGGATCCAGGGGGGTGCTTGTGGGGATGCAGTCCCCCCTCCCCCGAAATTTTGGATTTAACATTGGTATTATAGGAATTTACCCCACTCCAATTTTTTTTAATATTGGCCTTATTGGAGGCAGCCCCCCCTCCCCCCCCTGAAAATTTTCACACACATCCCCCCTCGATTTTTTTTTCTGGATCCGCACTTGAAAGTGCATGAATGCAAATCATATTTTTTAGCCATGATTACATGAATTATGCAGCAACCATGCACTGTCACACGTACCACTGTCGAATGAATGGTTATATTATAAATGTGACTTATGTACATCTTGGGACAGCATGGTAAGAACGTTACTCGTGGTGTACGTGTAAAAGTAATTTATATTTACAACCCTTCGTTTATGTACAAAATAATCGAGTAAGAAATATGAAAACATTTGAGAGAACATAAAAACAGTGCGATGTATTTGAAAATGTCACGGTGAAAGATCAAAACATAAAGATTGAAAGGTTATGTTGTCGCATTATGACATGTGTTGGGGTGAGGGAAGGTCAGTTATTTATCGTCAACTTTTTATTGACAAACATGTCACAAAATATAAATATTCCTATATGTTTGTCATGTACAACCACAAAATGTAGTTCAAAATAAAGTAAATAAATAAAATCAACAGTCAATTTAAAAAAGGTGCTCATAGCGCTGTTTTACTTTTGTAAAAATATCAAACTGAAAAAAATATATATAATATATATCAACAAAATATTAAAATGATGAAAGCTGTATATTTTGAATTTATTTCAAATGAATAGTGTGAAAACATTGCTCAAAGCAAAACTGCATCATATATAGAGCTCTATTCAAATTGTCAGCATATATTATACAAAGAATATTCTATACTGAAATTAGATGCTTTGTGTATATAAAAAATTGTATAGTATGTAGATATACATCAAATCAAATATTGTCTAATATAACGTTATGCGAAATATACTATATATTCGACTATGATATATCTATTTTAATTTTGATATGAGGTTAGGCTCAAGTATTAGCACAGTTTACCCTAGGCTAGGTGCAGGTATAGTTTACAAACCACCACATTTTGGCTGAGGTTTAGGCTGCGCTTGCATGGCAGTGCAAGTCTATGACGTCATTCAGAAGGTCGGGGGTGTATCGATTTTAGAGCAAAGGGAGGGGAGGGAGTCTTGAGGCCGTGAGTCATCATCAGCAGCAGACGAGGGAGGTAACCCCAACAAGGGGTGCAAGAGGAGAAGACACAGGTAAGACAAAGGTACTGCAAAAATGATGCAAGATCACGGTGAGTTTCAAAAGTCCATGGGGCAGGAAGTTGTATGTTAACGATCTACAATCACTACCAGTTCTGACATGGTTCATGAATTTTTTTTATTGTATATTTGAATAGAGGACCTCGAGTTAATTAACACTCTTAAAATCATCATCAATCATCATTAAATCTTCATCAATACTCTTAAAATCTTGCTACAAAACGCTAATATCATTGAGTCATGCAACTTTTTTTGTTTTTTTCTACGCTTGCGTGTTAAATATTTGCATGACTATGACGTCACAGCGTTTTACGACACACTTTTTAGATAGAGTATTAGAGGGTTTAAAAAAAAATGGAAAAAATATTGATTATACATAACTTGAGGCCCTTTTTACTTTTTACTATAATATATACAAAGCAATAAAAAAAAATGAAGGTTGTCCATTGTCTTGATTTATACGATTATTGAGCCAATATAAAGTTCTAAGTTAAATGGCTAATCTACGCGTGATGATGTCACCGAATTGGAGGCGTGCAGCTGCAACCAATGGGCTAATACAAACAGGGGGGTGTATATGGTGTAGGGGTTGATCACTAGGGGTTGAATTCTCACGGGTCTATAAAGCGACGTATACCGGGCAAATTGTGAGTTCGCATTCCTGCAACATCTGTGCTGAGAAAGATTGAAAATTTCTTTACTTTTTAGATTCCAGACCATTTAACTTGAGTTTCCAAAGTTTCCTTACTGTAGATTTTGTGATACATGAAATTTCCACAATAATACTTTTAGGAATTAAAGCTAGTATAATACAAAAGTTAATTAATTTAAAATTCAAACAAACCCCTCTAATATTTAACAACACCTTTTTCTGTATGTTAATTGGCTTAAATTAACATTTACCACACTGAACCCCAGAGCATAATTAAACAATACAGCTCTACTGAGAGTAAAAATTATGTAAACAATTAATGTTTTCATAATTCTGGTATGAACATAAAATGTTTTATACATTTAATTTTAATTAACAAGAAATAAAATTAATTTGAAATTTTCCCTCGAAAATATATGGCAGCAGTGTCGAATCAAATTTCAAATGCGTTGAACGTACACTTCGTGGCAACACGAACGTTTTACCTTTGTTATTTGTATATTCGTTGCCACGCAGTCTATTAATTGACATCATAAAGTTAGCAGCAAACCTGGTGGTAACAGCTGAACTACGTGCGTGCATCGATGACCCTTTATAAGAAGCATTCACAAAGCCTTAAGGCCACAATTAAGGCTCAATAATTTAAGACCAGCTAGAAATTTTGGGAAAATTAAGCTTTAAATTATCGAGCCTTAAATGTGGCCTTATAATAAGACTTTATGAATGCCCCTTATACATGATTTAACAGTAAGTCATGAAAATGCTCTGATAGAAGCCACTGCATAATTTTACAGAATTGACAACACCTTATATAAGTAATTATCCCATACTTCCAGGCAAATATTAAAAAATATTTCAACTTTATAAGTGATTTATTTTATATAAATTTTGTCATTTTTGTGATTCTCCCCATGCTAAAGGTCCTCGATGTAAAGAGCCAAAATTTCTGCGCGCAACGCCAACTATTGGTCATTTATGTACTAATAGGCGAGGTGAAATTGAACTTTTTATGATGGCTATAATAGACTTGTTTCTCTTCATACTTCCCTGAAAATTACAAATCTGCATTTCTATGTCTCTTATATAGATCTGCAGCTTTTGCAAATTAGACAGTGAACGTTAGAGCGTTCCCGAAGTGTACACATATAACTTAAACAATGACGTCAAACAAACAAATTCTCTATCCAACAATACAAAAGTTCTACATCGAATTCCTAGCATTTTCCTAACATCGCATGCTTTGTTATATAAACATTGTTACAAACTTATACGAGCGAATTCGGATTAAATAAAACCTTTGTTCAATAATAATATTAAATTTATCTAAGAATATTCAGAATATTCTAGTAATATATAGTTTGATAAATTTAAAAAAATACACATCTAAAACTTCTCATAGAGTGAAACTACAGTCAAATTATTTTATATTATAATCTCCGGAAGTTACCGGAAGTGTGAAGTTTATGACTATTTTGTTTCAAACTTTGTATGCACAGCGGTATGCAGTATAAGAAGTATTGACCTTACGAAATTGCAACGCTGAAATATAAATAGAAAGACAGAAACCCTTACACTTCCGGCTACTTCCGGAAGGAATATCATATAAATTTTACAATAGAGTCCAGAAATTTCGTATTTCCGGCAGCAGCTTTGCAACTTTGTATTTTATAAACTATAACTTTTTTAAAAAAAAGGCACTTGGTTCGATGATTGAATATAAATTGTATGGCAAAAACTTTCAAATCAATTTCTTCCGTACCTTCCGAACTACAGAAATAAACTATCCAATATATCAGTTTGATTTTTTTCTAACCAATATACAAGTTGTCAATCAAAATGATTTGCAAGTTCTGTTTTTGAAAGTTGGTTCTCATACGATATGCATGTCGAAAGATATCAGAAAATAGAAATAGATTATAGAACAAGTAGTCCATGTGTGTGGGGGAAAGGGGAGGGGGGAGGAAAAGGGGGCGTCAAATTATAGTAAAAATTTTCAGTACATAATCACAAAATTTGCTTTAAAAGTATTAGTTTGAGAGCATAATTATATAATTTATTCTGCATGTACGTCGTTTTTTTAATTATTTCGTGGTGCATTTTTAAACAAATTATTGAAAATATATATTATTTTTTAATTTTTAATCAAACCCTATTGGGTACTTTTATTTACTAATTACATACTACTTTGAAACCCCGAACCTTCCGAAACCCTAACTTGAGCGTTTCGCGGGCTCTTCTGGAACGGGGGCGGCCACGGCCTTGCAAATCCATCCCGGCATTTGCCTGCGGCTGAGGGAAACGTGGAAACCTCAGCCAGGATGGACGCTACAGCTTTTGTCAATGAACCGGAAGTGTAATGGTTCAAAGCCAGGGGAACCACATAGTGGAAAAGCGCAACGTTTTACCCCTGGGTGGGAAACGTGGTTTTTGTTGAAAATGGTCACCCATCCAACTACTAACCACGCGTGGCGTTGCTTGACTTCGGTGATCTGACGAGACCCGGTCAAGCGCACTGCGCCACACCTTACACACCTTAATAAATATATATTATATAGGGATGAAAATTAATTAGTCAACGATGTCTCATAACATAATATTAACATAACAATCATAGCATTTAAATGACAGCATGTATTATAATATTTATAATCATGCATATTCACTGCAGATAGAGTGCTCTCTTATATGGGATTTGTTATATACAGTATATAAAAAAATAAAATAATATTATATGAGCATTGATGCATATACTTATAAGTAATACAAGTTCAATTTTATCTATTTTTTAAAAAAATATATTTCCGGGACTAAAAATTTGAGATTGATGGAAAACAATTAAATTACATTATATTATATTACACAACATTATTTCTGCATAAACTATACAATATATATCTTGATTTTTCAACTACTTCCGGTGAAACTAAAAGTAGACAAACTATATTTGATATTAAAAACAAAGCACTCTATATTATTATTGTTACTGTAATATACGATTAACAATAAATTCTATTCACATAAAGCGCTAACAGTAAACGCATTGTTATAAATAATATCATGCAACAGCCAAGCGTGCTATTTTATGGCTATAATTAATATTTTACAGTACTTTTATAATTAAAGGAAATGAAAAATTACTCTCGATTATGTTTTTTGAAATATTTTACAAGCTACAGTTTTGTTATTTAATTTATATCTGAATTAACACTTGTAAAGATTTTCACTTGATATTAAAAAATAATAAAAATAAAACTAAAAATGATAAAATACTTTGTGAATTCATCATTAAAAAAATGCATAAAATAGCTTAATTAACCTATCGGAATAAATGTAATTAAAATTATGTATTCCTGTTTGTAAACCAAGCAATGAAGAGTATAGAAAAATCATAAAAATTATTATTATTTTAGTTGAAAAAACAACTAATTTTATATTGGCATGCTATAATATTATTATATATGCATATATTATCGTCCCTCGTCTGCAATAATGAGCTGTCTGCTTTTTTGGTGAGCGTAATTATAAGCTTTATTTTATATCGATTTACAGCTCACCTGAAAAAGCAGATAGCTCATTATTGTCACGAAATCATGGTAGGCAGATAGCTCATTATTGCGGACGAGGGGCGATAAATTAGCTTGCAGTTGCATACTGCACACATGTATCAATTCCATTATTGCTAAAATGAGACCAATAAGATTAAAACAGATAATTTCATCAAGGTAACGGATCACATAAATGTCTTGAAATTACTAAGCCGATATAGACTGTATTACAGAGCTCAGAAACAAGGCAGAGATTAAATTCTTAGTGTCCCGAGGTAATAATTGAGGTTTTATGACCGCATCTGAAGAAATCAATGTGAGATTTGAGCACCATTACATAAATTGGAGAACTTTTTTTTTTTTACCTTGTACCTATATAACGTCTGCTGTCTGGAATAATGAGATAGCTTACCTCGATTTCATTGCAATAATGAGGTATATCTTCTATTTCAGATGAGCGCAATTATAAGCTGTAAATTGGTAAACAAAAGCTCATTGTTGTGCCCACCTGAAATAGCATGCAGATACTTCATTATTGCAACGAAATCGTGGCAGGCTATATTATTATTATTGCGGACGAGGGACGAGGTACAGAAGCTGAATGTGACGTATTATGAGCACCATTATATAAAATGGAGAACATTTTTTTTACCGTGTACCTTCTTAGGCACCATAGAAGCTCAAGCGGTGAAAGTCAATGGCTAGCAAGCAAAGGTTGTCAATAAATAGATATTGTACGTCAATACTGCAAACTCCAGCAATATGGCTGCAAACCACACATGACTGTCAGAGGGTAGTTTGAGATGTTTGCTTGGTATGTAATGAAGGTTCGAGAGGAGCCAAAACACCGGCATTCAAATGGCAATATTGTACACTCCAGTCAAATAAAAATGTCTGATCCGGCCATATTTTAACATGGCTGGATTGGACATTTTTATTGTAATGGAGTGTACACTTGGGTACACAGGAAAAAATGTGATTTGTAATAATAGTAATCAGTGATGTAGTCGGGCCGGGTCGAGGTGGGTTTTCATACCACCTCGTGAAATTTTTCATAATAAACGACCCACCACCAAACTCTCCTGAAAAGCGAGGTGGGTTGCAACCCACCTCCTAATTTTCTCAGAAATAACCTTAAATGTTAATATAATAAGTACTGTATGTGCACCTGCCATGCAGATGGCGAGATCAGATAAGAACATAGAGAGTACAATATCAGTATTGTGCTCTATTGTAAGTCAAGGGTAGGGCTGGTAGCTAGGAAAATATTGGCATACTTTTGCTGAAAATATTATCTCCATTTCCCCCCTTAACTCTTTTAAAATGTAAGTATAGGTAGTGCATGGTCTAGGTGCGTCAAGTTCCTATTCCTCCTCTGTTATCTTTAGTGTCATTACCAGCATCCTAGACACCACACCACGGACACGTTTTCAGTCTGTGTACATCAACAAAAATTGCAGGACGTATATTTGGTATCGATCAACGATAAATAGTGTTACAAAGTTTCTCATCGTGTTTTGTGTGTGTTAAATTTTGATGCAACATTAAAAAAACTGCCAAATTTAATGTCATTAACAAATTATTAATTCAATATGAAAAGGCAAGCATCGATAGTAATTTTTTTTAATAAAAAGCAAAAAACAAGTGTTAATTAACAGTGCCATTAATTTGAGTGCATAACCTGGAGGGGATGAATCCTGCATTCTGGTCTCGGGCAAGGAGGTTTAAGGAGGGAAAATATGTTTAATATTATTCTTAAGGTATGTGCAAATTTTTTCGGAAGCCAGGATTCAAGTATTCAATTAAAAAAAAAAAAGGACACGCCCCTTTTTCCATTTTTTTTTCGCCTGCGGCGCACAGTCCCCCCCCCCCCCCGCATCGCGGCCGGAATAACCACCCACCCACCTGGTAATATTTTAGCACTACATCACTGATAGTAATTGTTTATTGGGTTATAAAAAATACATAGTTTAGAGGGAAAAATAATAATAAATACTCAAAACCCAATTGGTGAATGTAAAAGATTTGTATAAATCTTATCAAATTAAAATAAAATTGTTGTACTATATTCAAATTTAGCACGTACTGTGCACCAATAGCTCTGTTCTCGTTTTTATATGAATTATTGTACACAGAGAAAATACAAAATGAAATTGTTAAAATACTTTATAAAAGAAAAAAAAAATCTTTTACGACAACAAAAAGAAAAGCAAAAATTGAAATTTTCACCCAAAAATAATATTCTGTTCCGTCTTTTTTGACTGCAATGTTACATCAGGATATTCTCCATTAAATTTTTATTTGTGTACTCTTTGGATGCAGTATTAAAAAAAAAGTGACAAAACAGTAAAAATAATCTTTTCTACATATACGGTATATACGTTTTTTTTTTTTTTTTTTTTTTTTTTTTTTACTAAAAACCCTTGCAGGAATCGAACTCACGATCTCCTGTTCTAAAAGCCATGCAAGCTTGCTTGTTACCCCACGAACATTTATTAACGATGACACGAGCAGTCGAACGTAATTCATTACTTGACAACATTAAAAAAAAAAAAAGCACCCCGATCGAGCTCTCAATTCCGCCACACTGTGGTGGGTTAATGACGGGGACTAATCACGAGGGTGAAGGTACAACACAGGGGCGGGCCGGGGCTGTCATCCGCACGCGACACAACAATACTGACGCCGTCAGAACTGTGTGTCCCTGAAAAAGGTTTATCTACATTGGGAGACGTACTGTAAATAGACACAAGTCCATTACACCAGCAAAGGGACGAGTTAGTCCATTACACCATCTTATTATATGATTACACGCAACACTATACCATCATGTGATTTTAAAAAATATTTTTAAAAAAATAAAATAAATAAATAAAATAGGTTTATCTACATAGGACATAGGGAGATAAATTGTAAAAGGAAATAAGTCGCTATCACGAATGCAAAATACAAGTGGTAATTTAATGATTGCTTATATAAATTCAATGTCAATTGAATACGTAATTTTATGAACAAAATCGAAGCAATCAACGTATAGCTTTGGATTTAAAAAAAAAAAAAAAAAAAAACGAAAAAGAAGGTATATTTTTGTAAAAACACAATCAAATCACGATCGAGAATCATAATTATAAATGCTGAACCGCTCCGTAAATAACATATCTTTGGTTCTTGCATGGTTCTAAAATGACTATATATATTTACGAACATATTTAGTACATATTTTTTATCTCATTTCATTTTTTCCCTATGATATTAATATATTCTGTATTTTTGACGCCTACCAATTGCCATCAAACTAACATCCCTCTTATTAAACCTCTTTCCCATAATGCACAGACATGTTATTTTGACGGTGATAGTAGACCAGTGCAAGTCTGATATAAATCATACACTTTTTTACTGCAGAATCATTGAAATTGCATCATCACAAAAAATTATATATAAATGTCTCACAAAGGAAAAGTTAACTACAAAAAAACGACAATAATGTACAGCAGGTCACAAAAAAAAATGTCACTTTCAAGAACGATGTCGATTTATATAGCGAGACAGAGAAAGAAAAGTGGCTAATTAACATGAAACTTTCGCACACTTTTGTACAGAACATTATTATAAGCAGTAGGATTATAATTGCATTTTTCTAACGCTAATTTTTACATTACATACTATTAATTTTATACAACGTAATTTACTGGGGGGGGGGGGACAGACAATGGAGTAAATAATTAATTAATTGTCTGACAGCAAAGCCTAACCGTAATAACAAATAAAATAATTATACATGCAGTAGTGATTTAATTATTCTGCAATGTTGGTCGAGTATGCCATCAATAATTTAGAAGTATCAGATTATTACAATAATCAGGCATATAAAATATACCTTAGTTGAAAAAATACGTCTTCAACTCATCCTTTACACGCCTAAACCTAATCTTTTTACCTCTAAAACACATCTTATTTCCTCTTCGCTCAAAGTGAGGATAAAATGAAGACAATATTTCTAACATTTTATGTTCAAGAAGAAGAAAAAATACGTAATCTTGCCTTTTTCACTTCTTTTTTCCTCTAAAATGGTGCAAAATAAGATAAAAGACGAGAGGAGAGTTTAATAGCGAAGAAAAGATGAAATTTATTTCAATTCGGGTATATATAAACTTTTTTTATATATATATGATTACGAGATTTATTTATTTACTCCTTGGTATCTTTTCTTGCACGACTCGGTATTTGCCTATAAATTAGCAAAAGAAACATGCAAAAACTATAAGTAGCATGTGGTTGTTAATTACACACAGCGTTAATTAATAACTGCAAAATTATCTACCTAATATCTAAAATTTAATATCATTTGCCTAAAATATAATATATATTTTTTCATAATTCAATCTTCAAAAATAAAACATTACAATTAATGCATTTCTGTCAAATACCAACTTCCAGCATATATATTGCATACAAAAGAAACTCATTTCAGAACGTCAAAATAACAAGGTAGTAGTACTTTATTAGTATTCCACACAACACGGATAGTAAAATACAAAATTTAAAACTTGGTAATTAAATTTTGTATAATAAATATAACATGTCATTTGCAGCCCTTTTTCCCTCGGTACTTTACCTTTAACATTGTTTACTATGCACGTGTGCATGGGCGTCATAAAGTCCGTTTAGATCGTAAAATATCTCCATCAGTACTTTGCATCAAACTACAGTGGGATTAATACTTCCTTGTTCCGGAAACTCTGGGCTTTTCAATATAAATTACATCAGATATATATCAGTAAAATATAATATTGAAATATTAGGCTTTATTATATACATAGAATGTGTGACGTCATAATACAGATCAAGATATAATATTGAAATAATTATTTAAAAATTACAAAATCAGGTTAGCAAAAGTTTGCAAATTTAACTCTACCTATTTTACTCACCTAAATTTTCTCTAAATTTAATTTTTTCTTCCTATGATTATATATTATGTATACTGTGCACTAGTAGTAAGAACTATAAACATTGTCGGCCTGTTTGCACTCTTGCCAGTAAAATATAAATATAAGCAAAGTTCGTTGCACATGCAAGCCTCTTGGTTAAGTGCAGTAAACATTGCATGCAAGTTTGCAAGTTTATACTTGAAAAAGCACTACAAAATACAGACTATATAGATTTAATCGGATTTAACAATATATATTTTTTTTTTAATGTATAGCCGTCATATTTAACTTATTTTCATCGTGTATAATTCGTGAGCTCAGCCAATAAGGAACTTCGTTACAAAATGTCTACCAATGAATTACAAAAGGACCTTAAGGTAGAGATAATACGGATCAGCTGGCCCAATGCTAAAAAAATCTCATTCATAAAAATTATGAAAAAAATTTAAAATGTTCTCCTCTACATCCCTTATCAGTAGGTAAAATATCAGGTATACAAAAACGAGCTAGTTTTCGAGTTATTAATTTTTAAAGTTGACTATTTCAACATGGAAGTTCCATTTCTCCATGTTAAATTAAATTATCAACCTGATATTTTACCTACTGATAGGGGATGTAGAGGAGAACATTTTAAATTTGTTTCATAATTTTTATGAATTGGATTTTTTTTTAGCAATGGATCAGCTGATCCGTGTTATCTCTACCTTAAAAGGACCTTAAAAGTCAAAACCATAATTTTAAAAAGTGACGGACGCTTCATTGGAAATGCATGCAAATTTTTTGTCATGCTAAGCAACATTTTTCCTCGCTGTAAAATAACATGGCGTGGATATTGACGGTTACCTAGGTACTTACGGTCACAATTATCCAGGTAAGCAAACATGTTGACCTACTTGGGGTAAAATATACGAGTCTTTTGTCAACCACAGGTAACACGCAAATACATGCAGAAGAACAGTTACTTTTAACAATACAAACAGAATATATTTGGAATCTTTTAGTAAAGACGACGCCACAAAAATATTTTTACATTTATTTGTTAAAATAATCTTTTGAAAAAGTTACTTTTTCCATAAGGAGTGTTTAAAATAAATAAAATTTATCGAAAGATGAAAAATTTGACTAGACTTTTTGTAATAATTAATTACCGAAATCAGAATCCAAAATATTATTTCACAACTCAAAAATCAGTTTTAAATTTATTAAGTTTTAATAATTAACATTATAAAAATTAAAAGGCTTTGCATGAATCTTATTATATTAGTCTCTTGGCTGTAGCTATAATTGTGTGTATACTTTCATATAACTTTTATATACTTAATTACTAATTAATACTCATAATTAATTAGTCAATAATACATTTTGATGAAGAGCCCGGCTGCTTGATTTCACGAAGAACGAAGAAAGGGTTAGTTTATAAATAGTCCGATAATTAAATTATAATTAATTAAGATGGACATAAAACAGTACCATTTCCACGGGGAGACCTCTTAAAGTTGATGCAGTTTCAAGTATTCCATGCATTTATATTAGAACCAAATTATACTTTCAATAATTTATTTTAACAACTTTTTTTTCTTGGTGTACGAGAAATGTAATTTTATAAAAAAAATTAAAGAGAACACCATGCTCACATAACCTGCATATATATTATATACACCTCGAGACACCAAGAATGTTATTCTGCCTGAATTGCTGGAGCTGCAGCTTTAAAAGACAAATAAAAATATATAATTTTTTAATTTTTCCCTCAATGGCAAAAACACAAAAAAAAACAAGGCTTCAATCCAGCATTATAGAATTCCTTCTCCCCCCCCCCCCCCCCCCTAAGCTGAAATCAAAACCCAAAGCTTCATGCTTCATATTTCATATACCCGACTATAACATATAACTTCCAAAATCATCGCTAGTATGCTATGCTTTTTATACATGACAGCATTTCCCTAGTGCGACTGAGGGAACCATGGAAACCTTAATCAAGATGGTCGTTGGTTAGAATGCATCAATCACCTCACGAGCGAATGTTTTTAATAAAAAAAAGTACCTGGGATCGAACTCACGACTGTACTAATTCAACTAGGAATGCAATACCATTATCATATAACTTTATACAAGTTGGAGAGCCACGTAATTAAATTACGTAATGTCATGACACTTATGAGTTTTCTTCGTAATAATAAAGTTCAATGTTTTATTGACTTGTTTAATTATAGTGAAGTCACCTACCTGTAAATTGGTGTAGGTGAAATGTACTTTCATTTAATTTAATGATAAAATTATAATTTATTTAAAATGACGATGTCAGAGAATTTATTTTAATGAGAATATTTAGTCAAAAATTTAATTTCCGCTCTCAAATACAGCGTAAAATTCTGTGAAATAAAATGAACATTTAACGTTGAGATGACACAGTCATATTAATTTAGAATTCCTTCCGGAAGTAGCCGGAAGTGTGAAATTTACAGCTCTTCTGTTTGTAATTCAGTTTTGAAACTTTACAGAGTGGTTTTAACGTATAAATACTGAACTTTGTGTGAAATTGTAACGCTGATATATGAATAGGAAGACCACACTTCCGGCTACTTCCGGAAGGGATATCAAATTAATTTGACTGTATTTATTTATTAATAAGGTATATGCTGTACTCTAAATAAATGAAATTTTGTAGATTAACAAAAAAAAATACAGAAAATAGAGCGCAGGGCAATATTAAAATTAAAAACGTTAAACTAAAATTAAAAACATTCAAAGTAATAAAACATTTAAATTAAACGTGTGTTTTTTCTCAACTTTTTTTTTTTAAACAATCTTTTTCCTTATTTTTATCACGTATAAGAGTCTAAATTAAAACACATTTTACACGTTATATACAAAAATATGTGACATTTTCAGTGCCAACTGTAATTTTCTCTCTCTCTCTCTCTCTCTCTCTCTCTCTCTCTCTCTCTCTCTCTCTCTTGCAAGTCGTAACTCGTTAAGACAGGTGTAGACTTGCACTAATTTCTCTTAAAACATTCCAGTATTAACTTTAATAAGGTCTAAAATCGTATCTCATAACATTAAAAGTGAGTTAATATATGACATAAATTTGTAAGTCTGGTGAAGCAATATAAACTCCCTCTATACCTAACTCTAAATTTAGCAAACTACTAATCAAAAGTCTCTTCTTCTTGTAAAAGTGTTTCATATACGAGATCTCCTGCTTGCGTTTTATTTTTATATTTTAATAAAATTCCACAAGTTATATTATAATATTTGAAACTTTGTTAGAGTTCTTTAATTTTATTAATACTTAATTTTATATTAAAATTTTCTTCAAAAAATTCTCAAATGTTGTGTTAAAAATATTGTTTTTAGGGGGCTATAGAAATGATATCAAATAACATTTATAACGACTTTTTTTAGGGTTATTAACAAAATACCTTAATGTAGTTAACAGGTAAAGTCTCTTGTTTTAATATTGCTTTTTAGAAATTAATAAAGACACAGTATTAATTAATTTTCACTTGGGAGTAATAGTTTATTATTTGTAAAAGGCATTTATAAAAAAAAAATAGGAAAATACACTGAAAGATACATGCATGGATTATTATCTTTGACAATATAACAAAAAAAGTAAGGTGGCGCCCTCATCTGCTATTTAAATAGCATCACGGCCAATTTTTGAACTATATCAGATTTGACTTTGGGTTCATAATTAATATCTGATGCGGTAGGCCACGACCTTCTTTGTAAGAATGATGGTGGCTAGGCATATCTATCTATAGTGGGCAACCTGCATTGCATGAAAATATTTTATTAATTGCACAACTGAATAGAGGCTACCAAATTATGCTACTCTGAATTTTTTTCAAATTTTCGAACTATTTTTTAATAATTATTGAAAGTGCGGCCACGCCCCCTGGAAGCGTCAATAGGCATCTAGGCCCTATCCTAAATTAAGGAAATTATTGTTAATTATTATTAAATTTCTAAATTATTAAGGATTCAGAAGTGTCAACTTAACAGAAATTTAAATAATTATATTATTTTAAAAATATTTTCAGACCCAAAGAATCTGAAAAAATTCAGAGTAGCATAATTTGGTACCCTCTATTCATTTCTGCAACAAAAATATATTATGCAGGATGTCCAGAAATTCACTACCCCCCCCCCTTCTTCTTTTTGGTACTCGATAAGTAGACAGATTAGATAAGGACGGAGGACGGACAGGAATGGCTGAAAGGATTATCAAATTAATGCTCAGAACAATTTATAATTTCTTTTGAAGAACTTAAAACACAAGTTGAAATCTTAATTTTTCTATTAATTTTTAAAACAAATTATAACAAATATTTTAAATGCCACTTGACAAAACTTACACTGGTATAATACAAGACGATAATTTTATAATTCAACCTTAGCAGATATTTCTATAACAATAGAACATGCAGAAAAGGACAACCAACCCCTATATATAAAGTTTCAAATATCCAGGAATAATTCTGGAACTTTCCGTACTGTATCATGTATCAAAAGCCTTTGAAACAAAATTTCATATTATATAGTATAGGGTCATTTTCTAATATTATTCCTTAATAAATTTCACATCTATAAAATCAAGTTCCTTTGAAAATTTATACCCCCAAAAAAACTTTCCTTTGTATAATCAAAAGTTGTGTATATAAATCATTTGAAATTTCACGCCCCCTTTAATAATTTTCCTTTCTTTGCAAAATTCCTTTACGAAACTTTCGATTAAAAAAATCTTATATATACGCGCATGGTCATGTAATCTATGGCGGCTTTTGTTTAGAATGCCAGTTTTAGTATTCCTAATAGATTTATTAGAGAATGTTCTTCTAAAACAAGCATTTCTCATACCTATATAATAACTGTGGTCCTTTCGTTTACGCAGTACCGTACATACATATGAAGGCGCTATACTCTAACACAGGGGTGTCAAATTCGCGGTCCGCGAGGTCGTTTTCAGTAGCCCGTCAACAAATAAAAAAAATAATGAAGTTTACGTATAAAAAAAATCAATAAAAATAAATTCGTCAAATTTAAGAAAATCAGCTTTAAAAAAATGTATTTTTAGTGAAATAATATATATCCTTATGTTTCTGTATGACAAATAATGTTAAAAAAAAATGAACTGCCATACCCCCTTTTCTGGAAAAAAAATCGCCTAATGTTCCATTATATTATTTCGATATTCCGTGAGCAGTGCGTGTCGTCTCAAAAACTGAAAAGCCTTGCACTACCTCGACCTCAAAAAGTACCCCCCACCCCCACAAAAAGGCCCCACGGCCCGCAGTCATTTACAATTTCTCCCTAGAAATGAGTTTGACACCCTTTTTTTTATGTCTATAATATTTAATGTCTGTTCGTAAACTCTACATTATGTAAATTCTCTAATACAGTCGATTTTCTTATACACTAGGATATATAATTAAGTCTATGTCTACTTACTATATAGTATATAGTAATCTGTATATAAATAAATATTATAAATAATATTAATTATATTTTGATTATTTTGTCTGATGAGAGTTCAAAATGAAATGATCATATAACGCTACTAAATTTATAAAATCCTTGTAGATAGTATAATAAAAATAACAAATTACTTGAGCAAATTGAAAAAATTTAATTGCATTTTTAATATATATCCATGCAGTATTTCAATAACAGAATATTTTCATTAAAAAATACTGCATGATCTTTGAAAAAAAAAAGAAGAATACTCCAGAATAGACTTGCAGAGATTCGATGCAAAGTTATTAAAATTAAGAGCAATGCAATATTTAATTTAAATAAAAAAAATACTCATCTTATAAAGTATTATATATATATCATGATTCAATGATGCATGCATAAAATACACCCGTGTACCTATAAAATTGCAAAATCTACTAGCTTTTTTAATTTCTAGTAAGGCTCATTATCTCTTTATTTTAATAATAAAATGACCCTTAATTTATTTAAGATCAAAAGCCAAGCCACAACATATATAGCTTTCATCATCCTTACATGATGGTCACTTTTGCAGCCGAAAAAATAAATTATATTGGACAAAAATTTAATATCTTTTACTAACTACTTGCCTAAATGTATCACAAAGAATACATAAAACAAATGAAAATAAAATTCACCTATTTATTTTTAGGTCTAGAACGAATCAAAACATATTATATTAATCAGTTCACTTTGCATGATAACACAATGCTCCGTACCAGTTTTTAAATTTTAATAATAAAATATCGATCAAACGATGAAGGACACCAGCTGTTTACCTAGAAAACATGGAAACAAAAATAAATTCACGTATTACAAGTTGCAGCAACCCGAGGTCACAAAAGGCTACAATACCTGTCCATATGCATGTTTGTCGTAATATGTCGCGTTCATACACACTGCAGTATTGCATGCTGCAGCAAGAAAAGCATGCCAGTCTTGAACCGGCGAAAAAAAATCATAATGATAATCCGTAATATAACAGCAGAATAAAAATAATTAGACAGTTTGAACGGAAACAAGATCATGAAAAATAATATAAGGTAAAGATATTTTATAGACGAAATAGGTCAAATCAATATTTTTTTTATCAAGGCTGTGATTTTAATTAAAGGGGTAGATTTTTATAATCCTTTTATTCTGTAGATTAAATCTACAAAAATATATCAATATTTTATTTTGTGTTGAATTTACAGAGACTTCTCTAGTCTCAAATCAAAAGCTTAAAAATGCCTGACATAGCAGGTAAACAATGGCAACCCTCTCAAATACTTGGGCTCTTGAAAAAAAATAGACAGGCCATAAAAAAATTTACCCTTAAATTTTTGTCATTTCATGACAAGACATGAAAATAATAACACGAAATGAAAGCTCATGCTTTACTTATTAACATTATGGTAATTATTACATACCTTGCCGTTGATTTCTCGGGTAATTTTCCTTATTTTCAATGCACAAATCGAAAACACTCAAGATTGTTCTTGTCAAAATTCACGTGTGTTTCTTCGATGGCCTTCGCTTATTCTGCCGGGAAAAAAAGAAAAATTTCTCAAATTTTACAGTTTACGCCATCTAGAATTCAACATGCAAACTAAAATTTTCAGGGAAATCTACGTTTTGGCCATCTATGAGTATTAAAATAAACTAAAAAGTAGTAGACGTTTTGCCACCCAACTTAGCATTGAATTCATCTATTTCATGCCACTCAGTCACGTGACAAAATATTTTAAAGCTGCGTAATCATGGCGTCTGAGCGGTACAGCTTTTCGCTGACAACTTTCAGGTAAATTGAAATTTCTATGTTAATTCATAATGTATTGATAAAATTATGGTATGACATAAACTAGAAACAATACTGCATCTAATCATATAATAAATTTTATTGTTAGAGTCGTATAGACAGAGAAAATTAATGTTAAAATAGCACCGCCATCATGTAGGCAATGAGTTGGAGATTTCCACAAGTCCACATTTTAATTTGTGTATTTGCTTACAGTCCCTCTGGCAAATTGGTGCAGATTGAATATGCTCTGGCTGCAGTTGAAGCTGGTGCCAGATCTGTGGGAATTAAAGGTGAGTTTTTGCTATATTAAGGACCAATATTGTTGATTTTTAAAATGGTCATGGTTTCATTATGAAACTTCAATGGACAGAATAATTGTAACCATCATACTTATTGAGCTTTTATTCTCTCGAAAACATTTGCTATAGAAAATATTAAAGCCTCTCATAAGAACATGCTAAGCTGTTTTTGGTCTTGGTGCATATTTTCTCACAGCATAACTTGTGATAGCCCATTTATATCAACTGTACTGTATCACTTTCAGCTTCTAACGGAGTGGTGATTGCAACGGAGAAAGTGCCTAAGTCCATCTTGGTTGATGAACACAGCGTGCATCGTGTTGAGGAGGTCACCAAGCATATTGGAATGGTCTATAGTGGTGAGTGATACTGCAAAATTCATGTATGCATAAAGCATATTATAAGCTATTGTTATGCATACCGGTATGCATTCTGCAAATTTAATATTGCTATGTATCTTGTACTTCTACAGATATAAAAAAAAAATAATAATAAGGGTACAGATAAAATTCAATTTAACAGATAACTGATCTAACTTCATTTCCTCTGATTTCTTATATGGTACCAACTGCTGCAGAAATTTAAAGTGAGCTAAATTGTGTTAGCCCACATTTTTAGCACCATGTATAGCTACATAGCTGGTTTTGTACCAACACTCTTTTACCTGGGAAAAAAATTTGAGGCTAAAGTAGGGTTAAAATGCTTTATGAATGCCCCCCCTGGTCTTTTAATACGAAATTACATGACGTTAACAAGGCTCATTGTCCAAGCTTGTAACACAGAAACCTAACCCTTACAGGCATGGGTCCTGACTACCGCTTGCTGGTAAAGACGGCCCGCAAGAAGGCCCAGCAGTACGACATGGTTTAC
This sequence comes from Siphlonurus alternatus, assembly GCA_949825025.1. Lineage (NCBI taxonomy): Eukaryota > Metazoa > Arthropoda > Insecta > Ephemeroptera > Siphlonuridae > Siphlonurus > Siphlonurus alternatus. The sequence continues at coordinate 16,222,567 of OX463786.1, read as the reverse complement.
CAGGAGCCGATCCCCACTGCCCAGCTGGTCCAACGCGTGGCCTCGGTAATGCAGGAGTACACGCAGTCCGGCGGAGTGCGGCCCTTCGGAGTGTCCTTGCTGGTGTGCGGCTGGGACAACGACAGACCGTACCTCTTCCAGTGCGACCCGTCCGGAGCCTACTTCGCCTGGAAGGCCACCGCCATGGGCAAGAACTACATCAACGGAAAGACCTTTCTCGAGAAGAGGTGACGATTTTATTGATTTTAGAATTAATGTCACTGTCATTGCTCGATATTTTCAGATGATGAACTGAAAATATTTTTAGTACATAAAATAAAGGAGAAAATAACTGTTGGTTTGCTCAGTGGCGGCTCGTGGGGGGTACTGCTGAACTGCAGCCACACCAGCAAAGTTGGCAGAATTATTTCATTTTCTTAAATTATATTTATATATTTTTATTTATAATTTTTATTAATATTATGATATTTATTTAATGTTTTTTTAATATTTTCTGGTAGTTTATAGTGTTATTTGTTGAAAAAACATAATTTTCTGTTAAAAAATTGAAGCAGAAAGTTTAAAACTACGAAGAAAACTGCAGCGCTTTCAGACACACGTTTAACGTTGTAGCGCTATCTCGGCAAATTTCTCGCTCAGTATGGGCGCTCAATGATGATCGTGTGTCTGTCTAGCGAGCAGCCTTTCTGTAGAGGCCGCTGCGGAGCTACCAATCACAGTGATCACAGCGCCTAGCTGCCAATCACAGCGCCTGGCGCGCTGGTGCGCAAAATTTTCAAACATCTCAGAGCATTAGCAGGGTCTCTGGAGCATTAGCAGATTATCTTTTTGAGGTTTTCCGTTCGTAATAGATTAAAATTATGCGTAATTTTACATGTTATTCTATTAGCATCCCTACTTATTGTATTTCTTTTTGTTTAAATTTTATATTTACGTTTATTTTCATTTTATATACTCCGTCTCAGAAATAAATTTATTTATTTTATGATGAATTAAATTAAAAAATTCACGACTCTTAACTCTGAAAGTTCAATTATTACTTATTACATTTTGCAGAAAATAAATATTGGTTGCAACGTTGCAACTACTACTTATATTTATTTTAAATTATTCTTTTTATAAAAAAAGAATGGTAGATATTTAAGCGAAAACCGAAAAAAAATCGCGCCTGCGGCGGGCTACTGGGGGGCTCCGCCCCCCAGACCCCCCAATTGTATTTGCCTGCACCACTGTCAGCAGACACACCTATGTCCAAGCCCACGAGCCGCCACTGGGTTTGCTGATGTAATAAAACCACAAATTCGATGTACATTTTGAGTACAGTAATTAATTTTTTCGTGGGAAAAATATATTGATTTTAGATTTTATTAATATTGATAGCTGACTATCTCAAAAATTTCACAGAATTTTGTCAAATTTTTTTTTTTTTTTTTTTTATGGAATTATTTTATAGTGTCAGGAAGGTTTGCTGAAATTTTCAGAGTGGTTCACCATCTACTAGGCCCACTGAACATTAATCCTTAACAAAGTCCTAGTGTCTCAAGATTAAAAAAAAAAAAAAAAAATGCTTAGAATAGTGTAGCCAGAAACTTCAAAAAATGGACAGAGGGCTACTTCATGAATTTTGCCTTATATTCCAATATGCTAGCATATTTGCATATTGCAATTTGTATCGATACTGGTATAACTTCAGAGGAAATATTTTTTAACAAGACTCTTTTTATGCAACAACTATGTAAGATATAATTAATTCAGGAGAGTCTTGACATAACTAAATATTGTACTGTATAGAATAATGGTAAAAAGTTATTTCAATTACAAGCAGTCTTGTCTTTTGTTGTAATATAACATAATATCTGGTTTCTCTTTATTTTATTACTTCTGGATTGAAACATTGGGCTCTTCTTTGACTTATCCTGTTAGGTCTCATGTCTTGACTTGCCCTATCACATTCTTTGTTGCCAAAAAATGTGCTGCGCCATTAAAAAAAAAAAGAAAATAGTAATTCAATATTTAAGTATGTTCATTATAATCTTGCTGTGTGGTAGATAATAGAGTGTCGATATATAATAAAACTCAATGTTTTAGGTACACCGAGGACCTTGAGCTTGACGATGCGGTCCACACGGCCATCTTGACGTTGAAAGAAGGATTTGAGGGACAGATGACGTCAGACAACATAGAGGTTGGAATCTGCGACGCCGCGGGTTTCCGTCGACTCGACCCGTCCAGTGTCAAGGACTACCTTGCTAACATCCCCTAAGTCAACCCCCACCCTTCGTTAGAGCACTTCCATCCCTCCCAGGCACCCTAGAGAACTTTGACGAAAGTGTCACTTTCTCCTCTTGTTTGTTAATTTTTTAAGAAACTTCTTCTAGAAACGAAGATAATTTAGCTAAAACCTAATATTGTCTGCTTTATTCATTCTATAGCAGAATTATTAAACAATATTTTTACTGCATAAACAATCTTGCAAACTTAAAGAGAATAATAGAAACTGCTAAATAATTATCATAATATGACACTCTTTTTAAAGCTCTCTAGATTTAAATATCTTGTGGCATCATTTAAAAAAGCTATGAATGTTTTTTAGCCATGCTAAATTATTTTCTTTAAATGGTGTTGCAAGAAAGTCTTAATTTTGCAACATAAAATTGAGCTTCCTGATTTTATTTATCTTTTTTTTTTTTTTTTTTTCAAACGGTATTGCCTAGATATAAGATATAAGTTCACTTAGCCTCTGAAACCTCAGTTTTCATGTTGCAGTTAAGCCTATTTCTCACATACAACAGCTATGTGTATTTATGTGTGCCTGAACTTTGTTCAAGAGCTGAGTTATTTAACCAAATTGTTAGGATGTGCTCTGTCTTTGTCTTTTCATGTTTAACAATAAAGTTTTTCTTATTGATAAAATTTTTGTGATTTTCATTATGAAATTTAATTTAATGAAAATATATACTTTACAAAATAGTAAGGTTTGGTTCAAATTGCAAGCAAAACCCCTTGTAGCATGGTCTCGGCTAGCTAAACTGTGCCATAGTTTACAAGTACACAAAAAAAAAAGCAATTTATGATTTTCTAGTAAAAAAAGCTATATTTTACACAATATCTGAGGAAATCCTTTCCCTCACTACTTATCCTTACCCATATCACCCCACCTAGCTAAAAATTAATTCAAGACAGTAGAGATTTGTATTAATCCCTGTAAAAAAAAATACAAAAAGTGAGAATAAATGAATTTGATGAAGCTTTGTAAAATAGCTAGTGGAGAGAACTTGCAATCGTGATGTAACTAAAAATGTATTTATTTTTAATTATCAAAATAATATATACTTAATTAACTGATTAACCCAAATTCAACCCCAAAAAAGAAATCCTAGTAAAAAACTGTGAATATAACTTCAATTTTTTTTATCTCTACAGTACATATATATTATACTAATATATACATGCAGTATTATAAAATGAAATTGTTAAAAAAGAAAATTATTAATTTTTGAAAGTTTTAATTTACTGCAATGGTCCATTATATTTATTGTGGCCAGATATATCTTTCATGGAGATGAAATTAAAATTGATGAATGCCTATATATATATAATATATTCTAGAACGCAATGACACTTACTGCTATAGCATTTATTTTTTATTGTTTGTTTTTCACAAAAATCAAATAAAATTGTCCTTTTCTTATAATGCATTCTCTCCTATAGCAACATGTTTTTTAATTAATTTGATAAAAATTTATAAAATCCAAAATTTTGGAAAGAACAGAAAATCGCAGAAAATTTCTGAGTTTAAATATTCGCGCGTAATTTCAAAACAAGTGAAAGTTTGTTTTTGGTTGACGTCCGTGGACGTTTTCTGTAAAACGTCTCGATATTTTGTAACTTTAAGCTAGAAAGAAGTACATTTTCGTTTTAAATTGTGATGGAGTCTATTTTAGAACAACAGCGGCGATACCATGAGGAAAGAGAGCGACTCATGGACGCCATGGTGAAGGAAATGCTGCACAAGAAAGTGGCCCACCGAGAGATCATCAACTCGGATCACCGGCTAAAACTTCTGCTCGATGTAAGATAAGATTGTAGAAATTATCGTCTGTATAAAATGGTTTTATGTCAGTTCTATGTTTTGTAAATTTTCAATATTCAAACTTTCGTAATTTTAAAGTGATATTAACTGAAACTCAGTTATTGGCAGCTTGCGAAGCGAGCAAAGGCCACGGTGTATGCATACTGTATGCATACTGTATGTTTGCATACAAAAGGAGAATTGTATTCTTGATCCTCATTTTATTGTGTATTTAGAAATAAACATGGTTCCCCCTTCCCACAATATGCATATTTTTGTCATAACGCTTGCCTCTGTTTGTCCAGCACTTCACGGACAGCACGCACCAGCTGAAAGAGCTGTACGAGGACAAAGATGGTCTGCGGAAGGAGGAGGTGTCGACGCTCTCAGGTCCCAACGAGTTTGGAGAGTTCTACTCCCGACTCCGGGCAATCAAGGAGTTTTACCGCAAGCACCCCAATGAGGTGAGGATAATTTGTATTCAACGTGTAAGAGTTCTTGGGCAGCCTTGTTTGCAGGTCACCACGGTGATTTTGGTGGTTATATACTCTGACTCTCTTGCCAAGCGTCCCAGTCTTATTAAACATAAATGTTTATTTTTAAATTGCTTCAGCTAAAGCCATTACATATTGCTATAACTTTAAAAATACCGGTACTTTGGCTAAGAATTCTCTGTTTACAGTAATTTTTCCATAAAAGTAATCACAAAAATTGACTTCATTTTTTATAATAGTCTTCCTTCATTAATATACAATCACTATGTGCACATAACGGTGCTTAGTAAGTATTCGCTGACGACTGATAATATTATTCTTATGAAGCAAGGTCAATATGGATCTGTATTAAACACTGTCATGTGAACATATGATCATTTTCGTTAAAAAAGGTACTCTGAGAGTTTACCTTCGCAAGTTGATTTTAAACACTTCAGTAGGCTGAAAATATTTATATTCAAGAGCTACTGGATCCTGCAGGCACCTTTCATGCAATGTCAATAAATTAAATGAATTTAAAATTGTTTTGTGAAACTGAGTACTAGGTACAGTAATTCTTGTTCTTACATCATGTATGTTATTCTGACTTGTCATAAAGTATTTGATATTAATAAAAATTTTAATTTCAGATCAGCATTCCGATGTCCGTGGAGTTTGAGTCAATCGCCAAGCTGAGAGAAAACCCTGCCGACGAAGCTTCCAGTAAGTCCACACCCTCAAATGTACCTTGACGTTGTCTAATTGTTGCTTGTTTGCAGACATTGTCGATTTCACGGATGAGGAAGGCTACGGCAAATACTTGGACTTGCACGAGTGCTATGAGAAGTACATCAACTTGAAGGGAATAGAGGTTTGTTCCTGTGATTTTTATTTTATTAGCAATTGAACCACTAGGAACTTATTTGTTAGTAACAGAATGAACTACATAATACGTATGCATTTCTCCAGCTATATTTGTTATAAAATATTGATTTGTTACAAATAAAAAAAAATACCCTACAGTAATTAATTAAAATTACAATAAAATAGTTGCATAGCATTTTCTGTAGAAGAATTTTGAAAGGGGAAAAATTAAGAAAATTTAAAGCTTTAAATACATAAATCAGTTGTACAAAGTATACAGTTACAGCAGTTTGGCTTATTAAATTAAAATTTATTATTACAATTAAATTTGATAAAATTTCATTGACTTTTTATTTTTGCAGCATAACATACTCAGCAAAATATTAGAAAATTGTATTATAATTTCTAATTTCTTTCTTTTAAGTGAATATATGAATACATGCTGTGTCTCAAGTTTTATTTTATACAAACAAAAATTTGCATCAAGAGAGAATTTTAATAATACTACCCTTGCTGGAAAGCTCAGATGCTACTACATCTATTGCTTGCCATTGATAAATTAACATATTTTACTTAAAGTTAAAACAATTCCTGTTATGTTACAGAAAGTTGACTACATCTCGTACCTGACGACATTCGACCATCTTTTCGACATCCCGAAGGAGCGTAAGAACGCAGAGTACCGCAAGTACCTGGAGGCTTTGTTGGACTACCTCCACGAGTACACGGCACGAGTCAAGCCCCTGCTGTCCATACAGAGTGAGATGGAGAGTGTCGTCAGAGAGTTTAATGTGCAGTGGGAGGCGGGGGCCTTCCCTGGCTGGCCGGTGAGTCTATAGTTCTCAGTGACTGTCACATTTAATTTGTTTCAACAACTCTCCTCTTTGATGGATATTAAATGACTGTTGTTTGCTGCAAGTTCCTTATATTATAACCTCAGGCTACACTCGTGGATTTGTTTATACAGGAAAGTGGCATCTTATCACAAGCAGGCGGTTGTCTATGATTGCAGCTTTTTCTTATGGCATTTAAAAACCAAATTTCCCGCTTTGATCTTTAATAAATTCCCAAGAATTAATAAACCATTATAGAAACATTAAATAAACAATTTTATCATCAGTTTCCATCTGCTTGATTTTTTATAGAATTAATTTTTTTCTAGCAAACTTCCTCATTAATGATATGTTACTTCAAATCTTTTGTACGTCCCCTATGTGACAATGCTCCTCTGTCTCACAGAAAGAGACTGGCAGCGCTCTGACCCACGTCGGTGCCCATCTCGACCTCTCTCCGTTCTCATCCTGGGAGGAGCTCGCCTCCCTCGGACTTGACAGACTCAAGTCCGCCCTCATGGCTCTTGGACTCAAGTGTGGAGGGTGAGTCCATCCTTTTTAGAGTTGTATGTGTCTCCATATTTCCTTAGGCAGTACCCACAAACAACAAGGTTTAAGTTTGTGCTATGTTGAGGTGTATGAGAACATAAAAAAACAATAGATGGCTCTGTGCATAGAAATTTTAGCTGTTTTATTCAGATATGGCTAAACCTATAGCATTGGGAGAATCACAAAACAACGAAATATATAAAAGGCATCACTTATGAAGTTGATTAATTTTTTTAATATTTTTAAAGCATGTGACAACTAATTATAGTGTTGTCAATTCTGTAAAACTAAGATAATAAGATACATCAATCCTCGTTTAGTTTGTAGTTTAAATTCTTAACGCTAGGTTCTCCACCAAGGTTTATGGTCTCAACACCAGATACCGGTATACATTTTGTTACTTATGTGCTTTTGTCATTTGTGTTGTGTGTTAAACTAGCTGTGTCAACAACCTAAAATATAAACCAGTTGGTTGCTTCAACACTCACTTAAAAATTATTGTAACTGATCTTATTGTTAGTAGATGATGAATCACTCTGAAAATTATAGCCAACCTTCCTTACATTATACTATAAATATTCAGCCAAAAAAAAAATGAATCAGCAATTGATCTAGTTTTTCTTAGTTATACAGGATATAAATAATGAGAATATCATTGGAAATCTGGCAGCTATTAGTCAAATCAGCATTAAAATTAATATCTCAAAAACTGGACTGAATAATTACCTTTTTTACTTCAGAAAGTGAACAGTCATTTTGTTCTCTATGTTTTGATCTAAATTTATGTTTTTTTACCATCAAAAAGTAATTACGATAGTGAAAATAATCCTTAAAGACTAAAAACTCTTATCTTCCAGGACTTTGGAGGAGCGAGCCCAGCGTCTGTTCTCCACCAAGGGCAAGAAGACCCTGGACCCTGCACTGCTGGCCAAGAGCAAGCCGGGCAAGGCTGGACGAGGCAAGGACCAGGAGAGGCAGCGAGAGATTGCACATCTCGAGGGACAGGTCTACCGGTGAGTCGTCAGGGATTGTGCAGTCCTTGAGAAGTGGAATTTCACTGGATTGTAGCAATTATGTCACCGTGCAAAATTTCAACAAGCTATTTTACTGATCATAGTAGCAAGTAAATGAAGAAAAAAAGTAGAATAGGGTCTTGTTATGTGTTAAAAACAAAATGCAAGGAAAGGTTTATTTTTTATCATTTTTACAAAAATACAATAATCTTTTATTAATTAAACACAAATAGTGTATGCATACAGATACAATTAAACATAAATATACATAGACACAAAATTATAGAATAAAATATTAAATTAAAAATTGCTGAAAATTGAAAACATAGTTTATAAATACAAATTTAGAAGTTTTACAAATAAATACAATTATTCTATGTTTCTGCTAAATCTTTAAATTAATTGCATTTCTAATAATAATATCTAAAACATTTATTTAATTTTGATATCAAAACTATCTAAAGTATCTAAACCCTATTCAATGTGTTCAGTAGTATGAAAAATAAGACATTTTTATTGAAAAAATGGATAGAAGGTGCACTCTGATTTTTTTTCAGACTTTTAGAGGCCGGGAAGTATTGCTAAAAAGTTTTGTCGAGGTGGAGTTTGAACCCACACCCCTTTTAGGAAAGGCATCTAGAGGCGTCTCTGTACTTTTAATAATTTTTTAAAAATAGTTCCTGGACTCTTTAACAAATCTGAAAAAAAATCAGGGTAGGATAACTTTGCACCCTCCATCCATTTCTGCAATAAAAAAATTGAAGTCTCCATAGTGTCCCATAAAAGCAAGCCTTTTCTCCCTATCTCTCTGTCAGTATTCTTGTTTCACAACAACCGTGTGTTTCTCGACTGCAGGTTTGCGGAGATCTTGTCTGAGCAGCGTCTGGCGACCAAGGAGAACGTGCAGCGCAAGCAGGCCCGCACCGAGGGGGAGAGAGACGACTCTGACGCAGAGGAGAGTGCCTCCGCCTCTGAGGACGACGATGGAGACGACGTGCCCTACAACCCCAAGAACCTGCCCCTTGGCTGGGATGGCAAGGTCAGTGTCCCATGGAACTGTGTAAACCAGTGCCAAATGAAAATGTCAAATACAGTAAAAACTTATTATTACGTAACTTGTTATAAGGTAAAAACTTGATATTGATTAACGAAGTAAAGGTCCCGTAAAAAATAATTAGTATTGCAGGTGTAGGAAAAAATTGATATAAGGCATACTCGATACAAGGTAAACCCAATTTCCTGGGTCCCTTGACTTGACGTAATAACAAGTTTTTACTGTATTTATTGTTTTTTTCCCCCCACCCAAAATTAATGTTCAATCATTTTGAAATTTTTAATGCATTTAGCTTGGCTGCTGCAGTTCTGCAGTTACAAATGAAAACCCCCTCTCAAGTTGTCTCTGACTATTGATTAATGTTTCTTAATGCAGATCCGCTTCTGTGATAATTATAAAACATCACTTTGAAAAAATGTACATGTATAGTATAATTATTAATAATAAAATAAAAGATTCATTGGCTTACTTGCCCCACTGGAAGAACAGAAAACATGTAGATACTTACCTGTAGTATTTCTCTCATTTAGACAAATATTTTTTGAAGTGCATACTAAATACATAAGTCTTATAGAATTACTATGTTCATTTCAATGATTTCATCGCTTGTTCGTGCCTTGTGTCCACAGCCCATCCCGTACTGGTTGTACAAGCTGCACGGACTCAACATCAGCTACAACTGCGAGATCTGTGGAAACTTCGTCTACAAGGGACCAAAGGCCTTCCAGCGACACTTTGCCGTGAGTTAATATGTTTACTATTAAGGAAAACTTCTTAAAAGCTAATTATTGTAGTAAAATTGTGGCTTCTTTCTGCTGCATCATTAAAAGATATCACTTAAATTGTTGTGTAGAAAATGCAGTTAGAGTAAAATTTAAATTTAGTTCTCTAAATCCATATTAACAAAAAGATTACAGTATTTGTTTGTTCATCTTCCTCGTCCCTCCATGACACAATAAATAATAATGGGGAAAAAAAGGAAAGTCACAGAATATGGTAATGAAGCTATTAACGAGGTTTTTAATTAACATGGGGAAAGCTTACCATCTTCACCTTCAGTTATGTGTAGCTAAAACAATATTTTCACCAAATATGCACTGATATATGTACAGTATTATAACTATTATAGTCATATAATTTTATTGCCACCTCAATTGAAGCGCTAGTACCAACTTCAGTGGTTGCTCTTTACAAGTCAGGTCTTAGCGTACCTCCTGCTTCCAGCTATGCTGATCAGCTGATCAGACTCTTGTACTTTATTTCTGACGTTCTCATGTTTCAGGAGTGGCGCCACGCTCACGGCATGCGCTGCCTCGGCATTCCCAACACGGCTCACTTTGCCAACGTGACACAGATCGAGGACGCTCTTCAGTGTGAGTATTACTACGAGAACCAAGGGAAACTTTGGTAGAATTTTACATGAAATTCGGGATAGCACAAACTTTACTGTTTGCATGATTTGCTGACGCTATAGCTCCAAAAGTCAAACAAATGCAGATTTTTAATTTTGGGGAAGTAAAAAGAGCACCCAATCTAGCCATACCAAAATCATTCCAGTTCCCTATACTCCCATAGACTGTATTAATGCCCACAAACAGAAGAGGGGTAAAGTTTAAGCTGTTTCTAGGTGGTGTACCTAGTAAGATGTGAAGCTATGAGTATCGCCATATCGACGTGGTTGCAGAAAAATATTCTAACTCAATTAATAATAATGTAATTGTTTATTGGGTTAAAAGTTACATATTTGGGACTGGGTGGGAATAAAATAACCCAATTGGTGGCTGAAAAAGGCAAATGCCTATACACAAAGTGAACAACCACCAAAATTTAGTTAGGATATTTTTTCAGCTTACCAATGGAGTTAGGATATTTTTCCGCTACCAGTCGATATAGAAGAGATAAATATAAAATTAATATGCTTCTGCTATTATGTTAACAATGATATTCTTGTTGCAGTGTGGGAGAAGCTGAAGCAACAGAAGCACGGTGAACGCTGGCAGCCGGAGGTAGAGGAAGAGTTCGAGGATTCTCTGGGCAACGTCGTCAACAAGAAGACATTTGAGGACCTCAAGCGACAAGGGCTGCTGTAGAGTCCTCCCAGGCACAGATACTGTGTAGACATAGTGACTGTATCTACACAAAGATTGCTACCGTGGCTATCAACTTGCTGTATACAAGGGCTGTCATATTTAATCTGGTTTTTGTCATTTATATTCTGAAGTCTTTGTGTTCCGTCATTGAGAAAAGTCTTCTGCTTGTTGTTTGTAAACAAAATATCTTTAAATAATGTCTGTCTGGTGGAACGTACAACATGAGACAGTTGTTGATTTATTTTAAGATAAATTAATGTTAATGAAAATTATTAAGGGTTAACTAGCCCCAACAATGTCATTACGTTCAGTGCTTTGGTACAGCGCCTGCGTCGATCTCTTCTTGCCTAGTAGTCCTGAGTCAGGCCTGTGTTAATTCATGGACGGTCAAAATAGTTCAAAATATGTACACTTTAACGGAGAGCGCTGCAGTACTAATCAAAAAAGTAGAGGTGCCAATTACACAAAATATTCCTAAAATTGTGAACTCACATTTAAAGGCCATAATAATTTTTATTTGCACAAGTATATTACGTGTAAAAAATACAATATTATTTGCAGTTTTATTAAAAAAATTAAAATACAATTTAAACAATATCAAAAAATATTTTAGTTCTCATTTTTATGTTGGCACCAACGTTAATTTCAAAATTCGCCGCGCAAAATTGTAAAAAGACGATCGCAACTGTTAGTACGGTGGCGCTCTGAGAGCATTTGCGTCAATAATTGGAACTACGCTGCAAGATATCCCACCAAATCGCTTAGTGCAAGGCAAGAATCTATCGACGCAGGCGCTGCTTTGGTAAGCAAAATCAACAATGAACAATTAACAATGAAAAATGCATCATCAGATAAACATAACATTGTTAGGGTATATTATTAATGCAAGTAGGAGACTTTTGGCTTTAAAATGACCAAAGACGTTGCAAATAAGAATTGAATTGCTTGATGTATTGTTGCAAATAAGACAAAGTCCCTTTAAATGTGACGAGCAGTGTATTTAGCAGCCAGGTGCAACTTAACATCCCAGTGTATATGGTCATGGCAAGACAGGCAGGCTGCTTATTAAGAAAGTCTTTTCAAAATGGTCAACTTTTTAATGCTAGTTCTAACCAATTCAATAATTTATTAATATCAATAAATATCCAGATGAAGAATGTTTCGATAGAGTGTAGGTAAATTGAGAATATCATGTTTACCAATTTGGCTATCATTGACTAGTTAGAGTCTACAATATATTATTGTTTTTATCACCAACTATATATACCAAATTGTCAAATTTGTAACATCATGATAATTATGTTTTTAATTTTGCATGACTTACTAAGAATAAAATATTGTATTTTATTTTAATTCAAGAAATTATGAAATTAGTTACTTTTTTAAAATTCAGTTTTATTGCATGTTCAAATTAAGGAAAATAAACCAAAATGTAAAAACTTTCGAGTGAACCTCTGTGACCACAAGAATTTCCACCTGCTGTGACTCTTTCGATCGGTAAGGCCTTGCTGGTTATTCCTATCCTTTTCTTTTAATAAGTTTTATTGCATGGGAAAATAAAGCAGTCTGCCAGTCAAGGTCTTTAAATACATTCAATTTGAGGTTAAATTCTGCTGCACATAAAACAAAAATAAAAATTTTATGCAGTTCATAAACTAAAACTATTTGTGTATTTTCATTTTAATTACTGTATATCATTTACTACTTTTACATTATTATTTTACCATCAATTTTTTTTTTTTTTTTTTTTTTTTTTTTACAAGGATACACCCCTAAGAGCTTATAGCTCGCGGCGGGGTACTGGGTAGGGATAAGGTAGGGAACGGATAGTGGCCACGGCCTGCATGCTTACGCGTCCCAGCATTCGCTGAGGTGAGACTGAGGGAACCGTGGAAAACCTCAGTCAGGACGGACACCTCTACTTTTTCTCAATGGACCAAAGCGATGTCCAAAGCCTGGGGAACCACACACAAGTGCATCACTGCACTGGGTGGAAAGCGAGACGAATTTACCCCAGGGAGGGAGCAGCGTATTTTTTACTTGAAACGGTCACCCATCCAAGTACTAACCACGCTCGACGTAGCCTGACTTCGGTGATCTAACGAGAACCGGTCAATGCACTGCGCCACGCTCGACAATTAGTAAAATAATACTAATTGTTAATATTTTATTTTGTTATTAGATTGTATTTTTTCAAACAATTTTGTAATTTGTTTTTTTGATGTCAATATCGTCATGAATAAAATTTTGTCAACTATATTTGATATTTTTTATAATCTTTGACAAGGTAAACTGTATCTTATATTCTTATATTTACAAATTCACTATCCAGTGTTAAGAACATGGAGGAAATATATTATCCTTGGTTAAGAATATTTTGTCTATATGAGTATTCAAAGTCTGAAATTTTAGATTAAAATTCAACTCTTATTTGGAGAAAATTTTATTTTCGATGAAAATCAATGAAAATCATGAAATAAACTTTCAAATCTCGCGCGTAAAAGTTGCGCATTTAAAAAACAAAAGCTAGCCTATTTCCTCAGTGCTTCGTGTACCCGGCTGACAGGTTTGTAATTTTAATGAAAATCCTTATTAATCCGTATTTAATCATTACTATTTAGCTAAAATAACTATCTGAGATGAATTTTAGAATATTAATTCATATAGTTAATCGGTGATATGTGTACGATTGTGTTTCAAAACTTTGGTAAAGTTCCCAAAACATCGGGTCAACATGTGACACGATGTTACCTGGTATGTTTAGTTGGAAATTTACAATAAAGTCACTTGTTTTATATAATGCTGATGCTATTCCCTGTAATTCACATCTTTCCGAGTCCTTCGTAACATTTTGATTAATGAGTTATTGCTTTATATTGTGCTTTTTTTTCCGCTTGGAAAAAAAAATGGCATTGTGCAGCATAAATGCAACTGCTTTTTACTGCCGTGACATTTGTTCTTTATTGGTGCATATTAAAATTTGTACGTATTAAAGAACTCTGGTATGATATAGCAATGTTATTTCCAAGTTGTTTGGAAATAAAACCTGACTTCAAACTCAACAAAAAGCGATCTCGACAGTATGCAAACAAGTTTTCTCTTGAGTGCTTCATTTTGCCCTTCAATAATTACAGTAAAAGGTATTTTTTTGCCTATAAGACCTGTTAAAAACAATTCAGTTATTGGAATCGATTAGTCCTGTCCCATTGTCTTGTTTATTTGCATGTTAAAGGTGTCCATTCTTTTATTTCATTGCAGTCCGCAGCTTTTAAGACAAGTTCTTGCGATATGATGATCTAAACCATTCACAGATAGGGCTGGTGAGGTGGAGCTACGCTGAGCCCTTGCTAAGGTTCTCTTGGCAGGTGGTTAGGCCGGCCCCTATCCAAACCAGCTCATGAAGAAATTATGGCACTGATCGCAACACAAAATTGCTGTACATATGCTTACAGGCTTGAGTTTATTTTCATCAGGAACTTCTTAAAGGTCTTGTTTACAACAACAAAATCCCGTTCAGTATGCATAGCTGGTCGTAGTCCCGAAGCTTCGGAACTGAATTTGAACCAGTCAACATTGGTTCAGAACCGTTCTTAACCTATTTCAGATAGCAGCCATTCTTAGTTAGACGGTATTATACTGATTGTCCTAAAGAATTTGATGGATAATAAATTCAGTGTGGGGATTTTAGGGCAACCATAAGATATTATTAGTGAGAGTCATGCAGAAAGTGTCATAGATCAATAGACTGCCAATAATTTTTTTTAATTCCATAACAACCACCGCTTGATAACTGACGTCATGTTCTTATGTTTGCAGACAAGCAGCCGCCATGAAGCTGAACAAGTTTGTGACCGCCTCCAGAAGGAAGAACCGTAAGAGGCACTTCACCGCCCCTTCTCACGTGCGAAGACGTTTAATGTCGTCTCCACTCTCCAAGGAGCTCAAACAGAAATACAACGTCCGCACAATGCCAATCAGAAAGGACGATGAAGTTCAGGTAAACATAAGAAAAAAAAGGATTTACAGACGTTTAGAAATTTGATTTTTGTTTGTTCCCAATCTATGTAAAATGGCTGTTTTAGCTAATTTACCAAAGCATTTAAAATTGCTACCTGACGATAACTGTTAAATTTATTTATTGTTGCGATATGATGATCTAAACCATTCACAGATAGGGCTGGTGAGGTGGGACTACGCTGAGCCCTTGCTAAGGTTCTCTTGGCAGGTGGTTAGGCCGGCCCCTATCCAAACCAGCTCATGAAGAAATTATGGCACTGATCGCAACACGGTACTTATGTTGTTAGTGAGAATAAAGTTTTACCAGAACAAGTCGAAGAAGGCTATGAAAATCTCGTTCTATCCTTGCTAGCTCTACAAAGGGGGTCCAAATTGAGATTTTTTATGGGCAGTCTCTATGAGATGGATGAAAAGTATAAAATTGCTGGGCAATTTTTTTAAAAAATATATTGGGTACTGTATTCTTGTTTTAATTAAAGGAAGCAGTGCTGTAAAATCAGTATTTTATTCATATCTTTCCATAAACATACAGTATAACAGATATTACGAGTTAGTTTACCACTAAACAGTTCAGTAGACTAGACGGCGCCAGATATATCAGCCAAAGAAAAGGTGGCCAGCTGACATTCTAACCTTTTCATTGGCTGATATATCTGGCGCCGTCTAGTCTACTGAGCTGTTTCGTGGTAAACTAAGATCTGTTATACTGTAAGAATACAATCTGATTTAGATAACTACTTGTCAGCAGTTATCCATAGTATATGAGCCTCATATTCATTGAGCTCTAAAATAGTTTCAGAATTAAAGATACCGGTACCTAATTTAGACTATTAATTGTTTAATTTAAATTAACCTAAATTTCTAACTATTGGATATATTTTTTTTTATGACATTAGGAACATAAAAGTACGTCTCTCTAACCTGGCATTGTTTTTCTGCAGGTGGTTCGTGGTCACTACAAGGGCCAGCAGGTTGGCAAGGTGGTCCAGGTCTACCGCAAGAAGTTCGTCATCTACATTGAGCGGATACAGCGAGAGAAGGCAAACGGAGCCAGCGTATATGTCGGCATCCACCCCTCAAAGGTGAGCTTTCTACAGTATTTTGTTGTGCGAAAAACACTCAAGGGTGTTTCCTGAGACAATTAGAGGAGGTGGTAAAACAATGTCTACCGTTGATTGAAGACATTACAGATCAGACAGAATGGGGCTCCTGTAGAACTTGCTTGTTTCAAATTAACTATGTACCATTAATTATGAAAGTCAATGTTCCAATTACGAGACTAATAGATCCTCACTTTATTTATAAAGTTTCATACATATCGTTCTGACAGTAAAAGTTGTAGTATCTGTGGTCCCTAAATAATTCTCAAGTGCCTCAAATTTTTGTTTTTTCTTTTTTTGTTTTGTTTTGTTTTTTCTTTTTTCTCCTCGACAAACACTCTGATTTACATACTGTACTGGGTTGTCTATGTTGGAAATTAATAAAAGGAATGCAGAGCAGCTATGACCATAAGGTCTTGAATTCAATAGGCTAGCCTGAATATTTAATAGTAGTAGGCTAAAGAACTTTTGTAGGTAATGTTGAGTTACCTTTGTTTTCAAAGTAACACGTGTTGCATCTTGTTGCGATATGATGATCTAAACCATTCACAGATAGGGCTGGTGAGGTGGGGCCATGCTGAGCCCTTGCTAAGGTTCTCTTGGCAGGTGGTTAGGCCGGCCCCTATCCGAACCAGCTCATGAAGAAGTTATGGCACTGATCGCAACACAGTACTAATATCAATTTTAACTTGTCATTTTCCAAAGTTGAATAAATTTTTTTTGGACCAAACTCGTACAATAAAGAAACCATATCAATTAAAATGATGAAAGTAAAATACTTTCTAGCATATACTTTTATGAGGAGACCAGAATTACAGTGTTTTAGAATGTAGCCATAAGTATGGAGGGATCATAAAAAGATTAAAAAGTCTCAAAATGGAGAGTAGAAGTGGGTGGGCAATTACGCATATTTGTGGAGTAAGTTACCACGGCTACAGGCAGGCAGGCAGGTTCCGCAGGTATAATAAAATGGTGACATCTACCAGCTGATCCTCGTAGAAATTAAATCTCATAAAATTTTCTGCACCCAAAGTCCCTTCAACAAAATAAAATTATTGAAGTTAAGTAACCTAAACCTTGTTTATGAAACCCAGTAAGGTTGAAACAGCTGTCCAGAGTTAGAGATTGTTGTCTGTTATTTATAATAACGCTCATATTCCCATGCCTTTTCTTCTTTATGAGACTGAAAATGAATTACCCAATGTGTGAAAAATAATCAATAAAGTTACTCCCAAAATCTCACTTTTTTTGTCGCTTACATTATTGCAAAACTCATTTTTTTAGGTCTTGGCTTTCTTCACAATTCTTCCCTATGCCAATGCTTTTCTTAACCCAAACCATAATAATTCTTTTCAATCTTGAGCTTCATTTACTGACGTTTGTTTCCCATTTTTGTCACCAGGTGGTGCTTGTGAAGCTGAAGATGGATAAGGACCGTAAGAAGATCATTGAGCGTCGCTCTAAGGGTCGTCTGGCTGCCCTGGGCAAGGACAAGGGCAAGTACTCCGAGGAGAGCGCGGCCGCAACCACCACCGCTGCCAGCACGATGGAAACCTCGTGAGCAACTCCAGTCCCCCCCTCCTTTACTTCTTGTACCAGCCACGTGGAAATTACACGACTTTCTGCGTAACACCGTCTTTTATTTGTAACTACCTTATTTTTATAGAGCGTGGTATTACATGATCATTATAACCACTTCAGTCTTTTATTTTATATTTCCTAATAACACTAATGTAAAACAGCATGGATTTTTTTTAGTCAAATGACTTCAAAAACATTATTTTTATTTGGCAGATTTAGTTTTTTAAGGGAAAGGGAACGCCAGAGTTGCGCCGCGATCGCAGCGCCTCTATATCAATATTCAAATTGTCCCACTCTAAAGATACCACGCAAGTCACGGCAGTTTTATATTCAATTTATTTATAAATAATGAGTTAAATAATAACTGTTATGGTTGTTTTATTTATAAAACTTTTTTTTCATCACTATAAAACATTTTTGGAAAGTTTTTACTTTAGGTGAGTGGATTATAAGCGTTGTTTTGGTTCATTAGTCAGCCTGTTTCATTCGCCAGTTGTTTAATGGCCGACCAAAAAGGGGTGTGTGAGACGTGCGAGTGTCAAAAATCGTGCAGTTATTATCAATTTACGTCGTTCCCACTCTCATAATTGTCTTTTTTTTTTTGCTGTGAAGGTTTGTCCTAGTGCATTAAGTTTGTTTCTAGTTTTTTTTAAAAATCGGACGATTGGATTATAGAATTTTTCTAATGTCACTGAAATGCAGCGTATGCTTGTTCACTAAATGGGTTCAGTTTCAATACACATAACTCGGAAACTGGATCGTATTTGTATTGACGATATTTTAAGAGCTAATGAACGACATAGAGGAGAATGTTTTAAAATATTTTCGGAGGAACAAATGAGAGTGGAAAATTTAACATTGGTGGCGTTACCTTACCCTTAATTAATTTTTGCAAGTCAGCAAAAAACATTGCTGTACTGTATTTTGTAAACTTATACAGAGGGTAACATTACTTGTTTTTAAGCCTATTTAATCTATTTATTAATAATTTATTATTAATTTAAAATAGCAATATAGTATCATTACATTTCGATTATAAAATATTATGGAATGTTTTTTTGAGTATACTGTATGTATCAGATAATTTTAAAAAATATATGCTAATGCTTAGTCAATGTTTGTAGATTTAATTGTGTAGTATTTTAAACATACACATGTGATGCAGGATGATTAAAATTGAAGAATAATTTAGAATACAGTATTTTCTTCCATCATGAGTGTATTCTGAAGCAAGTAAAGTAATGCAAGAATATACTACAGTGGAAGTCTTATCTGTGTACGATGGAAGTAATAATGCTGCTGGCTTACCTCGTAAGGGATATAATGTCATTTTATGTATGTTATGTATGGTTTATTTTCCTTCAATTTTTTGTATGTGTATAATTTGTCGCCTCAGAATGCAAATTACGTAACTAAAAAAAATTTGAAGCAACTTTAAACCTAATATCACTGGAACATAAAGGTTAAAGTTCCATCAATTTTTTTTTGCAGTTACATGATTTGCATTCCGAGAGGCGATGAAATCATGTATAACCATGCATGTAGATAGTTCTATGTCAAAAGAACCGGTGAACATTTTCCATAATAAGAGTGAAAATTAAAACAAAAGGGATCAAATCTGAACCTTCATTACGTTCAGAATATATTCATCAAACTCTAAAAGTTTTCATTCACATGCAACCATGAAGAAAATAATTTATCCTTGTTCACAACAATGGCACCATTCATTGTCCCAGAAATATGATCAAATGTTCTGAAATTTTGGTTAATTTTCTGGCCATTAAACACTGGGAGGTAGTCTCTGCATTTATGTATCATAGTATCTAAGACAGGTGCTTTTCAAAATATCATAAAAATAATGCATAAAGATGCAAATCTCATCAAGTCTTTGAACTGCGGTTCAAAAATCAACTTTCAGGATTTTCAAATTCCTATAAAAACTTCCGCGATTGAAATAAAAGTTCATTGGTTTGTTCATAGATGTCGCAGGTGTATTAAAAAAAACTTCACTTGATTCACGAGGTGCCGCCTGTTTTAAAGTTTTGTTGCAGCGCCCTCTATCGGGTAAACATTACTTGTGACGTCACATAATTGGAGTAATACACTGTGAACTGATGTGCTATTCAAACGTGTTTTAGCGCTCCTGTATTTCGCGTTAAATTTGCAATGGATAACAAGAAAATTCAGGTATGTAAATGATGTCATAAAATTATATAATTAATAACCTATATTTTAATATGTTAAAAATAAATATTCAAATTAATATTAAATAAGTTATTATTAAATTTAATTATATTTATCATAAATTAATTAATTTTTTTATTGAATTTTTTCTATTTCAGTTTGTTGGTGAACCAGTTAATCAACATGGATCATATACATTTTATAAATCATTTAAATATTTAATGAAAAATGGACAATATAGAACAATTTCAATAAGTGAATTTTTCTTTGTTAAAATATGGAATGATTCAGATTTAGTTAGTATTGGTGAATTACAATTATTATGGGAAGATAAAAATAGTGATAAAATATTATCAAGTTTAAGATTATATTTTTTACCTGAAAATACACCCGACGGGAGAGCGGAAGGACATGGGGAGGTAAGTGTATATAAAAATATATATATATATATTTAAAAAACTTTTTTTAGACGAAAATATCATGATGTATCTTGTTTGAATGCGCACGGAAAGAAAGAGGGAGTGTTCTGCGTGTATTTTTTGAGAGAGAAGTTTTAAAATTGAATAGAGAGAATTTCTTCTTCGTGATATGCACAACACACTGCAACGGAAACCGCTTACGACCTTGCAATTTATTACACAATATGTATGTATTTTTTTTAAACATTCGTAATTTAACACTAAATGCGCATAATAAAAAAATTTAATTACATTAATAAAATTTTTATATTAAAATACTTTATATATTAAATTATACCTCTTTCTAAAATGAAAAATTATTTTTCATTAATTATTAATTTATTTTATATTACGTAATATTTTTAATATGATTTATTGTAGTAAAAATATTTTAAAAAATTCCATTTTCAGATACAAACATAAATAAATCGATATAAGATTCTATATTTTTTTTCTCTTTACTGTTCTGTATTTATCTCTACCATTGCGTCATTGTGAGTCTTTTTATCTTATAACATTATAACGATATATTTATTTTTTATAATAAAAATAAATATAATTTCACAATATTATTTTTTTTTCTAAAATATTTAAATAGGTCATTTTTATAAATTATAATTGAAAATTATATTTAATTATAATGAAATTAAATACGAAGCTATTTATTTCACAATAATTGCATACCTAGTTTAGAAAGAAGATAGAAATAAAATACGAAGTTTAAAAAAAGAAATAACTCGTATTATATAAATTTATATGCGTTTAACGAAACAAGTTGACCTTCAAAATGAATTAAAAAAAAAAGTTATAATAAAAATATAACTTATATAAAGAAATAACGTTGTTTTTTTCCCCTCAAATAATAAAAATTTAAAATACCAAAATTTTTACGTGAATAATTTTCTTTTAGAGAACTAGAAAAAGGAAAGGAGAAGGGGAGGGACTTTATGGAATGCTTACGTTTTTAAAAGGACGTGTAAGGGATGTAGGGGAGGGGGAAGAGGTTTAGGTAGAAATATATGAGAAGGAGTGGGGGGGATAGAGGATAAAATGGAGGGGAAGGGAGGAGGTGCATTTGAGCGGAACACAAAAACGTCAGGGGGTAAAAATTTCTATTGTAAATTTATTTCTTCAATGCAATTAAAAATTCAAATATATTCTCGCGTCCTAATTATCAAATATCACTTTATTTACTTAATATTAAATATACATTTTTTAAATTTTATTAGTTTTAATGAATATGTATACTTTACCTTATTTTAAAATTATTTATACAATATTATAATATATAAAAAAAAATGTTTAAAGTTGTGTAAAAAAAGCTGTTTTAGTATTGGAAAAGTTGAAGCGCTTGCTTGGTATTGATTTAATATTCCTATCTCGTAAATTTTCTCGCTTGAAAAAGACCGATGGTACTTTTTTTCTCAGAATTTGTTACTAACATTATTATAAGTTTATTAATACAAAAATGTTATGTTTTAACATGATTAATATTTGAATTTTAGCAAATTATTTGTGTAAAAAATTATTTTCATATTTCAAGTGCGCATTATATTATAATATGCTAGTTTTTTTTTAATTTATTTATATTTAATTTATATTAACTGTAAAAAAATACTATAAAATAGCAAGTAAAATATAATAATGCATTAATATTTAATTAAATTATTCTGTCAAATTAAAAGGAATAACACAAATATTTAATCACCAAAACCAAATAAAATTAATTTTTTTATATATTTCAAATGAAATATTTTATACTTATTATATTCCAATTAAAAACATTCGTTATATAAATAATATATAATGTACTAGTATGATAAATATTGATTTTATACGCAATTGAAAATTTTGATCGTCAAATATTTTAAATTTTGCTGCTCGTTCGAATAAATTTATTTATTCTTTTCTCCGCCTCCAAAATTCCTCAAAGGTTGGATGAAAGCATAGCAATGGGGCAAGAGTTTTTATCAACATACTACATGATGGTTTTAGCTTTTGCGACCATGAAAGCTCAATAGACGACAATTTTAACAGTGATTTATTCTTCGCGAACTTTTTATTATTATTATTATTATTGACAATAATAAAAACTATTTGATAATATAATTACAATTTAATATTAATTTATTATGTATAAATTTTATATTATTATTTTTTAATAATAATTACTTGAATGGTTTAAATCTTAATTAAACTAATTATTTATGCAAGGTCATACCAAAACACAACATCATAATTTTATTATTTTTATAATATTTCTACATGAAATTTTAATAATGAATTTTTAATAACTTTTACATGTAAGAAAACGAATTACATGAAACTTACATTTATCATATGTATTATTTTTAAATTCTGGCAGTCATTCAGAAATTTAAAACGTAAAATCTTCAATATTTCATAGCATATTTGATATTAGTTTAATAAATTTTAAACAATTTATTTGAATGGATCTAATACATTCATTGATGAATCTCTAATTTAGTCGACTACATTTCAAAAATTCTTTTCTTTAAATTATGAACTGGTTCAAACTGGTTATAAATAATTACTTTGGAATATTCTAAACTGAACTATTAATAAATTTAAAATTAATTATAATATATAATATACTTTTATAAATATTATATTACAAATGTATTGTAATTAAAAATTCCGTAAAATTCATATTAAATTTATTTATAATATTACATTTTTAGTTTCGAAAAGTATATAATAATTTTTACAAATTAAAATTTCAATAATTTTAATAATGCCTCAACAAACAATTATCGTTAATTTATATTAAAAATATTAATGGATTTTATGTTAATTATATTATCTTTTCTGATATAAAATAACAATTTATATATTGATAATTATGTCAATCAATCTATATGCCTTGAGGTTAAAATTAAAATCACAGAAAAAAATTACAAAAACCATCATTATATTTTGATTGATATTATATAAAATTGTTTATTTTTTTAGTTGATCAGTAAAATTGTAATTACTTGTCCCTCCTCCCCCTATTCCTATTCTCTTTTTCTATACCTCTTGCTGTGTTAGGTTCCCTCGAATATACTACTCTCAGATAAGGAGGGGACTGTGCGCTATCGTATTTAACATGAATATAATTTTAGCGATTACATTTTTATTACTTTATATAGCGTGTATAATAAAATTTAATTTAATTACTTTTTTAAACTTTTTTTTTATATATAATTATTATTAGTTTGTAATACAACTAATGTATGATATTTGAATTATACATATTTTGTACACTGAAGTATGTTATATGAAATTTCAATTTTAAATTTTGAAAAATTATCATCTATTTTCGCATTGCGCAAGATTCTTTTTTTTTTTACATATTAATAATTTTTGTTAAATATACATATTGTTATAAAATAAGTTGCTAAAAAAAATTATGGATATTGATTTTTCAATCCACTAAATCAATATTTTAGTTAATTTTAATAAAAATGTATAAATGGAGCATAATAATTATGTTTTTATAAATTTCATTATATTTTTGGCAGGAATGTTTTTTTAACGTATCTTATCATTGTATTATTTGATAATAACTCTATGAAAGTAATGCAACAAATTGATATATTATTAAAATGTATGCTGTCAACTACCATTAAAAACTAAGTGTGCTTTTTTTAATATCATCAGAAATTGCATCTTAAATTTCTATGAATATAATTTTAATTTCTTACATAAATTAATTTTGTTACTTTTTATATCATATATATTATGTATATATATTATATATAATTAAAATAACACCAATGAAAATAGCCGCCGTATATAAGAGTATTAACATTTACTAATATGTAAGATTTCCTTGTATAATTTTATACGTTTTTTATATTATTATTACGTCATCGTGTTTTTTTTTTTTATTACTTGTATATTTATATCTTGAACCGATTAAATGCGTATTAATTTCTATGTACCGAAGTTTAGTGCATATATATTAGACCCAATATTTTATGGGATTCAAAAGAATCAAATTTAATTTAATTGAAAGACATAATTTGGCATCCATTTTAATCTACCGGAAGCTTAAATTTGGACTCGTAATAATATAATATTACGTTTTATAAATTCAAAACGACGAAGAAAATAAAAACGAATATTTATTCCCCATCACATTGAACAAGCTAGAGAATTTTTCGAATCTCTCTTCCCCCACACTCCATATCAAAAATTTGGTCACAAAAAGCATCATATGATTGCATTACCGACCCCCACACTTTAAAAAAAAAAAAAATCCATCAAAGGATTCCAGTATTCTTTTTGTCCTGCCAAACTGTAAGTTTTAACCGGAAAAAAGTCGGAAGTTCAATATTTCCTGCTTTCTCGCGAATGAACAATAAGTTTGCAGGTAATTCCATTAATTTTTTATTAAATTAGTGTGTCTAAATTTATTTCCAATTTCAGACTTTGAACATAAATTGCATTCAAAAAGGACCTATCTCCTATAAAGAATTTGCAAAGAGGAAGCTAGAACTTCTCTATTTCCGGCTTCTATTGTTATTTGAGAACTGCAGTATTATAAATAAATATTATATAATATCATTACAAACCTTCATAAGTGATTTTAATTACGATAATGACATGTGTTATTGTTGCTGAGTGGTAGTTCATGTCGCGTTACAGCTGATCATGGGAGATAACAATTGACGTACGCTACTTTGCAATATTCTACAGATATAATTATTATTGTTGATTAATATTATTTTAAATTGTGTGAATGAAGTTTTACGAATTCTGTTAAAAAAAGTTCTATACTATATATGATTTTTTTTTTTTTTTAATATTTTAGGAAGAAAATAAATGTTACGAAAGATTATAGCTCGTCTATGATATATAAAAAAAATATATATGTACTTACTCTAAAGCAAACATGATTTAATTAAAATTTAAACGTTATCTACAAATATAAATAATGTAAAAAATATATAAAATATAAACATAAATATTGTAACAAAAATGATTTCTTATCTTCGGAGAATTCAAGGAATATTTTACTTACTTGTTAGTATAAAATAATGTTAATCATAAATATACGTTCCTATAACAAGTTCTCTTAATTTTCTTGAAACGTATAAAATAAATTATTATGATAAATTTATAATAATTAATTATGTATGCTATTCGAAGGGACATGTTTCTGGATCTTATTGTACAAAAAGTAAAGTAATGCGATTCTCATAATTTTAGAATTACTTTTTTTAAGTAATTTTTCTTCACTTTAAATTTAGAAGTCTTATTTTTATCGTTACGAATACTAATTTTATCAAAGAAAGGTTGGACCATGGCCTCTACTGATACGAAGGATAAAATATCATAAGACTGACTCATGCATGCAGTATCCTCAGAGGTAGTATCATATATTTTTTTATTATTATTTAATTATTTAGTTATTCATTTGTTTATTTATTTATAAAATTGCGATTCAAAAGTCATCTGCAGTCGTTAGTCTAAATTTGGTCGTTATTCCTTTCTCAAGGCTTTGCTGGCTGAGTCAAATTATCAAATAGTTGCCAACAACATAAAAGCAAGTTGAAATAAAGTTTGACGTATATACTGAAATGCGTCACAATAAAATAATTAACGAAGTTGAAACAAAAACGCAGTTCATCTATTTTTACTATAATAATAAAAAGAAAATATATTATTTGTTTACAATTACTTATAATCAATAAAATAATTATTTTGTTTATTCAAATGTTATTTTATTGAAAGTCAGTGAATTTATAATTAATCTGTAGAATAATTATTTACAAAAAGGAATTCTGATTGCATTTAATTAAATTAATTTTAATGATTTTAAGTTTTTATTAAGACTTGTATAAAAAGCTCAGTAGAATTTTTATATTTTAGTTGGTTATTTATTTAAATGATTCAATCGTATGAAATTTCAATTTGATACATTCATATTATAAAATAATATTCAAGTAATAATAATATTATTATGCCAGTAATTTATAGCCATTATTATAATTCGCGTTGTTTCTGCACATGAAAATGAGATAATCCTGATTTACATTACAATAAGATTACGTCATCAGATCAAAACATATTCATTCTTAGTCATTATAAATTAAAATTCACAAAAAATGACAGTGATGTCATTATGAAATATAAATTCTACGTTGTATAAATATTTGATAATATCATGGAGTTGACTCAGACTTTATAAAACGAAGTGCGTCCTCTTTTCTGTTCTTCAAACTGTATATTACAATAATGTATTATAAATTAAATTAAAATTTTAAATGTTTAAATATTAATGTGATGCAGTGTTTTATAAAAATGACTTTTACTTTATTAGATTAAATTCAAGATTAATTCAACCTACATACTATTATTTTAACATGATAAAAAAAAATAGTTAATTCATTTTTTTTTATTATTATATAATACTCACGCTAAGTCACTCAGATACTTTTTTTTTAATTTGTACACATTAATATTATCAATAAAACTAATATATTATTTTTATTGATTTTATATAACGTATTTATATAATAATAATATATTTTTAATAATAATAAATCGCTAATTTAAAGTTCCTGTTAAAAATAATAACACTAAAAACATACAGTATGAACGTAAATAGCCATTTGTTGGGCTTATGGAAGCAAGGCTCTTTTAGATATTTTTTTCCCCTTTTTACCCCCCTCTCTTTATTATTTAGAAAACTACTTTGTGTTTGGTTCACAAGTCACTTTTATTATTATTCATATAATATATTTTTTTAACATTTACAGTTTACTTAATTTTTTAATACTTAATTCATAAACATTATATAATATACAATGTAAATGTTGTATGTTTTGAAAAGTAATTGTTTTTACTTTATATTATGACCTGATTATGTTTTATAATGAAATAAAGAAATTATATAAAATATCTTAATATTTTTGTATTCCTTTATTATGAAATATAAAATAATAAAATACTTTTTTATTGCATATACGTGTATTTAGTTTGTTTTAAATTACAATATGTTAATAAGAATTATAAGCAGGTGAAATATTATACATTTTTTTATCATAATTTAATTATAAGAAAAAATATAATTTATTATTTCTGTCGTAATGTATAATAATTAGATTTTATAAAGTATAAAAATATAAAAATAAATTTATTTTGCAACTTAAAATTATGCATGCCATGCACACAAAAAAATGCAATTCATTAGAAATCATTATAAAAACCAAAAATCAAGTATGCCATGCCCCTTTATGTATGAATTACCGATTATGTTCAGATGGAAAAAATTATAAATTAATTAAAATAAAAGAGATAATTTCAATCCCCAATATTTTGGGGCGCGCATACATTCATTTGTACTTTTTTTTTAAATAATTTTTAATATTTTTTTTCTAGAATTCTATAACTATAATTGCTTTAATATCCGTTAGGTATCATTTTATTAATAGTATAGTTTTGGTTTATTGCTATTTTAATATTATTATTATATAACACGAACCTTGAAATTCTACTGATGTAAATAGAACTGCAATATTTTATATTACTTTCATTTTTCATCAAGTTCAAGAGAATGAGGAGGAAACTTGACGAGCTTATAGACCCAAGCTATAAAGTTACTTAAGTTACAGTGTTTTAATAAATCAATAAATAGCCGAAATTCACATCAGTGCCTAGCTAGTCGTATAATCTTATATTATTATATAATTTATTTTACTATACTAATTTAATTTATAAAATATATCTCTTATCTAATTACTATATAAGGTTTGCAGTGTAATTTTAGTGAAAATAATTATTTAACTTTATATTATATAAGTTGTTATTAATTGAATGTTACTTTTAATATAGTTTAAAACTTTCCTAAAACCATACATACCATTACATTAAGTATAAAGTACAGTCTTTATACATGTAGTATTAATAATAATTATTCTGGCATATATAATAATATAATTTTGTATTATAAATAAATTATATATTTCTTGTTATAAAATTATTATTAGGTAATTATAATTTTTAAAAAAATCATTATTTATGTAAAAAATTGAATAATAATTTCTGAAATTTCAATATTATTCACTTCATTTATTTTACCTAAAGTTATATTTTGGTTAGCCCATCAGATAATTCTTATTTAGGGGAAGGAGGCGTGTTGATTTAACCAAGGGTAAATTTTAGCCAACGTTTTGCTCGATCATTATTGTGAATTTATCATACTTTTAATTTTGTTTAAAGTTAATACACTGGAATTCTTATAAATAAGTAAATAAATAAATAAATATTATAAATAAATAAATATTATAAATAAATAAACAAATAAATAAATAAATAAATAAATAAATAAATAAATAAATAAATAAATAAATAAAATCCCAATTCTCATTTATTGAGGGCGGGATTTAGGCCATCAGGCCCACTCTTCCATCCAACCCAATAATATAATATGCACTACGTTTACATGACGGTGTTTAATGCGTATTCGTTGACGACGCCTCATAAAAGAATAACATTATCCGTCGTCAACGAATACGCATTAAACACCGTCATGTAAATGTATACAGTGATTGTTATTCATGAATTATGTTATTGCATGCTCAATAGAAATCCTCTTTTATAAAAATCTGCCAGTACATTTTTTTTTTACTGGCATATTCCACATCATCATATCCAACTGATAATAAATAACTGCAAAATACACAAATTTCATGATATGTTGAAGTATGAGTCATAAATTGAAAATAATTTTTGCCAAGTGCCAGCAAATATTCTTATCTTCGATGTATTCAATTAGGCTGTCCACTTAATTAACTTGCTTTGTCATAAAATTCAATAAGAACTATCCAGACAGGATGTTATAGGCGACACTTTTTATACAACAATTTTGAGTAGTTAATGAAGGTCTGTCTATGTGTATTTTTATATCTAATATAGTTCAACAAATGTAAGATACCACCGGAAGTAGCCGGAAGTGAGAGGTTTCTGGACTTTCTACAGTCAAATTAACTTGATATTCCCTCCGGAAGTGTAAGGTTTCTGGCATTCCTATTCGTATTTCAGCGCTAATTTCACACATAGGTCATAACTTGTACTTCAAACCACCCTGCAAAATTTCGAAACTGAATTACAATCATGCGAGAAGAGCTGTAAACTTTACACTTCCGGCTACTTCCGGAGGAAATATCATATAAATTTGACTGTAGTTCAGTTTTGAACATAAAACTCCCTAGCGAGATTTATGTAAGGAATTTTAACTTTTCTGCAAAGTCCTCAAGTTTTCATGTTTACAGTTTAGTCAAATTCCTTCCACTTTCATTTACTTCCGGTGGTAATTTTGTATTTTTTAAACTATAATATTTGTTTGAAATGCAATATTTATCACGTAAGATAAAAAATACTATAATTAACATTGATTATTTTTTATTTTGTAGTGTAATTTTCCTTGGGTTACTGCATAATAACTGCATGATTCCATAAATATTACTACATATTTGTGTATATTTTATTTGAACGTTTATTAATTAGCAGAAAAAATTCAATTACAAATTAACAGGATTTTTTTCTATTTGTAAATTATAGGTCCAGATAAATTTATACCAGTTAATCCAATTCAATTTAAAATATTTTAATGTAAATTTTAGACGGATAAAAATGTACAATATTTTATTAAATAGTACTTCTTTTGCCATGCATGGTAAGCTATTTGCATTACTCGTGTACTTAATATTGTTATTATTATTTCTTCCTCGGTTGTTTACAAGCTATGATGACGTCACATGTGAACGTGACAAATGTCCGACCGCGACTTTGTTTTCTTATCTCGGCTTGTCACAACTGATAAAGAGCTGCTATACAAAACTTAAACCGTGTAATCATCGTCACTTCCTACTTATATTTGATTGGATTTTTTATTGAAAAAAATTATACATAATTATATTGATAATACATATAAATGATTTAAATGAACATATTATTATGTTCTATACAGTAATAATATTTAAATATTTATAATTAATTAGTGAGCTAATATTTGTTTTATTAACGTGATATAATTTTGCAATGAGGAAAAAGGGGGAGGGGGCATTTTAATTATATCATTACACGTGTTTACTATTATTTTTCTAGTTTAAATTCCATATTTCAATATTTTACATTAAAAATAAAGGACTAAATACGTATGTTCTTTATTTATTTTTCATTATAATTTAATTTATATAAAAAAAAAATAAGCATCAATTTATGATAGTTAATTGATAATTGTATTAATTAATTTCACATGCAGCACTCTGTGGAAAAGGAATCATTCACACATACTTCAATTTTGTTCTCAGTTGCATTAAATATTTTATTCCCTCAATGAAGCTTATACAAGTACCAGTAGGGATTATGATATTAAATAATAATAATGCTCACTCTATAGGGTTTTATTTTACTCATGTAACAACAGTATGCCCGCTTTCACCCGCATATTATTTGGTATCTATAATAAAATAAGTTATTTAATTATTTTTAGCGTCATATGTATAATACAGGATATCCTATACATCAATATAATGTTACAATTATTTACTTCGTAGTCAAAGGTATGTCAGAATGAAATAAATTTTAAAACTTCGAGTGTGATCTGAAACTTAATCGCTTATGGTTTGCGTTTGAGCAAATTCAAGGGGACCGTTTCCTCACAATAACTCCATTTCCGGTTTTCGTCCATAAGGTCAATGTTAAACTTCTACCTCGGTTTTCTCTACATTGATAAGACGTATCCACTTCAAAATTTGCATGCCACCTATAATTCACCTATTGATGTAGAGTTCTAAATTCTATGCAAGACTTATATAACATTCAAGGGGGCCGATTCCGATATCTCAATCAGCTGAGGTCAATCTTTCAGTTATAAAAAATATTATTCGATTTTACTAATGACTACTATAGGCATTGAAAGTATGTACACCTCTGGACACCACGAACGTTACACTTGCCATAATATGCCATGGTGTATTATGGAGACGAACTTTTTAACCGAGCTATTTTCACCAAAAATTATAAATCTATATATCTCACCGTCTTTAGCATGCATGTTTGTAGTTTTATTACAAAATAATGTATAAAAACATACATATCTTATTTAGGAAATACTTCCGGGTGTAAAATTATTCCCACCGGAAGTTCCGTCCAGCTAAATAAAGTACGATAATATTTTCATTCCTGCTCGATCCTATACTATGATATCAATGAAGCTGAAATAAAAAGTTAGAATAATTTGATATGACCTTTGTTTGTGGGCGTTCTCACAGTCTTCTATATTTGGCGAAAAAATTATGTTGAGATGACTAGACGTAATGTTGTTGTGTCCTCAATCAAAATTACGAATGTAAATAATTATTTTAGAATTGCATAAACTTGCAGAAGTAACCAATGGCATAAAAAAAAATAAATAAATAAATAAATAAATAAATAAATAAATAAATAAATAAATAAATAAATAAATAAATAAATAAATAAAAAAAAAACGAAAGTGATTCTTCGTTGTTAAAGATGGGAAGGAGGGGAGAAGTGAGAAAAAAGGTGGACAATTCGTAAATAATTCAGGGGGGAATTAGCCTCTAAAAAAATGTTTAATTAGTAATTATATCCTTGAAGTATTAATCTTGCTATATCCATGGTAATTCAGATATTTAATTTTTTTACAATATTATTACGTTATCGCTAGTATGTATAATATTACTGTGACGTCATCGATAATCTGTACAATATAGCTGTTGTGACGTCATAGTTTGGTTCATTAATTAAAGTATAATGTTTGGCTGACACGCGGGAATAAAAACAGTAGGCGTATAGCAAGCAGTCTCTATTATTTTTTATAAACACGACACTGAAAATCAGATTACAACACGTCCGTCGGTCTTGGCAATTTATACATCCGATTTTTTATATAATATAATATTAATATTAAATTACAAATAATGTATCAATTTTAAAGATAATTATTAGTATAATATTAATTTTTTAAGAATTATTATTTTTCTTTTTTTATACAATTTAATAAATGTATTTTATTATGAAAACAGTAATTCCTTAGTAAACGTATTATAATTTATATCAGTTATTGGGGAAATGTTTTAAGATTTTTTCAATACAAAAGATTATTTTAAATATGAAGTACCGTTATATATTGTGAACGTATAATGAAATGTACTGTTTTCTGTGAAGGTCACAAATTTCAATATTTATTCATTGTACATTCAGCCACAAGGGCTGAGGCTATTCAGGGAATTCAATCCCTCTTTAGCCGTAGTATATACATAAATTTTTGTTGAGATTTTTAGAAGAATAGAACATGAGATATATATAATTACATAGAAAAAAATAGTTTACCCTAAGATTCTAATACAATATGGTATACAATATATATAATGCTGTAGAACAAAAACAGGTGGCACACAAAATGTAGTGGCACGTGATTTACGTTATATGAAACAGAGGGACTTTAGAATTTTTGTTGACGTGCATGATCACAGATAATGCGAGATAAAATTTGAACTTTATTTTGACTAGAAAAGTAATTATAAGCAAAGTAAATTTCAATAAAGGATCCTTTGTAAATATTGATTTGAAAAGCTTCATGAAAGACAGTATAAACTGCTGATTCCATTGAGAATTTAACTCATGTTATGAATTGAAATAATGTATTTTATCCTTCTTACTTAAAAAATGTATTGTATTTTCATAATGGGTCTGTTCGTAAACCATGTACAGTAAAATTTATGTAATATTCCCTCCGGAAGTAGCCGGAAGTATGAAGTTTCTGTCCTTTCTATTCGTATTTCAGCGTTGCAATTTCACTGCTTGGTCAGTACTTCTAACACAAAAGCCTCTGCAAAAATTTCAAAACTGAATTAAAAACAGAAGAGCCACAAAATTCACACTTCCGGCTATTTCAGAAGGGAATTTCAAATTAATTTGACTGTAGGCTCGATTTCCTTGTACACTGGGACATAAGGTCGATCGACTGTAAAAAGTTTATTGGTCAGAGGGTTTACGAACAGACTTATTGTAAAATACATGCAATGTCTAATATAATAAAAAAAATTTAGTGATTATTTTGTTAGGGCTGGTTTTGTTAAGTATCCTACTATAATATTTTAATTAATTACATCAATTAAACTCAACATAAAAAGTATATTATTATGTAATTGTTAATAAAATTAAATGCAATAAAAACTTTTAACACCATTTTAATTAAGATCTGATCATTTTTTTTATTATTTTTAAACTCTTTATATTATATATAGGGATGATGTAATTCTCTAGATTAAACTTATTTTTTTATAACTCTACTTAAAATCCGTTGCAAAGTATCCCTACCTTAAAGATCTAAAAAAAAAGGAACAAAAACAACTTTTTTATGCAACAAAATGAATCAGGACTAGTTTTCTTACGATGGTATAATAAAAAATAATAAATGCTGTTAAAATTTAATTAATGATGTTACATTTCTTAATTACAATAAATACCAAATAAAATATTGAAGAATAATTTGTGTAAAAATAATAATTATCATTACAATTTTTTTTGTAATATCATAAAAAGGTTTAAAGATTTCTTTATTATTTCTTACGTTGTTGTCAGATTTAATATGAATGATTGTATGACAAAATTAATACGTTTAATATATTAGAACAGTTTGGCAACGTTGTTTGATGTACTGTTGGTCAAATTTATCACGATATAGCCTTGTCTGCTAGACATTATTTTTCCTTTTCCCCTCTCTTCTATTAACAATTTTTAGTCTGATATACTAACGATTTTAGTGATTTATTTTCCAAATATCTAATTCGAGTTAAATATAACATTAGTTATAGAATTCTTTAATACTGACGTATTAATTAAAAGTTTCCTTGTATGAATCTTGAAAAAATAAAAAATTTAATATTGATAATCAATAATTATACATTTTATGTTTATTTTGGAAAGAAAATATTATAATTTTTCAAATGCATTTTATGCACTTTTGTGCAATAAATCGAAATGTTTTCAAACAAATATTATAAATTTTAAAATGTTAGTCTCAGCCATTTTTGATTTTGCTAATTTTAAAAGCCATAAATCAATAAAATAATATTAATCGATCATAATGTCTACTAGAACAAAAAATATAATTATTTTATTATCCTATTTACGCTTATAAAAAAAATTATTTTAAAGGATCAGTAATTGTTACAGTAAAGGGCCAAACAAAACATCATGTGTGAAGATTTTTATTATGGGGAGGAGGTATGAGGTATTTTTGTGAGTTTTTGTCCCTTTTCAAAGGGCGCTATACGAAAAGAGAGGGAGAGAAGAGAGAATGAGAAATAGAACTTATAGGGTTCAGGCAGTCGTGTATTTCTCTTCCTACAATGCAGTTTTATAACATACAGGCAATTCCAAGGTACTTACATTAATAAGGTAGTACTAAGGTAATCAAATTATTGGCTTGTTTGGAATCGATTAAATGTAATAAAATATTTTGTTCGTCAATTTATGTTATATACTTACTGCTTAGTTTTATATTATTAAATTATTCACATTTTACTATCATATATTAATTATATATTCAATAATGGAATATTGATTTTAATAAGAAAGTTATTTTAATTTTTGTATTTTTTTTATTTAAAATTCATTCCGTGATAAATTGCCAATTTTGTTCATGTTTTATAATTTTGAATTATAAATTTAATGTTATGGTCGTTGAAGATATTTTATATTAATTTATATTATAGTTGATAAATATGCACAATTTTTTATAATAATTAATTAATATTAATTTTATAATATGAACGTGGTTGAAAGTAAATCAGTCAATAATTTTTTTGTTGCTTACATTTTGAATTTCTTCATGTGCATGCTGATAAAATGAACGTTCATCATGAAGTTGACTCATCCATTTCTATATAAAAGCATTAGAACCAAAGTCCATTCAAATATGCCGAACGTTACTTATTAAAGGGATACATGCCTCAAATTACAAATTAGACAGACATTAAGTGTTGCTCGAGTTTATAATAAACATTCGTATTATTTTTACATGCGCGCGGTGCGACTGTGCGAAGTCGCGCTACAAAGAAAGTCCTTGCTGACATCACAACTCACAGCTAGCACCGATTAGCATTGAGTTGTGACGTCATCAAGGACTTCGTGACGTCATCAAGGACTAAATTTCTTACTTTGAACTGCGACTTCGCACGGATGCATCACGCGTGGAAAAAAATGATGCGAATGTTGATTATATACTCTAAACCCACTTGGTGACTGTCTAATTTGTATTTTGAGGCCTGTATGCCTTTAATGTGGCATAGTTAGGAGAGTTTTTTAAATGAAAATTGAATATATTTAATATCGAAATTTGAATTGAGGTTGAACTTTTTACTTAGTTCTGAGTTCTGAATTCTTTGGTCATTTGAGATTTGAGAAAACAGAGTATATAACTTTATGGCTCAGTTGAGTGTGTAATATGATAGAACTTTGACCTTTAATGACGTACCCTAATTAATTGTTGTATTTATTTAACTTTTCAGTTAATCGAGTTTATAATATTTTATAAATATGATATTTTTGCAGTACACCAATATAGCAATATATGTT
Source organism: Siphlonurus alternatus (assembly GCA_949825025.1). NCBI lineage: Eukaryota > Metazoa > Arthropoda > Insecta > Ephemeroptera > Siphlonuridae > Siphlonurus > Siphlonurus alternatus. Next base: position 16,186,658 of record OX463786.1, on the reverse strand, counting down.
TTTATAATTGACCTATTTTATGTAGTTATTCATATAACATAATTACTTTCAGTGTACTGAGTGAATCTTCAAACTACAATTTTTATTCAATGGTAAAAAAAATAGGTCATGCATACACTTTGTTATTATTATTATTTATACATTGACTTAATATGCAAAATGACGTCATGGCTTTCAATTATTATCCATTGTTTCTCTTATTATTGTATGAATATACAGCTTTATTGCATCATTTAAAATAACATTCAATCGAATATAATTATTATTACAATTCATTTGGTTGGTATATTATATTATTATATTCATTTTTTATTTTAAATTTGAAATGGTTATGAAACTGATGTTTTTATATGCAATATTATTTAAAATAATAATATTGAATTTTATTAATTATTATCTTTATTTCAATATAAATAGTAACGTAATTTAATATTATATAATATTATCATGCAGCTATATTAGTCTCATAATATATATTGATCCAATTAGCAAAAAAGTGTATTAATTAAATTTATGTGCAGTGAATTATTGCGCTTATGTAATGGTTTAGTAATTACTTTTATAGATTTTAGAGCTGTAAAATGCAATTATGATATTTTATAAAATATTTTTGCATAACTTTTTATAATTACTAAAAAATATACATCAAAATATGGATGGATGGTAACTTAATTCGCAAAAGGTGATTTACATAATAAAAAAAAAATATATAGTTATGAACATAACATAATAAATACATAAAGTAATAATTAATTGTTATATTATAATATTTATATTGCAGGCAATTATGAATAAAAATTACCAATTGACTTCGTCATTGGATGAAAAACGTGCATTTACTAATATTTAATGAGTTTAATGTTATATGCATTTTCAGTTTAATTAATATATTCACTGAATCAATAAAAAGGTCATCTAAATATATTAAAATTTTAATCAAAATACTTTTATTTATTCATTAATCCCTCTTTAGCCATAGAATTTTACATAGTTAATGAAAATATTTGTTATTTGAATACATGAATTATAATATTTTTACATGATAAATTGAAATACATAAATAATTGGATACCTAAGGCTCTAATACACAATAATATACAATATATGATGGTTGAAGAAGTTAACAATTTGGCACTGGGATGTACATTATCTGAAATAGTAAGACATTAGAATTTTTGTTGACAAGAAATAGTTTATATAACATAACAGTAAGATTACTAACAAGTAAGTTAATTTGAATTTGAACTAAATATTTATTTTTGACTAGAATTTTAGTTTTTGTACTAATTTTATGATAAAAATGATTATTTTTATTGATAAATATAATACTAACGAAACTTATATTGTTAACAGAAGAAATTTATAACTTATTAATTACGTAACATATACTGATTAAAAGATTATTAAAAAAATAAAATATTTAAAATTGTTGAAATAATTAATGTTAATTAGTTTAATGTTATATGCATTTTCAGTTTAATTAATATATTCACTGAATCAATAAAAAGGTCATCTAAATATATTAAAATTTTAATCAAAATACTGGCGTATAATATAATTTTTAATAAATTTTAAACAATTTTCTATAGCATAAATAATTTAAACAAAAATATTATTCTAAAAAAGAATTTTTGTTCAAAACTTATAAAATTAAATGCAAATTTAATTTGAAATGAAACTACCTCTATAATTTTCTATCATGCCTCTTCGTTTAGGGCTTGCTGGCGTTGCACAGAGGGGGGATAGAGAGGGAGGGGGAGTAGGGGGCTACGACTTATGAACCAAACCAAACCCCACCACACCGTCGTATCTCTCACGTCGCCTTTTACCAGACCTTGGAACACCAAAATTATCATCTCAAATTTTTGTCAGCAATATTCCAGTTCAAATTTAACAAAGATTTATTACTTCATTTTAAATATTTAGTGTACTTCAATTTTATATTATTATTTATTATGTTAATAAGCTAGGATTTAACATTTATTTATAAAATACAAATTTACTTTGATTTTATCGTATTATTTCATATTTTATTGAATCATTTTTCATTGTTTCTTAATAAACTCAATTAAATATTTGATTATATTATAATTAACCATGCATAGTTCTTACATTTTTGTTGTAATTATTGTGAATTTTTTATAATAATTATTTTAATTTATTTTATTGATTTAATTCAGACTAATTTAATTAGACAATGGATTTTAATAAAAAACGTGAAATAAAAAAACATCAATAATTAATATTTGATTTTATAAAATTGAAATTGTAACATCACTCTTTTGTTTTCTTTTTTTACTAATCTTTTCACAAATATAAGATCAACATTAATTTTCATAGACGCCATTGTATATAATATTATGTAAATTCCTTACAAGAATATTAATTCAATACACATTTTAATTAAAAGCTTTAATGGAGTTGTTTGTATAATATAAAAATAATTTTTATCTTGTAGAGACTGCTATGATGATAGAGAAAGCTTTTATTTAATTTATTTTTTGAGTTTTCATTTTAATAATAATTAATTAACATATAATACCACAAAGAGTAAACAGTTTAATTAAATTATAATCGTAAATTATGTTATGGGAATTTTGTCGTAGCAGGGGGGGGGGGGGCAACTACAGCCTCCCTTTTTTTTTTTTACCTTTTGACAATGTACGACCAATTTTTGGGAGCTTCATAGCTAACTTTTGAAATCAGTCTAATCATTTAATTTTAATTAAGGATTTGTAGATACAAACTATTCATGTCATCACTATAAAATATTGTTACGCGCGCGTGCAATGGTTTAAAATTAAAAATTACTCATTATTACACCATCATGCAATGGAGCTTAACATTTTTGCATGCAGAATCTGATAAATAATATTGAAGGTCGAAATTCAATATTTCATGAATTCTATAATGAATTATAAATTCTGAATTAATAAATTATATATAATTATAATTTCATAGAAAATTATTTATTTGTTTTACAAAAACACCTTGATTATTAATTTGACGTATTAATTAATACAAATCACAAAGGAGGACTATTGATAATTATCTGCAATTAATACAGGCTTGCTGCTTTGTTCAGTACGTAAAGTTTCGTCACTCCCCCTTCCCCCTCTTCGCTTGCTGCTGCTCTACGTTTGTCGTCTCAGTACCCTCATGAACACAAAACTCGAGAACGCTTTGACGTTGGAAATACACCATAATATTATAAATATTGTTTATACAGTAAATTTTAGATGTATCAAAATTTTTGAAGTTTTGATTTTATTTGTAATTTAATAACAAATTATTAAATTTAAATATATAATTCAATAATTTTATTTGCATGCAATTAATTTGAAAATATTATAGCAAAATTATTGAGGCAGTTAATGATTGAAATGTTGATAATTATTCATTGCATAACATCACGTGTAAAAAATTAACGTGATAATTAATAATGCAGTGTCATTCATATTGTATTGCAAATTTTAAGGTGTCTTATTTTCATTAAATAAAAAAATAATTTTACAATCATTGGTATATACTCTCATGCAGGTACTTTTTTTAATTTCCATAATTTTTAAATTATGAAAATATTATATTTATATATGTGTAAATTATAATTATATTCCACATGTTACAATAACCGCACCTAGTTTCCTAGAGAGAGAAATGTTCAGATGTTTATCTTGATATCTTCTAAATTTGAAGGTCGACATTCTCTTATGAAATAAGTTAAGTTTAGACTTTATAGAATTTTCAAGTCAACGTAGCAATTTTTGTTTTATACACATAAAATTGTTATTATTATTGTGAAATGTTTTCGAATGTAACAAACATTATTTAAAATATTACACGATATAAGTTTAATGACTCTTGAAAAAAAAAAATGCAATCTGTATTTTTCATAAACATGGGGGGAAGTGTTTATAAAGTTTATTCAAACAAATTTTGTTGTGACGTCATTCATTATCTGTTGTGTAATTACTTCATGTGTATGTAATTAGTATGTCCTTAGCTATTTTTAGTATTTATAAAAAAATATGTTCAATGGAAAGACTAAATTAGAATTTGATTACTATTTTTTTTTATTTTTTTTTATACGTTTACAAACTTACGTACCATAATACAGTTTCCCTGTACATAGTGTACATTGTATGTACATAATATTCTTCAATATATTACTCATCGTGTTCAATTAAAAAATATTATAGTGAAAATTAATATTTATGGATTCCATCGATCAAATGTTGGAGTATTAAAGCGAATTAAAGTCAATTTAGTAATCTTTTACAATAAACAATGGCATTATTGTTTTAAGAAACGAGTTACATAACTTAATATAGTTTCATATTAATTTATTAATATTTTTTTATCTCGTTATAAATATTTATTTTAATATTAAATTTTACATCTGTTTGCACTCAAAATTTGATGACTCATGAATTCTACGAAATACAATAAAAGTTAAAATGAAACATAGTTAAGGATGAATCTCAGTAGGTTGATATCTCGCAATCGTACCGCCTGAATGCAACAAGACTTGCAGGGGACTTAGAACTCACCATCAATAGGTGGCATACAAATTTTGAAGCGAATCTGTCTTATCAGTTTTGTGAAAACTGAGGTAGAAGTTTAACATTGACCTTATGGACGGAAACCGGAAATGGAGCTGTTGTAAGAAAACTGCAAGACTGAATTTGCTCAAACCATAAGCGATTAAGTTTTAGAACATTATCGGTTTTTTAAAATTTATTTCATTCGATTCGTTTGCAGGGAAATATTCTTTGATTCCGAAGTAACTGAGATTAATCGTTAATTGCAATTTTTCAGAATTTTATTATAATATATTATTATCATAAAGAACATATTGAAACCTTTAAATATTCTGCTGCTTATTTATCTTTTTAAGAAGTAATAACATATGCATGCCATTATTATTTACACATTTACACCCTCCCTATTTATAAGAAAATACAATAAAAAAATTCTTTGAGTCATAAATTTTCAATATTACTATAAACAAATTGTTAAATTCAGGACGAATTAATAGTTCGACTTTTGACCTAAACAGTTGATTGAAGTAAATATTTTCCAAATTTGAGTGTTGGAGGATAAACAGAGACTGCTTGTTATTGAGGCAGGCAGGGGGTCTTCACAAAACCCTTGCTGCTGCTACTACTGCCTGGTGGATGTTGGTAAATTTCCGTCTCTGTACCCTCGGAGGCAACAAACACGACTATTGAGTCATCTCTGCTGATACAGACAACATAAGGAAAATGTAGCTGCTGCTTCCATATGGATTCTGATATTAATTATGCAATATTTATAATGTTGAGACACTTTTTATGTATTATAATATTTATTTCATTTTTTAAATTATTTATTATTTTTATCTAAAATAATTAATTTATTAAACAATTTACTTCATTGTTGAGAGTGATTTTTCTTCAATTTCACTTCGTTCTAATTTTATTTATTATATCTCCCAAGTGTTTTTATGAATACTCTTCAATATATAATCAAAATACTGCTTGAAATTAATTCATGAATGCTATATTTGCTGTAATATCTTATTGTGATTCATATTGAATAGATAAAAAAAATTAATTAAATGTCTAATTATTAAAAATAACAAAAATAAATTGTCATCATATTTGATTAATTTCAAATCAATACATTCCAGTGATTCCAGACTTTGATATTTTCGATTTTATAAACAATATAAGTGCGCAATTAATATAAATTAGAACGTAAATATATAGTTTAACAAATGTAAGATTACCACCGGAAGTAGCCGGAAGTGAATGAATTTTGGCTGAATTATGAATATAAAAGCTCTAAGACTTTGCAGAGAGGTTGAAATCCCTAATCTCTCTGTAAAGTTACAGGTTCAAAACTGAATTAGAAAGTTCAGAATCCTTCCACTTCCGGCTACTTCCGGTGGTATTCTTTCATTTGTTGAACTATATTATACAATTAAGTACTGATGAGCATACAATCGATTTTTAGGTATCCATTTTAATTTTTTATATTATAGACGAATAAATATTATAGAGTTAATTAAGCTAAGCCAAAATAATATAAAAATTGTAATTGATATTCATGTTATATAATTTGATAGTTAAATTATATTATTTTTTTCTGACAGTAAAATTCTAGCTCTCTAGTTTATTTTATATATTAAATTGAAAGAAGAAGAAATCCATATCTAAAAGTCTCCTCCTTATTTGAAATGTCAACATGACTTATAGAGAAAGAGAACACGCGACGATATAATAACCAATGTATATTGCAACAAGGATATATACTGATAACAAAAATTTAACACACATTATATTACAAATTGCGTGAAATATGTTCGTATTATCAATAGTGTTCTACTGGCATTGAGCCAAGTTTTAAAAGCACTTTTGTATCTTGTATATAGTAAAACAAATATTAACATACTTTTCAACTGTTTTGAATTTAAAGTATATTTAATAAAAATTATAGTAATTAATCGAGAATTAATTATTTTTGTTTAATTAGTACGGTATAGAATCATTGGAGTACAGTACACTGTAAAAACGGTATAATATACATATGATTGTGTATTATTTTGGATGGCACATGCCAATGTAAAATATTTAAACATATTACTTGGATTGATTGATTTTTTTTTTTTTTCATCTTCACACTAAAAACAATGCCCATATAAATAATTTAATTTTACATTTTGTTAAATTTGTTTAATGATAGAATATAATTATATATAATTTATTATATTAGGTTTCAAAAGTTTCAAAACTATAGTTGTATATTATACCAAATGAATTTGTATCAAATTTGAATTATTTGGGGTTGGAATATCGACCTTAAATTAAATTTTAGTGTGTTATATATTACATACTAATATTAGATCCCATTGGACATATTTCCATGTGCAATACTATCACCATGTTATTTAGCATTAATAATGTCATGGTACAGATTTAATATTTTTAATTATTAAATTTAATTGATTTAAAGTTTGTTTGATTTAAACTATAACTATACTGTTTTGAACATGAGTATTCCCTATATAGTTGTATCACGTATATATTAATATATTGTTAGTGAAATTCCATACATTACTCCATCAAATCGATTTTGGTATAATTGAATCTGAGTAGCTTACATTACAACATTCTATATAATCTCATATATAATATATAATCTTGTTGAAGTAGAGATATACGATATCATTCTATTATATTTAATCAACTTATTACTAGTGCTTTTATTTTTGATTGATTCCAAATTCATGATTTTTTTTTAAAATTAACATTATTTTAAATTTTATAATACATGGCGATCAAATAGGATTTAAATTATTAAAATGTTAGTTTCTTATAACGAAATGTATAGTGAATATACAGTCAGTGTGTATTACCATTTCTATATTATATAAGGTGCTTGCACGAACAACACAACTTGTACCATTATTATATTATTATATGCAACTACTTTTATACATTGCATATCAGGGGTCCACAGGGGAAGAGAGCAAATAGGGCGTCATGATGATGACATGCATGTACCGTATATATGGTACACAATTTTGCATGTAGGTAAAACTTTAAAAAGAAAATTTAATATTATAAATTATTTTAAAAGAAAATACAAAAATATGAGTTTTATATTTGTAAATTTTTGCTCTCAGAATTTTGAATTTCCTTTTTTCCTTTGTTTTAAATAATGTGTTGATTGATTGGTTGGTATTTTGGGGTAATTGACACATTTTGGTCATGTATGCCCCCTTTAATAATGTGGGTTATGCTAAACACAAATTGACAATTAAATTTTATCAATTCAATTAGTAAATCCATAATCATATTTTATATATAATTAATACTGCATACCGCATTATCGTTTGTAGGTTTTTATATTTAATGCAATGACACATCAAAGTATACACACATATAATTATATATATATAACATATAATTGAACAGTATGCAGGAATTAAAATATATATATATATATATAATTAAAAAGTATATTTATTTATAATTTTAAATTTGTAAACGTTTCCCTGTGATCTCATGCAGACTTATAAAAAAAACTTTCAATAATTATTTTTAAACATTCTGACGTCACATGCAAGGGGGCTATAATAAATATTATTTGTCTATTTGAATTTTATTACTAACTAATCACTTTACCATTAAAGTAAAATAATAATTTGAAAGTAAATTCAATCAAAGCCACGTCATTGATGAGTTTGCAAGAAAACTTTTTTTATTTTGAGTGTATTGATTCGAGCAGTATTTAATTTAGAAAGATAAGATGTTATCTTCATTTTTTGACACTGATAAACGTTATTGACACTTCCATTTTAGCTCACAGTGCAATATAACGTTTAGAAATTTAAAGGGGGAATGAAATTACATTTCAATTCTAGTTTATTGCTTATTTGGAAAAGGTTTAACAGTGTAAATAGTTAATTTTAAGGCTAGTCTCAAATTAGATGAGTAAAAAAAATATGTATTTTGTTTCCTATAATGTAGTTTTAATATTTCTTGATTAATTTATACATAATTATTTGCTGTAATAGAGAGATGCAAAGTCCCCCCCCCCCCCCCGAAAAAAAATTTTTTTTTTTCGTTTTACCTTCATATGTATACATATACTGAGTACTGTACCATGGTCCACAAACAGATCAGGGGTTAGCGTTTACGGGTTGTCCGTAATAGGTTAAGTAAAATACATCAAATTGACGTAATTACTATTTTTGAGGGTAGATTACTCTTTAGGGTAGATTTCTTTTTATATCATCATCATATGATCAAAATTTAAAATGTGCAGTAACTGTTGCAATTTGCAATGCATGGTTCCATGTGATAATTTGGTTATATACTTATTTCAATTATTTGCAAAAAAAAAAAAAAAAAAAAAAAAAACTAATTTTCTAATAACAAGTAATTTTAAAAACGGTTACAATGAGTTGCATTTTCTTACCGAGTACAAGGAGAATAAAGCACGTACTTGGTATATAAGAGATCATGATTATACACTTCATGTTATAAAAAAACAATGACATGCTTATGTACTTTTACTACTTTTTTTTATGTCCTCAATTAATTAACTATTGTAATATTTACTGATAACATCGTGTGTTTTTTTAAATGAATTTTTATAGCTCAAAATATTTTTTTTTTTTCTAAATTACTTATTGATTTTTATACTGTAACTTTTGACGTTTAAATAACAAACTATAGAAGATAATACAGTACTAATAACTTGTAAAGATATTATGATATTATGAAAATCAATATTGATTATTTAAATTTTTTATTACAGTCTTAAATACAACAGGCACGAATTTAGATTATATATATTATATTAAAGATTTTTATAAATAATCTCTGTCTCTAATTCTATTGTTTGACAATTTAAGTCTTTGATTTTTTTTTTTTTTTTTTTAAACTTGGGAATTTGCCAAATTTGCCAAGAAATAAAAAATCGTTCCTTCAACATTAAAATTTATTGAATATGCACATATTTGCAAGCAGATTAGTATATGTAATCCTACAGCAGCACTAGTACGTAAATTAGAGCTGTCGGCTCTTTTTACATTTCATGCTTATGTTGCAATGTTGTACAGACATGCACAATAAAAACGAGTACTCCATGCAAGAATAATAACATGTTTTATTCATTGTTTATATTGCCTTTATTAAATTTTCTAATTTACATCCGGATAAAATACCTCAACTTATGTTAAAGATATTACAGGCAAATTGATATGATATTCCTTCCGGAAGTAGCCGGAAGTGTAGAGTTTCTGACCCATCTACTTGCATTTTAGCACTGTATTTTAGCACATGATATTACGACAGCATTTCTATTTCAAGTCTCTTTGCAAAGTTTCAAAATAGAAACAGAAAAGCTACAAACTTCACACTTCCGGCTATTTCCTGAGGGAATATCAAATTAATTTCTTCCAACCACCCTTAAAATCGTGCTGCAAAACACTTATTATAACGTCATAGTCATGTAAATATTTAAGATACAAGTCTATGACGTCACAGAAATTATACAGTATGATTTTACCTATACATAAATAATATGACGCCATATTTCTTACGGGGTAAGCCAGCATCTTTATAACCTCGGCCGAGTACAATTTTAAAAGTGTTATAAATAAATAGAGGGTTAATCTATAAAAATATCGACAGTATATTGTTGTCATACGGCATGATTCGAGCTTGTTATCTAAGGTAGAGATAATACGGATCAGCTGGCCCAATGCTAAAAAAATCCCATTCATAAAAATTATGAAAAAAATTTACAATGTTCTCCTCTACATCCCCTATCAGTAGGTAAAATATCAGGTATACAAAAACGAGCTAGTTTTTGAGTTATTAATTTTTAAAGTTGACTAATTTAACATGGAAGTTCCATTTCTCCATGTTAAATTAGTCAACTTCAAAAATTAATAACTCGAAAACTAGCTCGTTTTTGTATCCCTGATATTTCACCTACTGATAGGAGATGTAGAGGAGAACATTTTAAATTTTTTTCATAATTTTTATGAATGGGATATTTTTAGCATTGGGCCAGTTGATCCGTATTATCTCTACCTTCAGTTGTAAATATGAATACAACAAAAAGTCCATTATTTTTTATATTTATATTGCAAAACGTAAAAATACACATCATAATTATGCAATAGACAAGAATATATTCATCTGTACAGAGGTTCTAGCAATTTCTGCAATTCTTTTTAAATTGGTTTTAAATGCTATTGATATAAAATATAAAATCGATTAAATATGACGTAATGGCATATAATAAATTCATTTCTTTACCTACAAATTCAGTCATGCATGCATGATAAAAAAATTATTAAAATTAATAAGTAATACTTAAATTAATTAAAAAGTACTTACAGTAATTTATTTTTGCTGCATTATAAAATAAATCAGTATGTGTCAATATTATAATAATGAAAAAAAACTTCAAATCTTAATTTAATTATTAATTAATTTATAAAGTAAATCAAACAAAAAGAAAAGTTTAACTTAATTGAATAATTTTTTTGGTTATCATGTTTTAATAAATTTATTAACTTTGATCGTTGAAACAATAATTAGTTGGTTGCCATGCCAACCCAAAGAGAAAGAAAAGAGGTATATAAAGAGCTTTATACTCTCTACAACGCTTCAAACAACTGGAATTTTCATACACTATCAAGATCTTCTTATAATATAATATGCTACAATTATTATTGACTTAAAATTTTTCATTGTTTGTTCATTAAAACAAATTATATACACACACTGAGAAAAATATTACTGTTTTTATGTATATAAAACTTTTACTTTATTTTCATAATTAATGTAAAACAGGTATTATTAAATTAATTAGAAAACTTTATAATAATCTAACTTTATGAACTTTGTTTTCTGAAGTATGTATTTCAGATATAGGTTTATTTATAGTATTAATTATATGTATAATATATAATATATTATGATGTACACATTTTGGTCATGTATGCCCCCGTTGTGATTTAAAGTTATAGTACAAAAATTATACTATATATGACTTTAATTCCAACACCAGTTTATATTATACAGATAGATTATTTTTGTGTTAATGACTTATTAATTTTAATAATTAAAATTATCTCATTATTATATGTTCGTATATATATAGGTATTTAAAATTAGTTATAAAGTTGTATATACATATATTATATAATACTCCAATTAAAATGATGAATAGTGTTCTTTATATATAATACTTAGTACAAAGTAAATATTAACATGAAAGTTTGTATGTTATGAATAATCAAGTAAATTATTCAATTAGTCTTATACATAATTATTATATTAAATATTAACCAAATTATGTAGTGTAGAAAAGACATAACTCCATTACTATTATTACTAAAAGTTCATGTAATAAAAATGTCTTTAAAGTGCATAAGCGGTAGTGAATATAACCAGTGTATGATATAACCTTTGAAAAAATTGGGGAGGTTAAAGCTCTCCAATAGCACCCTCACCCCTACACATATATATTTTTTTTTTGGGTACCTATAGCTTTCAATATCTTTTCAACCCTTAAATTTTTTCACTCGATTGATTTTTAGAGTATTCTTGAATTTTATTTCATTCATTTTTTTGTGTGTGATAGAAATATCTTCTATGGCTAAAAAGAAAAAAAATTTGATACTGAAATCCTAAAAAAAATCAATTTTATACTTCATTTAAATCAATATTGCATGCCAAAAAAAATTAATAAAATCTTCAATGACGATATCTTTTAATTAGATTACGTCAATTCATATAACTTGGTAAATACCAGCATATTATTATGTTATTTTATACACAGAAGTATTTACATAACTATATTGCTGTTGTACTGCATAATCTACAGTTTAAATGATTATTTTTATCATGGTTTTGACTTTTAACCTATAAGAACATATCGCATGTTATGTACATAATGATTCAAAGTGATGTTGTACTTGTATTATAGATGGAAATCTGAGCTATATTTCATGTAAATATCTTCAATCGTGGAAGTCATAATTTTTCATCGTAAAGAGAAAATATTAAAATTAAAAATAGTGCATGCAGCTGCGTCCTAATTATTTTGTCTAAAACGGTATTTTGTATACTTCCTGCACTCGAACAGTAGGCACACAGTACTTGGATATAAATTCGATCGATTTAAAATATGTGCACAATTAGAGGGTTTAAGCGAATCCATTATTTATAATACCAAAAAGCTTGCAGTGTACGCGTCCTATATAAACTCTCTGATAATGATAATACATATGATAAAGGAATGTAGCAAATTTAAAAAAGTATTCGGATGCATTTTTTGAAAGTCATAAAAAAAAATTGAAATTATTATTTTCTATAGTATAAAAATATTGTTAATTGTGATTGATTATTTAGTTTAAAAGTTAAGTATTAAATAATATTAAGATATAAAAATGTGTATACACGTTTCATGTAAAGCATTTTTATAAAGAATCGTTGATGGCATTTTTTTAACTATTTTTTTATATTATGTAATGTAGTGTGTTGTTTTGCATTTGAATTAAAATTCTACTTTATATTTTTAATATTTCCTCGCAATGCAGCTAGATTAATTTCTTATAATTATAATCGTAAAACGAATTAATTTAAAGAAAATAATTATATTATATTGTAATTTATTTTCTTAAACAGACTTCCTTGATTTTTTTTTTTATTTTATTTAAAAATCCTTTAATCTACTGAAGTGCTTTAATACCTTAAATCTTAATGATATTCAGATAATATATAAATTAATTATTTAAATTGTTTTTTTACTTTCAAATTACATTATAATTACAATTTATTGTATATAATTATTTTATTGATAAAGCTTATAATCTATAAATTAAAATAATCAATATTTATATTATAGATATTGTTAACTCTTAATTATTTATAATAAAAATATTACACTAGTTATTGAGTCATGTATCAAATAATAATAGACACAATTTGATGACGTAATCCATATTATTATAGTTCATTATTAAACACACATGAAAGTGATTTAATCGCTAAAATTATCATCCTGTTAAATTTTTTTTTTAGTTAAAGGTGTGTTATACTTGTTATCACGAGGTTCAAAATGCTAATCAAAACGTTATGTTGGCCCTACCCTATAGTACATTTAAATTATTGTGTAAACCGGAAGTTCAACTGGAAGTCTGAAGTTTATAGTATATTACAGTCAAATTTATGTAGCATTGCTTCCGGAAGTAGCGGCCGGAAGTGAGAAGTTTCTGATCGTCTTGTTTATGTTCGAGTCTTGAAAATTCACAAACATGTTAGTACTTTTCTTATATGAACCTGCAGCTAAAATTGCAAAATTCAAATACGAATTGGAAGGATAATTTCCGGTTACTTCCGGTGGGAATTTTAAATTACATCGACTGTATAATAATTTTGATACTTACGAAGGGTCAATTTTTGTAATAAATAATATCTACCAAGTTTTCGTATTGATAAGGGTTAGTTTCTATATACTTCCGGTTGATAGGCAAGTTGATTATACTGTATGTGGGAAAAGGGGAAAACTAAAAGGAAACATTTTTCTAACATTATAAGGAAATAATATTCTCTTATATTTATAAATATATAACATGTTGTTATATTATAAATTGGATACTATTTATAATATATAATGTAATTTTGTCAAAATGGAATCATATTCATAAATTTTAATTAACATTATTTTTAGTTTACAATTTACAAATTGTAAAGCAAATAATTAATATTTAATAAATTTTATGACAAATTGTAAATTTGGTCATATTTTTTTAAATCAATACCGTCCTTTTGTGATATACATATAACAATGCATGCATTATCCAACATGTATAATAAATATAAAATAAATGTTGGGTTGTTTTATGATGCGTAATAAAATTATTATTTTTAAAAGTATAAACATTATATTTATTTATTTTTAATATTAAATTTCTGATATCATGTAAAAAATATATTTACATCAGTATATGAATGTACTGTCCTGTAATTTCAATTTATTACATGCGGAAATCATATACGTTAATACTTTTATCATAAACACATGTCCTGCTGTAAATATTAAATAACAGAGCTATATTTTTATATAATTATATATAATAATAACAAAATTTTCGTCGTATACATTAATATTATTATATTGATCACTTCAGTAAAAACACAACCATAAAAAAAGACAAGACAAAATCAATAAAATGTTATATCGTCATACCATATTAATTTATAAATTGGAGACAATTTTCTACAAAATATATGTGTAATTATATTAATTATATACTAGTTATATAGCTGCATGACATAAAAGACATATACTTTAATATAAGAACAACAAATTTCTATAATAACCATACACAAAAAATTATTTAATTAATTTTTCTAACCATTTTAAGTTTCTAAATTATCAAGTTTCTTATAATTTTTAACTAATTTGTTTTTAAATGCTTTCTCATCTATCATTCTCTTTTTTTAAGTAAATTTAAACTCCAGTATATAGTATGGTCACGGCATAGCAATAAATCATGTATGAAAATAAAACATCATTGTAGAAGACGAACTAGACTACTATAAAAGCAAATAAATTTGCAAATTGATAAATTGAAATTTAGATTTTAAATATTTTTTTACTTCGATATAATTATGCATCGAATATGCATTATTTATTTATTTTTTTTATTTTTATTTATTTATTTATTTATTTATTTATTTATTTATTTATTTATTTATTTATTTATTTATTTATTTATTCATTCATTTATTTATTTGTTTATATTTTGCTGTATGACATGACTTTTATTAAAAATAATTAACACCAAGGGTACTTTCAAATAAAAATAATTCAAATCATCAAACATCATCACAGATCCATTATTATTCAATTCAATCACTTTCAAACATGCAAAATTAAACATTGAATAAATATATTAATATTTAAATAATATTATAATTAATTCATGTAATATAAATTACCTTTTTAAAAAATTCTTATTAAATTAAAGATTTTAACAAATTGATATAATAAAAAAGTTTTATAATTAAAATCATTATTACCATATTATAATAATATAAAATTAATAAAAAAAATGTGTTTTAAAAGATTTAAATCTAGTTGGGAAAAAGAACGTTTTTATTATTGATCACAAGGCATCAACTTTTTGTCGCTTCTCTCTACTGCTGCTTATATTCGTTTGGTTCTTTTTTCTTCTGTAAAGAGTAGAGAGGGAACCTCGCCCCCCTTGTGGAATCTTAACTTCATACTCGCAAGCTTCCAAGATAAATAAATATTATAGGTATTACAATTTTAACATTGTTTTTTATGTAGTATCACAGTAAAATAATACTAACTGTGGGGGGTCATAAAATACTAAATTACAAAAAAAATAATAATAATAAATCAATGATTTAATGAAAGTAAGTAAGTAAATAATTAATTTTTAAATTGAATTAAATATGTTACATATTTTATGTAATAATTGACGTGATCCATGCCAGGCGCGGATCCAGGGGGGGAGCTGGGGGGGCTGCAGCCCCTCCCGAAATTTTGGATTTAACATGGGCAATATAGGCATTTCCCCCACTCCAATTTGTTTTTTAACATTAGCCTTATGGAGGCAGCCCCCTCCGAATTTTTTTTCTGGATCCGCGCCTGATCCATGCTGTACAGCCTATGATCGAAATAAAAATTTGAATTTGAAAATAAATTAATATTATAATACAAAAAACAGTAAATTATTAAATTTTTTATGTAATTTGAATGTTGTATTTGGAAAATAATTAATTTTTCACTAATGTATTATGCAATTTCTATTTTCTCATACCTATATACACTGTTTAATTATAGTGCATTCTTTTTATATTATTTTGAATATTATTTACGCATGTAATATATTATTATAGAAAATAGTTAAACTGGCTAAACAACTGCTGTATTATTCTATAATAATTTTATTGCTAGGGACTTTTCAATTTAAGAAAAGCAGGGAGTTATGATATATATTTTTTGCATTTTACATATTGACATAAAATTTTAAATAAAAATTCAATTTAAAACATGCAACATACTTTATGACCGGAAATAGTAACTAAAACTTATCATTTGTTCATGCTATCTATTTATATAGTCAAATCAAGGTAAAAGTCCCACCAGAAGTGAAATTTAATGTTTTCAGCTTTCCTTTGGGCATGTCTATAACTACTAGTATATATGGGGATGGTATATAATACAAATGCTGTCATGTACTTGTCTTCTTTGCAAAGTTTATAGATTCAAAATATAATCAACTGAGAACTGTAATTTTCACTTTGTTTCAAGATTTATTATTTATTTTATCATGCACTAGCATAAGGTTATAGATAAAAAAGAGGAGATGAACAAAATTCCCAAGCTGCTAAAATGAAAAAAATTGCAAAAATTCAGATGAACTATAACTTGAGCATTACAAGACATTTGTAGAGAAACTGCATTAAAATTACAAAATTCCCTCGATTATGGCGCTAGATGCATATATTATTGAGATCATCGTTAGGAGATTATAGCGTACAGTCAAATTTATGTAATATTCCTGCCGGAAGTAGCCGGAAGTTAGATGTTTTTGGCCGTCTTGTTCATGTCCGAGTCTTGAAAATTTGCATACATGTTAGTACTATTCTTATGTACCTGTAGCCAAAATTTCATAAGAGAAATGCGATTAGGAAGGTCAAAAACCACTCACTTCCGGGTACTTCCGGTGGAAATATCAAATTAATTTGACTGTACTGTACAATAACTTCCATAGTAATTCGTCCCGAAATATTTAACATTAATTTTGAACCATCCATCTACACTTATGTCGCTTTCAGAAGTATATACTGATGAATATAGGGTCCACGGTTTGTACCCTACTGTGGTTAATTGAAGCGTAGAGAACATGTGCCTTCTCCAACCCCCCACTTTCCCCCTCTGCTGTAGTAGATAAGTAATGGAGTTATATATTTAAATTGTCTTACCTCCTTTAATGTAAGAACCTTGCAGTGCACCTAGCAGGCCGTGTTAAATAAATAAAATAGAACTTTATCGTTTTATGTAATGTTTAAGTTTCTTTTATAAACTATATAATTTTATTTTAAATTTTTACGATCGATATTTTTAATGTTCTTAATTTTAGTATAACAGAAAAAGAGGAATACTTATAATTAATTCTCATTAAAAAAAAAAAAAAAAAAACTTTTTGTTACAGTAATTTCCATTTTATATAAATTATGTATAAAACTTTTTTTTTACCGACACAAAAGGGATTATATTTTTCAATCGTTGACAAATTTATGTGATCGATTTCTTTATACAGTAAAACATTGTCGTTATAAATATGTCAAGATAGTAATTGTAATTTTTTTTTTTATTATTATATAGAAATTTATGAATCTGTGAAATGAATTTATCGTTAATTTTCTATTGTTTAATTTTAAATCAAAACTTTTCCTACATAAATAATTAACTTCAAAGCTTTACATGCATGATATAATTTTATATAACAAATAATAACATGAAATCTGTTGTCTTCGATTATATCTTTAGTAAATACTTTTCAAAATTGCATGACTGAATATTTTTTCAGAATTTCCCCTTTTTTCCAGTTTTTCACTTTTTATATTATTATATATGAATAAATCTCCAAATAAAAATAATAATATTGCGAAACTTTGTTATAATATATTTTTTATTCTTTTACTTTTACAAACAGCTCAAATACAGACAAAACAAAAAGTGTTTTATTACATTATTATATCATCATCATTATTTTTTTTTGTATAAAAAGCAAAGAAATTGTGTCAAATTTTGCTGAGATTAATGGCCGTAAGTTGCAGCCAACCTATCTTGGAAAAATCCGACAATTATCCGAGAATTTTAATGTTAATTAGTAAATAATCCACGGATAATCCTCAGATTATTCTCGGATAAGTGGCTGCAACTTACGGCCATAAGACTAGATCATACAAATGTTTGTTCATTATATATAATTTTATCTTATTTTGTTCTACAGTTTAATTGTAATTTCTTTAAAATTTGTAAACTGCGTAATATTATATGCGAAATCAATAGTATAATATTTTTAATTTAAAATATTTAAATCAATCCAAAACATCTTGTATTTTTAATAGGAAACAAATTTCATTTTTATATGTCAATATATTTTATAATAGGCCGTCAGGTTTTGTTATTTTGCATTGAGGCGAAACATCGCCTGGCATTTACATCATTGTTCATGTATTTATTGATCGATTTTCTCTCTCTCTCTCTCTCTCTCTCTCTCTCTCTCTCTCTCTCTCTTTGTGTGCTCTCATGTTAAAATTACAGTTTGATAGAACGATTTGATTTAGTATTCCATTATTTGATTGCTGTAAATCTGGTTTAGTTTTTAATTAATGAAGTTATTAAATTGACAATAAAAAAATATTATCTCTCTTCGCATCATGCGTGTATATTATTTTAATTAATATAATAGTTTTTTTTTTAATAATTGATAAAAAAAATGCGATGAATTAAGAAGAATTACATTAAATATTATGTATTTTTATAACAATTTTTATTGTATTTAATGTTTTTTTATATCAAAATTTATAGAGATTAAAATTTTACTAAAAATGTAATTGCATATGCATTGTACAGTCGTCGTCTTAGAAAATTCCCCTCTTGCAGTCTTGTTGATCACCATGCTCTACTTTATTCTATTATAACGAGGCATGCATGGTGATTAACAAAACTGTAAAGGGATATTTTTCCGAGGCGATGACTGTACTATTTTTTGTAGATTACATTCCACTAAATAATTTGCAAATAGCTATAAAAACAATTAAAAAAATGTATTTCAAAATTATCTGTCTCTATATTGACTATTCATAAACAGTTAAACACAAATTAAATGATTATATATATGCCGTGCAGCATGTATACTTGATTTTGAGTTATAAAATTACTATGTATGCTTTTTGTATACCAAGTTATATAATAATTATATAGTTATACATAAAGTATCACTAATACGGTTATAATTCATATGAAAATGAGTAAAATTTTATTTCAATTTTCACTATTAAAAATATTTATAATATTAAACAGAAATCTCTCATTATAAATCGAGCGCATGAGTTAATCATAAACCATAAACTCATAATCGATGCAAAAAAATATGACATGTGCAAAAGAGGATGGTTTAAAATTTAAAATATGTCTAATGGGAATTCCTGCGCCCTCTTCTTCCGGCCTGTTTGAGAATATGTCATGAAGTAATATTTCATCGCCGAGTATTGATCGCTTCATTACTTCTATAAACTACTTACTTAATTGATATCTATTTGTGGATTATAACATTGATTAAAGAATATTAACAACAATTTGTTTTATAATGGAAATCCTTCATGATATTTTTTATTACATATTTCGATAGAACAACTCGAGTCAAATTTAAATTTTGTCAAATTTTTTTAAACCTCATAACACCCTCAAAATCCAGGGGGAAAATGTTATGACGTCATAGTCACAGTCTTTCCCTATGCTTGTGTGTTAGATATTTGCATGACTATGACGTCACAGCGTTTTGCAGCACGATTTTAAGGGTGTTATAGGGTAAAAAAAAATCTGAAAAAATTGAGAACATTATAAGTATAGTTCGAAGTCTTCCGGCCAAATATGTATTTAAAAAAATCATGAAGGTTGTCCATTATTAATCCATTGCAGTGAACTCATGTGTCATTATAAAGCCTTATTTATACTTGTATGCATGCCAATTAATATTATATTTATTTCATTTCTCAGAATATAATATGTATGGGAGTTTTAAATAATATTTTATAGTTCTAGTAACTATTATAATTTTATAAGAAAATCACAATAGTCAATGCTTCCACAATATGTTTTTAAAATATAATAAATATTACATTATATATTACACGTTATTGACTATTCGGAAAAGATTTTAGCTTTAAAAAAAACTTAAGTATCAGATATATTTAGTACTCGGCTTAAGCTGTAACTTAATATCAAATTTTAGTACTATAGAAATTTATTACTAAACTTATTCAAAATTCTTTGTTATATTTAGTTTGCACGTGTTCTGGTTTATAGCTTCAAAATTGCTGGATAGTGTTATTTTATCGTACATGATAAGGATTCATATTGATATGTGATTTATGTTGTATATTAGAATTAAACTTGGACTGTGCTAAAGCAAACTTTGTGATCCTGCTGGCATTTCATTTCAAGATGATAAGTAATAACGGTATACTAAAAGCAATTTTATATGAAATAAGTTAAAATAAAAATTTAGTAAAACTTTCATTTATTTAAAAAAATCATAATGGACAACATACATGAAAAAAATTTATTGCAGAAATGAATAGAGGGTACCAAATTATGCTACTCTGATTTTTTTTCAGATTTTTTTGAAATCCAGAATTATTTTTAAATAATTATTGAAAGTGCGGCCACGCCCCCTGGAAGCGTCAATAGGCGTCCAGCCTCTATCCTTTTTATTAAGGATTCATGGGTGCCAACTGAAATCACAGAACTTTCAATAATTATTTAAAAATAGTTCCGGGACTCAAAAAAATCTGAAAAAATTCAGAGTAGCATAATTTGGTGCCCTCTATTTATTTCTGCAATAAAAATTTGTCATGTATGTATAGTAGCTGTTATAGATATTATCATGCAGCTTTCCGAAGAATTCTAGCATTCCAGCATGTATTTTGCAAAAATTCCTTTCCAAAATAACCCAATAATTATATAAAACCATATTGATGAATTTGTTCGAATGATGCATTTTTTTCTTAGTATAACTGTATGGCACAAAAGAGATGATATTGACATAAAATGTATCATAATATTTTTTAAAAATTACGATTTTGCAATAAAAACACTTGCATGAACAAAATATATTATAACAATTGATAAAAAGGTAAATAACAAAATTAATATAAATTAATTTATATTATTTATTGTTCTCTCTGTTTTCAACATTTGCATGCAAAGTGTGTATTTACAAGAAGGAAATGGGAGCACTCGTCTTGTACAGTATATACATACATTATACACAGTATATCGCTACTCTAATAACCTGCAATGTATGCAGTATTCATGAAAGTTACATTAATTTAATATCATGTCCCTCGTACTAGATCATAAATTCAAATATTTAATTACTTAATTGTTGTAATATATGATATGATATTATTTCTATATCTATAGAGAAATAATTGTGACAATTTCTTTTATATTGTATATAATGATACTATTTTTTTCCATTACAGCTCGAGACTTGTTAATTATAATTTATTGTAATTAATTTGATGGATTATATAACAATTTTTTTATTTAATTTAATATAATTATAAAACTTGGGAAAATAAGTACTTACAATTTTTAAATAGATTTTATCTCAATAAAAAAAGATTTCATATATAGTAATTAGTAAGTAGGTGTACCCAGTTAGGGTTTGATTTATTTTTTTATTTTTTTTTTTTATATTTTATCTAGGGTAAATAAATAAATAAATTTTAATGTATTTCAGTTCTTCATTTAAAATCACTCACAACATATGAAATCGATGAGAAAAATGCGATTCCACATCGAATAAAGGAACACAACTCAATATTATAAAAAAAAATCATTATTAATATTTTGATTTGTTTACAAATAATTCCCTCGGTGCTACTTTTTTATCAAATCTTATCGGGTACTTGTAATTACTAATTTCAATAATTTCATACTGCTTTGAATCACCCCGAATCTTCCGAAACCCTAACTTGAGCGTTTTGCGGGCTCTTCCGAAACGGGGGTGGCCACGGCCTTTTAATCCATCCTGGCAATTGCCTGCGACTGAGGGAAACGTGGAAACCTCAGCCAAGATGGACCCTACAGCTTTTATTAATGAACTGGAAGAGATATCGTCCAAAGCCAGAGGAACCACATAATAGAAAAGTGTAACGATTTACCCCTGGGTGGGAAACGTGGTTTTTGTTGAAAATGGCCAGTATGGTCATGACCCATCCAACCGCGCTTTGCTTTGCTCGACTTCGGTGATCTGACGAGACCCGGTCAAACGCACTGCCACACCTCCATTATATATGGGTATATGCATGCAATTTCAACTATAATAAGCATTAAAGAAACACGCTTATAAATAATAAATTACTATACATTAATAACATTATTTATACTGTACAGTGCGGCTGCCATGTCACTTCATTAGTTTATCTTTGAATTTAAATTCAAAGTAAAAAAAGAAAGAAAAAAAAAACGTTTTTGTTGCTGAAAAAAATTAACTTCATTATTTTGTTGTTCTTGTTTTACAACAATGTTTTATTTCATTTTCTCAACTTTTAATTTAAATATGTATTATATTTTTTTTCTTTGTGTGCTAAAAGTATATTCTGTATTATAAATAATGAGGGAAAAGGGAATTTAATTTTTTTATTCATTACAATAAACAATTCTGGATTTCATAAAAAGTTTTTTTTTTTTTTTTTTTACTGCTGAAAGAGTTTTGACATGAAATAAATATTTTTGATGCTGGACTGTTGACTTACATAAAGAATAATTATAATGCAATAATTGTACTACTGTATATCAAAAGCTATAGACAGCTCATTGTGTATTTTAAATTGTAGTTCATATAATATTTGTAGGAGGTGTGTGGCGCAGTGCGTTTGACCGGGTCTCGTCAGATCACCGAAGTCAAGCAACGCCGCGCGTGGTTAGTAGTTGGATTGGGTGACCATTTTCAACAAAAACCACATTCCCCAACCAGGGGTAAATCGTTGTGCTTTTCCACTATGTGGTTCCCCTGGCATAAGACTATTGCACTTCCGGTTCATTGAGTTAAGCTGTAGCGTCCATCCTGACTGAGGTTTCCACGTTTCCTCAAGTCATAGGCAAATGCCGGGATGGATTGTAAGGCCGTGGCAACCCCCGTTAGGGTTTCAGAAGGTTCGGGGTTTCAGACTTAGAAAATTATTAATTATAATAGCAGTACCCAATTGTGGTTTGATTAAAAACAAAAAATAATATTTACTTATTATTATTAATAATACTTAATATTATTATTATTATTATTTTATTTATTATTATTTATATTTATATATTATATAAATATAAATGAATTTAAATAACAATAAAAATTTTATAATTAAAAATGGTGTCAAAGTTTTTAAAAATAATTTAAATTTAATAGTATACATTCACACTGCGAAGTTAGTGGTTACATTAGAATCGCTATATAGTTTTTTTGCGAGAACAACTTTTTTCCCTCCTCTGTTGGTTGACACTCGCAAGCATTCAGTTTCTATACACTGTCAGTCAGGAAAATTCTTCGTGACGTCACTGTGACAAAACGATCGAGACCCCGCAGAACAGCAATAACTTGTTGTTGGGGATGATTTTTATCAATGTCCATAAAGGTGCATGGATTACAGTGTATTGAGTGTTTATATTATATTGGATAGCTACATTATTCGATGATTTTAATCTGGATGAATTTATTCCCGAAAACAATATTTTATCACCTAATTTTTTATATTATGCCCTCGTTTCCTCAAAAATTACTTAAAATATATTATAATATATAGGGTCCATGATATGTGCTTTAATACTGTAATAGTGACCATATTAATTAAAGGCTCTATTAAAGTATAGAGTGATCATTTTCGAGTGTGGGGAAATGATAAACTTTTTACAATGAAAAACGTTTTTTCTTTTCTTTTTTTTTTCCTTTTTTTTGGGGGGGGGGTCGAATAAATTTTTTATAATAAAAAAGTGTCGCATGCAATACTTACAATAAAAAAAAAAATGCAATTTTCCTATTATTATATTGTTAAAATATTAATATTATCATTATTTGTTTCAAAACTAGTGTATTGATTTTATTTTTATCAGTTTGGAATACGCGTACAAGTTGTATTATTTGTATATTATATTCCTGCAAAGAAGATTCTTGCTTGAATATGTGAGATTCTATATTTTAAAGTTTTACCAAGAAAATAATAATCTTTTCCTTTCTAAAATACAACATTTTGCTTGCTCATAATTATAAATTTAATGCTTTGAAGGAAAATAATAAGAACAAAAAAACTAACTTTCTGAGAATTAAGCCCACAAAATTATTATATACATTAATACAAGATTATAATTTAATATTTTAATAATTATTTACAAGTCTTGTTGCCAAGCAAGTTTGTTTTCTTAATTAATGATTATGTTAATTAGTATGAAATTAATTTACGAAATGACTATAATAATATAATTATGTCCATTACTAAATTTATTTTAATACCTAATTTACTCATGTAAAATTGTATTACTTCAATGTTAAATCTTCAGTAAGTGTAAAAAAAAAAAAAAAAAACTAAGAATATTTTTACTTTTTTCAAATTCATCTTGAGTTGTCAGATAAGCATATAAAATATTTATAACATTTATTGCCAACCTTTTATATATATATTATATATATATATATTTTTACTGTCACCGTTTAGGTTGTATGATTTGTAGATTTTTTACAGCAACCAAATTTTACTTCGCACTGTTACTTCGCATAATCAGAAAGTATTATCAATTTTGGGTATAATATTTAACCCCTCCTGTTTTATAATGAAATAAATATAATAATAATTAACGTAAAAATCATATACGGCATAGAATTTACAGTTTGCGTTTTCATACAGGTTTCTTTTTATCAGCTTATTATATATAATAAGTACAGTGAATTTACCTCCAATTCCTCCCCCCCCCCCCACTCTCCCCATAAAAATTTTTTTTTTAATATTTTATTTGGCTTAAATTTAAATATCAAATAAAATCAAATTCTTATTTATTCGGCAACAGTTACAGAACCAATAACCAAATATAATAGTCAGTAATACACAACATACAAAAACAACGCATAATAATAGTACTAATAAAAAAATGACTTTAATAATATATTTTTATTCAATTGTTTAAATTATATCTGGATGATAGCATGGTAGTCAATATTGTAAAAATCAATAATATTTTAAACAATATCATTGATTTTTTATTTCAAAACTGAACTTCAATATTAATTTTAAAAATATTAAATAAAAAATTGAAATAAAAAACTTTTAAAAACTAAAATTTTAAGTTGACATAAATAATTGTTTTTTTTTTGTTATTATGAGATATAGTTTATTATAAAGAGAGAAAAGGGGAGGGGGTAATGTAGATGCTATTAATTCTTTAGCCCCCCCAAGTTCCCTCTTTCCTCCCCTCATCTCTCTCTTTCTTTGGAATAACAAATTGAGAAGGAAGAGAGGGGAAAATGGTAACCATGGATACGGTTCTCTCTTGCTATATCAGAAAAGCACTGAATACAACGTATATATATAGAGAGAATGTTATATATATAAATATATACTCAACTTACTTTACGTATTACATTGAAAACCGCGAACTCGTGAAATTATCCGATAAAATATTCATTATTATGTTATGTGATAGTAATTCTACAAAATATATTACACATTAAATTTTATGATGATACTTTTACTATTTTGTTCAAAGAAAAAGTAATTAAAATTATTATTCATCTAATTTTTATAATTAATATTGAATTAGTTCATATTTTTATTATATTTTTGTTTTAAGCATATGGAAATATATTTTAATTGTATATGAACATTTTATATCAGAAAATAGGAATGTCCGTTTCCCATAATATCTATAGAAGAGTCTGGGACATTCCTATATTTTCTAATTATATTTTAAGTTTTATAACTGTTTAAATTATTAAACTGACCAAAAATAAAATAAATTAATAATAAAACAAAGAAATTGCAGAAAATAGTAATGAAAAACTATTATATGTATAGAACATTTATATTTTTATTAGGGGGGGCCATACATGACCAAAATGTGTCAATTGCCCCAAAATACCAACCAATCAATCAATCAATCATATTTTTATTATAATTGATTATAATCATCAATATAATAAATATTATAATTCAAACTCCAATGTATAAAATCGATTAATTCAATTTATTATTGGGTAAAATATAATTTCATCAGTATAATAACTTCATATAAAAAAAATCGTGCATTTTAATTTATATAATTTTTTTTAATATACCATCTGCTTCGTATTATTCCGCTCCATAATTTTAATATACTGTTATATGTATATTTTTATGTAATAAAATAGGCCTAACGTATGCAACCCGCATCTTCTTAAAAAAACAATATTTTTTTTCTCTTATCCTGATGACAAAAAAAAAATCTCTTACAAAAGAAACCACTTTTTTTATATTTCAACCTTTTGAAGTAAAAAAAAAAAATGTGAATATATTTCAGTACGCAAGTTGTAAGGTTAAAACGTCGTTATATACACAATTGACACCTTACAAGGAAAAAAAAAAAAAAAAAAAAAAACGAATTACGCAATAACATTAAAAAATAGCTAGAATTATTTTTAAATTAAAAATATGAAGGATTTAATGTTCTGTATAAATAATAATAATTTAATGTACTGCCCTATTTTATCCACGATCGCTAAATTAATATTCCCGCTAAAATTCAGAGAAACGAGATATATAACAATCAGTTGAAGTAAAGAGAATGAGTTTTTTTATTATTATTATTTTTTTCTTTTGTTTAAAAACTCATTTGGAATATATTTTGTAAAGTAACTATAAAAAACATCAAATTTATTATTCTTTAATCTAATAATTCATTCATTGAACTAATAAATTTAATTAAAAAACTATTTATTGAAATGATTTTTTAAATGGAATATAAAATAATTAGTAATTTGGAATAAATGTTAAATTTCAAGTAATTTAACAGCAATATAATTTAAAAAAATGTTATATATATATATGTACAATTAATAAATTCATTAAAAATAGAATTTAAATAACTTCGATTATAATATAATAGTATAATATATTGTTTTGCTATACAGAGAAATATTGTTGTTACAATAACATTATAGCAACGATAAGGTATTTCAAAAATATATTTGCTGTGACGTCATGAAAATTCTAAGTGTAATGGATTATAGTGAAATAAAGATATATTATATCCGCTCTTTATATACGTGTGTCATGTTCCGACCTTAAAAATTGAACTTCGTAAATTGTGTAATATGTTCACGTTTATTATTATTATTTTTTTATCATGGCATTAATATCATTAATTTTTTATATAATAATTTAAAACTTAAGAAAATATAAATCGATAAAAGTTACTTGAAATTCTTTCTCGTTCTTCGAACATAACATTTTTAAAAAAAAAAATCTATATACTTGCAGAACTTTTATTGTTATATAAAAAATATTATTTTTACTGTTGCAATTTTATTTAGGACAAATAATATGGACTGTCTGTATACTACATGTATTTTACAGTAAAATTGAAATTCAATAAATAAAAATGTATAATTAATAATATTTTTAATAAAAATATAGTCATAATTATATTATCATTCAATTATTAATTGAAAATAAACCTTATTTGTGATTGATTTAAAGGTCAAAATCGTATCACAAATTATGTTATTGCGCAACTTCTCAGCTTGCAGCAGATTTATGACGTCACAAAGTATCGTTAAAAACACGTCATTTATAAACAAGTTAAAATGTCATATCATTCTATTTATATTTTTTAACAAGCATAATATAATTATTTTATCCATTGTTCAAATTAATGGAATATAATTTTATATTATGCTAACTGCAATGCGCATAATTGATTATAATTATTATAGAATAAGATGCATTAATTTATTTCTTTATTCAATTGAAATATGTGATGAAATAAAACAATAAGATTTTAAATTCTTGTAGTTAAAATTAATTATATGTAATCATATTTTTTTCATTTATTTTAAATGAAGACTTTTTATAAGTAACAAAATTGAAATGTCAAAAGACTGATGTATTTAACTTCTGCCTTATCGCTTCTTAATTCAGAAATGATCTTTTTACTTTTCAAATGGAAAAAAATTGTGACAAAAAATCTGAATTGGTGTACACAATTTAGGTATAAAATAAGTATAAAAAAGTTGTCTATATATATAAACTTAAAATGTAAAATTTTAGTTTCAAACGTCCTTATATAGCATTAAAAAAAAAAAAAAACATAACTACAGACTTCTTCGTGATGATGTGTTGACCGCAAATTAATTAAAATTACTTCATTAATCAAGCTAGTATATCAACAATATTATACTTACTAACAATATATATATTATAAGTAAATAAAATGTCATATAAATAAGTGATTAATATCTTATATAAGTTATATAAAATTTACATTAAATAATGATATTATATTTCTCGTATATGCATTTTATATTCAAATTATTGGCCATGAGCCAAAAGCGATCTTCTAACATACAACCAAAGATCATGTTAAGATCTTCGACTGTTGTAAGAAAATTTAAGTAAAATTATAGTTCACAGATCTGCCGTTAGCATTATAGGTCAAACAAAAAGTTCACACCTACACTAGTGTCATCATTGGTGAAATTTGTAGTTTTTCTGTCGATGAATTTTCAATAAGATACTGGCATCTTTTATATTCTTTGATACTGACCTATTTTCTTACCAAACTGCATTGAAAAGAAAATTAGTTGCATTATAATGTCGATGGACCTTGAAATACTTGTCGAAATTATTTAACACCTTATAGAAGAGTTTACATTACTTATCAAAACTAACTAGTTATACAGATCCGACCCTATATTTATGTCGAATAAGTTCTTATCATTTATATTATACACTGATAACAGAGTTTATATATTTTTTTATTTAATTTTTTTATTCCTTTAAATATTGCATAATGCATAATAATGCATTCATGTTGACCTAGAAAATATACACGTTGCATTTTTTTTGTGACCTTTGTTTTTTTTTATTGCACAATTTTGAAATTGGTTATTATACAATATACACAATATTAATTATTATTCAAATTTACTTCCATAAAAAAAAATATTAAATACTGATGTTGCGTTTTGGAAATATGAATAATATACAATATTAGATATTTGAAATAACTATATTAATCTTTGTACGGCTTTATACTATTTTGAAATATATTATGTATTTATTGAATTTTTTATTTAATATACACGGTAAACTGTATTGAATTCAATAAAAGAGAAATAGAAATAAAATATTTATTTAATTCTATATAATTCATGATTATTAATATATTTTCTATTAAATGCCAATTCCTTGTTTTTAAGTACTACATTTTATAACAACATTATGATATTGTGTGTATAACAGGAATTTCATGTTTACATTTTGGGTAGCACGGAGATGCCCGAAGCCGCCCGAAGAGCTTCGGGATGTAGGCAGAAAACCCTAAAATCCTATGCTGTGCGTGTTAACATAACTCACAACACCTCTTTTCTCATAACAGTTTTGGTCACCAAATATTTTTTTTCACTAGCATTGGTTCTTCTTGTCACCATTTATGAAAGAAATTTCTACGAGAAATGATACGAATCGTCAGGAGAAATTAATTTCGAGACCAACTTTAACACGTATTTGCTATGCCACTGACAATGTTTTGCCTACACAATTATGACGTCATATTGTTTTGTGACGTATGGTGAAAGACCCGTATATACAATTCTTCTGTAGAAAGAGTACTCAATAATACTCCCATAAATATATATTATATAAATTTAATGCAACATAAAATTGCATGCTACCATGGCATACATTAAATTGCAATCAAGCTATATGTTAACTTTTTTTAACTTGTTAAATAAAAAATATAATATATTTTATCATTATATGTTATCTCAAATAGTATACTTTTATCTATGTGTATAATATATTTATTTTTTTTTTTTACCTTTTCCCCCTTCCCCCATATAATTCAATCTCAAATATTACCAGCTGTATTATATACTCCGCCCAATTTTCATTGCCCCCATACCCCATCGTATATATAAATAAATGTAAGTTCTATCTCTCCCCCACCCCCTCTTGCATTCACACGCCAATGTTGGGAAGTGACGTCATTTTTTTTTAAACAATTTGTAGTTTTAATAACTGCCACTAGGTGTCACTACTGTATAGATATTAAAATATATAAAATATATAATCTAACTTTTTTTTTTCAACATGGTAATAAAATAATTTATGAAGTATAAATTTAATTATTTTTTTTATAATTTATGTAATTATTTTATAAAATTTACTTTTTTTTATTTTTAGTAATGGTTTTGAAATTATTTTTTTAACTTCAGTAAATATTTACTTCGTGAGAATCATAAGATAAAAATAGATTTATTACGTCTGAAAAATATATTCATTTTATGATCTTGTATTCATTTTTTACTCTCTTAAATGTTGCAATAAATAATCTATTATTGTAATATTTAATATGCTGGTTTTTATTTCATTTACAAAAACAAAATGTAAAATAAATGACATTGAAGTCTCGAGAAAGGTTGCAATATTAATAAAAATTATTATTACTGTTTACTCATTACCTTGAATGAATAGTGATATTAATTTCATTCAACATTGGAAAGTTGTATTATAATATTTATGTTTCAAATTATTATTAAGGTTATTTTGATTTAATTTATTAATAATAATTTATTGTGAAATTCATTCATTCAAAGTATATAAAAGATTGTACTTATTATTTTCTATAAACAACAAATTTATATTATAGAAAATATAAGATTAAAATGATAAGACATAACAGCTAGTATTGATAACAAGCATTAACGAGATAAGAAAATTTAATTATAAGATATTAATAATTATATTCCGATGGCAAATTGTCTTTAAAAAAAAAATGAAGGGCAAAATAGTTGTTAATCTGTTTTAAAAATTGAAAAAAAAGCGATCTACTTTTTTAGTAATTAATTTTTCGTGCATGTGAAAAAGATGCATGCTGATTTGACTAATAGTCTATTATAAAATACCCACAGCTCACAGAATTTACAATGTTATTATTCAATTCTGAATATCAATTTTGACCTTACAAGAGCGTTAAGAAATAAAAAAGGGACAAATTCTTATCAAATTATACACAATCTACACATTGAAAATATCACTGAATATATAAAATATAATGTAAGAGTTAATTTAGTTAATTATGATTATATTATTTTATATAATACAAAACGACTTTTCTTCCTTATTTTTTTGCCGGTTAATAAAAATTTATCACGTGATGGATATATATTATTATTTCAGTTAATTTTAGTTTAATAGTTGTGTTAAAATTAGAAACTAATTACAATTTTAATTACTAACATATGTAGACACTGTAGACAGTAATCAATATTATTGCTATGCCAAAATTAAAAAACGGAGATAATTGATTAAAGTATTTGTTAAGATGTTTATAAAGAGGTAATGTATTTTTAGGTCAGCATTTATTTTTAATTTACACTGAAAAAAAAATGTGTTCAAAAGATAGTCGGTATAGGAATATTAAAAATGAATGAAAGTAAAAAAAATGTAAAAGTTTTTGTGTGTATAAACTGTAAATTACAATGCTGAAAGTGGCAGTATACCAAATTTATGTCCATTTTAAAACTAGAAAACTTAACAAATTGTATTATATAGATTTTATTTCATCTCTCCGCGATATCGATTCATGATTCTTATTGTAAAAGGTTCGTCACTTCGTCGTATGCTATATTAGATATTATCAGTCACTAATAAAAAATAAACCATCCATTAACCAATAGTAATACTAATGTTAATACTAATTTAGTATCAAAGTATCATTGAGAATTATAAACAAGATTTTTCTCAAACCCTTCAATGCATCTCTCTCTCTCTCTCTCTCTCTCTCTCTCTCTCTCTCTCTCTCTCTCTCTCTCTCTCTCTCTCTCTCTCTCTCTCTCTCTCTCTCTCTCTCTCTCTCTCTCTCTCTCTCTCTCTCTCTCTATTGGTGCTCTGGTGCTCATGAGGTCACGTGGTGTTTCAGGACGAGGTGATGGCCATTACAGAGAAGGTGGTGCTCAAAGTGGAGGATCTCATTTCCTGGATCATCCCTGGAGGGGTCGAGTGGCGTTGGGGGCACCAAGCCAACTGGATATCACCTTCCCCGAAATACGGAGACCAAAATGAACCTGACAATGGTGAGTAGTTCACTGTCTTGGCACTTTCAGGTGAGTGGCGCTGTAGTCATTCACTATATTAATTGGACGATATTATTTTTTTATTGGCACTTATCCAGTGTTTTCGGGGGAAAGGAGATATTCTGCAATCTCAGTTCTAATAATAAAGTTCATTATGGGGGCATTTCACAAAGCGCTCTACCCGCAAAACCCCCACTTTAGTCTCGATTTTTATCCCTGGTGCTAAACTAGGAGCTTAACATGGTCTTTAACCCCCACTTTAGCCTCAATTTTTATCCCTGGTGCTATAAACATGGTGCTAAACCATGGGCTAACCATGTTAAGCTCCTAGTTTAGCACCAGGGATAAAAATCGTGGCTAAAGTGGGGGTTAATTAAAGCGCTTTGTGAAATGCCCCCCATATATTGTTTAAAAATTGTTATAATATCAAATTAATAACCCTCCCCCACCTTTTCCCATCTCCCAGCCCTGTATTTTTACTACAGTTCACTGATTTTGGAATGAAGTATACCACCACACTCGCTCTAACTTTAATTAGTGGCTGAACACCTTGAGAATGGTATCCCTTTTTTCGTCACCCAT
The DNA here is from genome assembly GCA_949825025.1 of Siphlonurus alternatus. NCBI lineage: Eukaryota > Metazoa > Arthropoda > Insecta > Ephemeroptera > Siphlonuridae > Siphlonurus > Siphlonurus alternatus. The sequence goes on along the minus strand of OX463786.1, from coordinate 16,153,414 downwards.
TGAGCATAATGTTATAAAATTATTATGAAAAAATGTTCTTGTAATTTTTTTGTTTGCTAAATAAACATTTATAATAAGAAGTTCATTATAAGCGCGAATTAAAAAAAAAAAAAAAAAAATCCAGTCTTAAAGTGGAGAACTTAATTCATTAAATTCAATCCCATGCATGCAAAACCTGTTTCATTTAATATAATTATAATTAAATTTAATTACTTTAACATACCATTTTAATGCGTTAATATCTTTGAACAAGTCTTCGGCATTAAACGTTTAGATATTCTCAACAAAAAATGTAGTTTTCATATATCAAGGTTCTGTGCTTTAACGTCATTTTTAATACAGGTCATTATCAGTGAAATGGGATAAAAAAATGACCTTTAATTGCAATGGTTTATATTGTCACCTGTCATATTTTTTTTAATAAATAAATTAAATATTTATATTGCACTTTAAATATCATAATATCATATAATCCAGTACTTACAAAATACATTAAAAAGTATTAAGATTTGAATGTAATATTATATTTTTCGTAAGCAAATAACAATTGCTATATATTATACATTTAAATATTCACATAAATTTACATGGATAATACCATTATTTTACCCAAACTGTATTGTTAGTTCGATTAACTAATCAAGCCCTTTCCTGATGAATTTTTAATACAAACATACAAATTAATAATTAATGTTCCACTAGTACGACCATTGTTACTCGAAAATAGGTTAAATCTCTTGGGAGGCTTTTAAAGCAATAGGTCAATAAAGTTCCGAGAGCTCTAGTGATTTTATCATAGTAAAATAATACTAAATTTATGTTTATTTTTATGAACAGTTTCAAGTTTCTAAATTAGATTACATTACAAAGTTGCATTCTTAATTACTATCTATTTATTGTAATAAAGGGAGGATAAAATAGAGAAAAAGACATTTAAATTTGTACATGAACTATATTATTATGTTTTTGATATTATCATTATATTCTTATGTTTGAAGATTAAGGTAGATTAGAACATTTATCAATTAATTTATGTATAGAAAATTAAATTCATAATTAAATAATTTTAATATATATTCGTGTCTTTATGATTAAAATTTACAAAAATTGTCAAATTATAAATATGATTAATTGATTTATATTTATAATAATCATATTCGTGAAGATAATTAATATAAAATATTACGATGTATGATAGAATGTTATTATTCAATTTTCATTTAATTCGCTAAAGTATAATATACTCGTATTTACAGCTAAAATTTATTAAATCAGATTTATTTCTTTTCTATTTTTCAGTGAAATTTCCTCGATAGAATATATGAGTATATATTTTATGCAGAAAAGTGCATAATTAGATTGTACTAGATGACAAACTATTGGAGATATATACTGCAGAAATAAAAGTAATTTTCTAAAATACGTAAAAAGTTTATGTGAAATAAGATAGTGCTTGAACAAAAAATATAAAAACTTGCTTCAATGATATTTTTTGTACTTCAATAAAAATCAATAAATTGTTTTTAAAGAACAGTGCAAATACTATATACTTACTTTTTTTAAGGATGAATCTCAGTAGATTGATATCTCGTAATCGTACCGCCTGAATGCAACAAGACTTGCAGGGGACTTAGAACTCACCATCAATAGGTGGCATACAAATTTTGAAGCGAATCTGTCTTTTCAGTTTTGTGAAAACTGAGGTAGAAGTTTAACATTGGCCTTATGGACGAAAACCGAAAATGAAGCTGTTGTAAGAAAACTGCAAGACTGAATTTGCTCAAACCATAAGCAATTAAGTTTTATAACATTCTCAATTTTTTAAAATTTATTTCATTCGATTCGTTTGCAGGGAAATATTCTTTGACTCCAGCAGTAACTGAGATTAATCGTTAAATCCAATTATACAAGAAATAAAATTGCAATTTCAAATAATCTTTTTTGCTACTAGAATTTATAATTGAAAATTATTATATAACTTATTGATTGCGAAAGAAACTCAAGCTGGGTTTTTTGTTAGTTATTTATTCATACTATATATATATATATATATATATTTTTTAGTTACAATGCAATAGCAATAACCTACATAATATAAGAGGTCATTTTTTTAAAAGTATAATACACATCATGTAGTACAGTTTCAAATGCAAATATACAAGTTCCTTAAAAATAACATCGCTCGGGGTTATTTAAATGTTATATTTACTCAAATATGATAAATTAAAATATATACATTTCATTCATTTCAAGTACGTATAAATTCAGTAATATGCAAAATATTATATTTATTTTTGTTGATAATTTAATTAAGATAACTATATCGAAGGATTCATGCAAAATAAAATATAATATACATATGAACGTATTGAATTGCAGCAATCTAATTATTATGCTGCAGGATATAGTCTTTACCCAAAGAAAATAAATTTTAATTTCATATTAATTTGGGAATACACCTCGGTTTAGCATAGATGTTCCTTAGCATTATTACGTATGCATTTCAAATAATCTTATAGGGAGCATACATGACCAAAATGTGTCAATTGCTCCAAAATACCAACCATAGCCCTACCAGAGGGCTATGTACCAACCAATCCAATCCAAAATCCAATAAAATAATCTTAAGTGCGAGGTTTCTGAACTTTGGTTAAATTTTAAACCTGAAACATTGCAGAGATTTATATAAAAAAAAATGTAAGTCTGCAAAAAAAGTGTTATAGTTTTCCTAATATTCGCATTTCAACCATAATCCTTCCACTTCCGGCTACTTCCGTTATTAATTTTTTGTTTGTTAAACTGTAGTCTATAAAATTGGATGCGACTTTTCGAAAAATTCGAAAATCTTAATAATTTTTCTATCTGAGCCTTAGCAATTTAGAACACATTTCAGCCATCCGGACGTGTATTTGTTACATTGTATTTATGTTAATTGATGGGGGATATTTATATTTGTCACTTTCAATTTTTGGAACAATTTTGGTCAGGTGATACTGAGGTTTCCACGGTTCCCTCAGTCTCGTCTTAGAGTTGTCAGGTGATACTGAATTTTCCTTTGTCTCGCCCCACAACTCTGGAATGAGAATGAATGAACCGTGGAAACCTCAGTTTCAGCTGACAACTCTGAGACGAGACAGAGGGAACCGTGGAAACCTCAGTATCAGCTGACAACTCTGAGACGAGACTGAGGGAACCGTGGAAAATATAATAAATATAATATTTACAATATAATGATATCTACATTTCATTTATTGTATTTATTTTAAAATGAAATGAATTATTATATGCAATAATTAAAATTGTATTTACTTTTTTATATTTTATTATATTTTAATTTTTTGCAGTGTTTGCAGTTTGCACTAATATTTTTATCACAATATTTAAAACTCAAATAATAATTTACACTTTTATTATTATATGCATTGGGTATCCATTAATAATTTTTATTAATACAACAGTATAATTAAAATGTATTTTAAAAGCCCATTAATCTTATATTTACAATTTTAATATTAACTCAAATGTCAATATTACATTCTTTGTAATACATTATTATTATTTTTCCTCACTCTTTAAGCTAAAGTATATACTTGTAGTACAGCATACTCACTGTTTAAAAGTTCTCTTTTTATCTTGATTTTTTATATATTTTTTTTATTCTTCTATCATTTTCCTTACTCGTATATATTTTGCGGAGAGCTTATTATTCGCGTTTTGAGATGAAAGCAATACTGAGACTTTTTGATATGGAATTCTATAGAATACGATAGTTTTTTTTTTTATGTACGTTAAAACTTTATTGAATAAATATCGAATACTTGGATATATAATATAAAAAAATGTTTTGCCATTTGATTTTTTTTTAAACCTGAAATTTATTATATTTTTATGTTTTATATTAAAAATTGTTATCGATTGATCTTAATACAATTTTTAATTAATTGAGGAATTTTAATGATGAAATTTTACAGAATATTTAGATATGTGCAAATTGTCAACTTGTCTTTAACTATAATAATAAATAATTTGGTCTAAAAAAGTAGAAATAATAATTTAAATATCCATACGATAACTCAAAAAAATACAATTCATTTATACAATGTAGTACTTTGTCTGTAATTAGAGCTGAATCCTATACTGTATATAGATGATACAGATAGCGGCTGTAAATCTTTAACATTTTTTCCATCGCAAAATTCAATATATTGTATATAAATCTGTACCGGTATGTGCATAATTATTTTCTTCTTGCTTTTTTATTTATATTTAAGACATTTCAATAAACTTGATTAATTTGAATACGTGTTAATAAATTATAAAGAATAAATATTACATTGAATAATTAATTAAAATTACAATCTCAAGTCTAAAAGGTCATATTTTAGTACAGTAAAGATATAATAAATTAATTTGTTTATACAATGTATATTATATTCGTTATAATATAATTCATCAACTTATAAGTACATGACTTTTATGGAAAATCTTACAAGGTCATCAGTATATATAAGAAAAATTCTTCAAGTACATTTTTATTTATAACGCAGTAATATGATACAGTAAAAAATAATACGCAAAGCTTGCAATTTGTTTTAAAAAAAATACTTTTCTAATATTGCATATTTTATTTAATACTGTATCTCTCATATTTCATTTTTAGTTTCCACAATATATTTATAATTTATTGATCGCAACTCATGTTATGTTACATTTACTTTGTTACAAATTATTTACTCTCTCTATATACTTACTTTATTTGTTTTATTTTTGCATAAATATGCATACTTAAAATGTTTTGTAGCAAATTGAAGCTAAAAAAAAAAAAATGTTTTATGGATATTTCTTTTTTCAGTCTTTTCATTCTTAAAAGTTAAAAGTGACTAATAATGTGATAAAATAATTTTATTATAACAATTAACAAATTTTATATCATACGAGTTTTTTTTATATAAATTATAGTTGGTACTGCAGGAATAGCTTATAGAAATTTAAGGATTCTAATTTTAGATTTAAGCCGCATGCATTTTCAAACTTTCTGGCTATCAATTATCTTATAATTTATTGGTATAAATAATAATTATATTGATTTTTTGAATAGTGAGGATAATTTTATTGTTAATTTCCAATTTAATTTATATTTAAAATTTAACAATGTATGACTATAAGGATTCAATGAATGCATTTCAATGTTGGAAATAAAATAATTGTTCACTATTTTCATATATACGAATCTTTCGCCATATTACGTCATCAAACATTATGATTTCACGATTTTGTAGCCAAAACATTGTCAGCGGCATAGCAGATTATACGTGCAACTAAAGTTGGTCTGGGGGCATACATGACCAAAATGTGTCAATTGCCCCAAAATACAAACCAATCAATCATCATTAATCATTAAAGTTTGTCTCGAAATTAATTTCTCCTGGCTATCTTCACATCATTTTTATTATATGTAGAATTTTCTCTCATAAATGGTGACAAGAAGAAAAAATTTAATTAGATTGTAATGTACGTATTATATTTTTGTAATGCATCATCAGTGAATCAGTTAGTCATCCCGATGGTCGTATTTAAGTTTATGACGATGGGCGACCATTCTGTAAATGTACATATAATACAACATTAGTGTGATGGCTTCAACAATTGAAATTCGAAAGATTAATTATTATTTACTATAATTAATAAAAAGAAAAAAGGTAATATATATAAATTTAAATAATGGTAGTTGGTTATGTAATAAAACAAATCAATAAAAAACAAAATTTAGTAAAATATTGAATGAATAAAATTTTATTATAATAAAAAAATCAAAGCATTTCTATATTTAAAATAATAATATAAAAAGCTTATTAAAAATATTATTTTATTTATTGATTTTTTTATATATATAAAAAAAGTCTAAAGTTCATTTGAGTTGGAAATAAAATTCTTTGCGTTCTTTATATTATTTTCTTTGCTTGCTTCTCTCGCTTCCATACTCATTTTAAAGTAAAAGTCAACATCCTAATATACAGGTCATGAAATTTATTTTAATAATTACAATTTGTGGTTTAATTTTACTAGTTATTTAAATTTAAAATTTTTGATATTATATTAATTTATTTATATTATTTTGTTCCATGTAGAGATGATTTTAATCGAAATAAATAAATAAGTAAATAAATAAATAAATAAATAAATAAATAAATAAGTAAATAAATAAATAAATAAATAAATAAATAAATAAATAAATAAATAAATAAATAAATAAATAAATAAATAAATAAATAAATAAATAAACAAACATCAATAAAATAATAAATAGATGTCACTTTTTTTTCTCTTTTCATACGTGTTTCAATACTTTCAATTTGATAGTATAAGTTTATAATGCAGTCAATGAATAAAATTATACAAGAAAACTCTGGAGATTCACATCAAAGCACATGTTTTATTTAATACGAGATGCCAGTCGAATTCCATTTTTTTATATATGAAAAAACTTGTACAATAATTTTCAAAGGTTTTTTTATGAATAAACTATTCATATCCTGAGTTGAATCACAAGATTTTTTTATTTCACTTGAATTTTAAACCTTCTCACATATATTTTCAACACTATAATACTATGTACGTATATACGTATGTATTTATTCGGCCAATGTTATGCCATAAATTTCTTTAAATAAACCTTATGACCTAATCAGCTTGATGCTTGGATGAACATATATTCATAATTATTCAAAATAATTTTAGTGCTTTATAATTCAATAAATTTAATATAAAATAAAAGCTTCTGCAACCTATTTAGCTTAAATGTATCCTATAGATATATTTAATTTAATTGATAATAATTGTTTTCTGTTCTTGGTTTTATACTCGGAAAATTTATTACAAATTCTGTTATTTATTATTTTTTTACATAATGAAACTGCTTATAATATAATTTCAATTATAATCAATAGAGGCTTCAAGTCAGCTGATTTTGCGGTGTTCCCACTGTCCTATCCAAACCCATGTAAAAAAACTCGAAATCGCTTTTTTGGGACAAAAGAACATTTTTAGAAGAAAATAAGTACTTTATTCATTATCAGAAGACCCCTAAATGAGGGGGTAGTAGATAATTTCAAATTCATAGCTTTAATAGTTACCGAGAAAAAAAATCAAATTTTCTAACATTTTGGCTTATGGAGATAATTTTCCCGTAGGGGATAACTTTTAAAGCCTGTATTAAAATTTATCACGTTCAAATCGACTGTCGTATGTATTTAAGTTACGTAATCACCGTTAAACGTGACTTGTACTTTATTTGATCGATCGTTACCCTAGAGAAATTACATTTATGTGACGTCATGTGTTAATATAATTTTTATTAATTATTAAATCATGTGAGATAACGAATATTTTTTTGAGTTAATTAAATATTAATATAATTAATTTTTTTGTTATTCAGATTCAATATGTAATTTCATAAAAGATTTTTAATTTTTACTCATATACCGAATGGAAATTATTATAATGTAATTTCATTAGAAAATTGACGTATAATAATTATTAATAATGTAATGTTAATAGTCATTTACTTATAATAAATTATATAGGTACATGTTAAATGGTAAATACACAAGCGATTAATGAATCAATAATCAGATGAACCTTTTGTAAAGAGAACATATTAAGAATTTGATTTTTTTCTGATGGTATTTACGAACATAACTATAATATTTATTGTACAATTAAGGACGGCTCGAACGTTACCTATACTAGTGGCGTCTAAACTAGTGGCGTAGACAAGAGAAGGGGGTAAATCAAAATGGTCACAATATAGAGAAAATACATGAGCAGTGGCTGGGTCTTTCCCTTAAATATGCTAAAACCCCTTCACCGATTCACCGAAAGGCGAAAAAAATCGTTTTTTTTTTTTTTTTTTTTTTCCTTGGCTATACTGCTGCTTCTGCTTGATTTACTGGAGCTGACACGAAGGCAAAGAGATGCAAATTTGAATTTTGGGAGAAATAATAAAAACACATAGCCCTCGATCCCAAACTGAAAATAGTATATATTATTATATATATATATATTTATATAAAATTATACATATTTATTTATATAAAATTATATATATTTCCCCCCTTCCCACTGCGTGATAATGTTCAGAGACAGTTCATGGAGAACTTTCTGCACCTTAGGGGTTATGAAGCTGTGATGAAATTAATTAAAATTAAAAATTATTTAATTAAAAATGGTTACTCTTCTTCTCCCCCCAAAAAAAATACAAATTTACATCTGTTTGTCTCCCTTTGCAAATCAGAAAGATAACGTTCGATCAAATTGCACCGATATGTATGTTGTTAGACATAGCTTTGTAATGTATGATTAATGAGATCATTTAAGAAATATATAATGAAACTATTTGCTATTCTAGTTAAAAATACTTGGTACATGAAACACGGAACATTCATTTTATTACTTTTGAAAAGCCTTCATACTCTGTCATATTTTAATCAATAAAATGCCAAGAAAAAAAAAAAGTAATTTCCACTTTTAGAACTTTTTCTTTATGCAAACACTTTTAGCTGATGAAGTTTAAAATATGGACTGTAATTTGCGTATAGAAGCAAAGCAGGAATATCTCAATAGAAAAGCAGAGAGCTTTCAATTTTTTTTTATATTAATTTTTGTGATCAATATTAATGAAAACTTAAGATTGAATGGATTATAATTTTTGTAATGAATTTTATAATGACTTTAGTGGGAATTTTATAATTAATTATTTAAGATATTTTGATATATTTAATATAACAATTTAGTTTTAAATTTTAATTAATATAGACTTATTACAGCTTACCTTTAATCTTTAATATTATTATGATAATGAAGTGTGTTTTTTTTTAACATTGAGCCTGTTGGGGGAAGAGGGGGGGGGGGGGGTAAAAAATATAAAACACTCACGTGGCTTTAACTTAAAAAATTTCCCTGATTGGAAATTATGTTTTAAATGCGTTCAATTTTTAATACAATTTAAAAATATGTGCAGCACAAATATTTACAATATTTTGACTAACCTTAAAAAATATGTTTGCGGTGGTTATGGGTATATAGGAAGGAATTTATTTATTTTTTCACCAATACATGGTTAACATGTTAACAATGTTAAGTACAAAAACAATAAGGGATTAAGAAAATATTGCAGGACCATATGGTGCTCCTCGCGTTTCAATTTTTACTGAAGTGTAACTGAGGGAACCGAAGAAACTTCAAAAAAGACCAAAGTGATGTCCAAAGCACAGAAGTCAAATGCACTGGGTGGAGAGCGAGATGTTTTTTTTTTTCTACAGGGAGGAAGAAGCGTAATTTTTACTTGAAACGGTCACCCATCCAAGTATTAAATACGCTTCACTGTATATTGATCTTATTCGAGTATTAGAACACTGCGCGAGCTATGATGAGGCTCCATCTCTATATTCTTTAGTTGCATTTAGTGCCTTGGTTATGTAACCGTTGCTAAATAAATATTAATTTGAATTTGAATTTTGCATGATAAGGTAAAGAAATTCAATATTAATTATTGTTTGTTAATAAAATTATAATATAAAAATAATTATATACTCTATTTAATACTAAAAATAATCGAGAAGTCTGTTATTATTTAAACAAAACAGGTCACTAAATTTATTTTCTCAGGCTATGGATTTTATGTTTCAACTTTTGCTACAATATTTTTCCCATGACAAAAAATTGAATGTTAAAATCTGAAATAACAACAACAAAATACGAAATTCACATCAAATGTGACATTTATGTTATAAATGTTTTTTAATATTATTTTTATGTCATGCTTCGCTAAATTTCACCAACATCTTTTTATAAAAATCGCTTGCAACGAAAAAATAAATACATTTAAAAAAAAATATTAAGTTTAATATTAACAAAAATAGCGTCATGTTTTATCTATGTGAATCTCAATTGTTTATTTTTATTATAATTGCAAGGTTTATAAAATTATTATTGTTTTAATTTTCTTCATAAACAAAGTTTTTATAAACATTAAAACTCAGCGGAAATTGATGAATCATTTTTTATAATAACACGTGCATAATTCTTAGAAATGAAATAATAATATGAAGTATATAATTAACAATAAATATACTGTACACTTGTCGCCTTGGAAAATTTCTTACTTTCAGCCTTTCACCAAAGAATTAATATCTAGATATTAATTCTTTGCTTTCACCATGTACTGTGTTATTCTTACGGGGCATGGTGACTAGCAAGGCTGCAAAGGAAAATTTTCCAAGGCGACGAGTGTACATTCTTCTTTTAAAAATGTGTTGGATAAGAAAATAACATACCCCGATGATGCTGGTGTTATTTATACTTTTATCATCTTCAACCATCTATAGGAAATTTCAAATACTGCAGTCACATATCTTTTATGAGCTTTGTACTATACATAATATTCATGTATCATTTTAGAGTACGCGCTTGTTTACTTTTGGTTCATGATACTTTTATAATAATATTGCAAAAGTAGGAGAGGAGGGGAGAGATACATACGCTATAGGAACAAGGGGAAACATATTTTATTGACTTACTGAATTACCAAAGAGAAAAAAAGAAGACTCTTGCGAAACTTTTTCTTCTTTTTTTGCTTGCATAATAAAAAAATGTCATCATTACAGATGTTTAATACTTTTAATACTTTATCATATTATATTGCATAAATATGTACATGCAGTATGTCGTCAAATAATATATTGTGTTATATATAGTACAAATTAATATTTAAAATATTGTTAAAGAAATTCAGTTTTATATGAAATATAATTAACTTAAAAGTAAATTACTAAATTTAATATCAATGCTTTTATAGCATTGTAATTTCCTTTATATTATTTCAATTTGTGGGAATAGAATCTTAACAACTTCACATAATGAAGCTCTTAAAATAATTAATGGAGAACATTTTTTATACTTATTTACGCTTTACTTACATTTTTAGAGCAACTCAGCAATTTTACGATGTATGATGATGTCATGTATACAAAAAGTTAGCTTAAATTTTTAAACATTTAGAGCTTTTAAAAAACGGGAACAAAAAAAAAAAAATGGCAATAACTTAATTTTGAGCTCCTCCCTATTGATATTTGCAATAAAAAATATGAAACTTGACCATTTAATCTTGCATCTATGTATGAAATTGAGAGAAAAAAAAAAGTAATGATATTTTTAACATGATTTTATAGCAACATTTTTATAGTGTGTTTTATTCCCAAGCAATATGTAATCTTAAATAGGATCATACAGCTTTATTACGTAATAAAATATGTTTACGGTGCATCACTGGTATATACAAAATTGAAATAATATTTTGCAGGGAAATTGCTTTATTCTTTATCTAGCTGTCAGGAAAAATTGTTATTATAAACTAATGAAATTATCTGTATAAATATGTTTTATTTATTTGTAATTTGTAAGTAGTGTGTTAATTACAAATTTTATTGAAATTTCAATTCATTATTATTTTACTCGTGAATTATTTTGTTATATTTCTTTACTTACAGGCTGGTCACAAAGGAAATAGTAATAAAAATATTATTGTTTATTTTAAAATAGAAAATACAATTTTCTTACTGTTTTATTAAACAAAAATATATTTGTGCATCACAAAAAAGTGCAGTGTAAATGATCTGAATATTAGCCCTGCAGGAATTTATAATATTTATAATATGTTTTATATTGTATCAAGAATTCCTAAAATTGAATGTCTTGTAATACTTGTAAAGAAATGTTTAAATCAAATTTACATTACAATACAAATAAATATTTGTATTTTAATATTAATTTGATTAATTTATAAAATAAATCAAATAAAAAGTTCATTTCGTTAAATGATTAAATTAACACTAGCTGATGATATAAATTTTAACATTTCATGTAACAATTGTATTAAAACATTTAAATATTGAATCTTCCCTTTTTTCCACCTCCATTTTTACCTCTGTCATGGGTTTGCACCTTTTCTTGCAAGTACTATATTATATCATATATTATCATATTATATTGTTAATTTTTTCTTGACCCCTCCAATTAACCACCCCGTTCCTCCGATGTTTCAGGCATCAAGAAGGAGGTGGTGGCCACACCAGGCTGCAGCACCTCCCCCCAGGACGGTACGGCACAGTCGGTGGTGGTGCTCAGTTTTCCCCGCTACTGTCGCTACCGCAGTATCGCCAGGCGTCTGGAGGGGGGAGCGGAGGACTGGATGCAAACGGCTCTTGTGGCGGCACTGGGAGGTATCATCGGGGTCACCATCAACACCAGGGTCCTCTTCTGTAAAGATACCTTCGACTACCCTGACCTTGAAACACATGAGCTGCTGTGTAACCACCTTGGTAAGTAATAAGATAAGGATGTCTAAGGGAAAGAAGGGGGGGGGGAGGGGGAGGGTATTTGTGCGAAAGCATGTTTCAATCAATTGAAGTTTTGACTTAAGTTAACATTTTTATTTAGAAGTCAGTAAACAAATATTATTTTATTTATTTTTCATGTTATTTTTTGGAGTTATTTTTCATTAAATAATGTTCAAGAAATTCAAAAATCACACATAAAAAAATACAGTAACAAATTTTTTAAATTTAATTAATATGATGGCCCAAAAGAACTTTCTTCTACTAGTGATGTATTTTTATTAGGGCACACTATGATAGATCTGCATTAGTAATTTTCTCACTTCATTACCATGCACTGACCTTGTATTGTCGTTGCAGCTCCGAAGTTGACCGGCCGTCCTCGCAAGAAGCGGAAGAAGAGAAGTTCCTCCCCCGGCTCAGAGTCCAACGAGTCCGAGATATCGTCCTTCTCTGCGGGATCTTCCTCCGGCAAGGTGGGTGTCTTGGGATGGATATCCCGTGGGGATCGAGTCCCAGAAATTGAAGGACCAATGAGATATAGTGGAGGAAATTACTTTATCTCCACGTATTCAGCTTTATGGTACCCTATATCTTGTCCCTGGGACAATTTTTTTGGGAAAATAATAATAATAATGGCTGCAACAATGCATTAAAATTTTTAACTCCAAAAATTTAATACTGACCAGTTCTAAAAGTTATTCAAACTTGGCTTAAATTATTTCTATCTGGATAAGCATTTTGAAACAACTCTGTCATTGGTTTAAAATTTGGTTTTATTTTAAATCTCTACTTCTGGAAATTTATAAAAAAAATTATTGGTTCATTGTTTCTAATTGCATTATTAAACAGTTAATTCTCTTTCTCAATTTATAAATGCAAATTAATAAGCAAAGCAAATTCAAGAAAATACAATAAAATTAGTACTTAATATTTTTCACTTTAGTTTCAATCAAAGAAATGTATTTTATTTAAAATTTTATAGAAGATACAATGTTAATCGAATTGGCTACATTCATCACTTTGGGTAATTTATTTCCACTTGCAGTCTTGTTAATCACCATGTCCTGTTTTATTCTTACGGGACATGGTACATGATTAACAAGGCCTCAAAGGAAATTTTCCAAAGCGATGACTGTACCTCATAAAGAAGACGGTATCTGACCCACACTCTTCTCTCCAGTGCTTGCAGGTGACTCGTGGAGCCTTGCGTCAGTCCGCCTCCCCCCGCGTCCCCACCACCCCCACTCGTGCCGCCCCCGGTCTGCGCCGCGGACAGCTGGGTGGCGTGTCGAGTGGCGCCCGTAAGGCCAGCGCAACGAGCAGCCGTGAGGAACAAGAGTTCCTGGAGGGACTGTACGCATTCATGGAGAAGAAGAAGAGCCCCATCGACAGAGTGCCGCACCTCGGCTTCAAACAGAGTGAGTTGGTCAACAGAGTGAGGGGGAGTGGAAAGAAGGGAGTGAAAAAAAAGCTGCTTCAATTGAAGTAATTTCTGAACTTAAGAAAACTTTTATTTGCAATACCTAATTAAGTTAAAAAAATATTAAGTTTTGATTTCAAAATCAAATAAAACTTAATTGGAATCCATTGAGAAATTCAATTCTTGTTTCTTGTTCTTATATTTAAAATTAATTATCCCTGAAAATTTATAGCTTAGTTTGATTAGTGTTAAATTCTAGTACCATAATTTAAGCAATATTATTTTTCATATATAACAAATGTATATTGCATTCAATTATTGAAAGCATTTTCTTTAATTTAATTGCTTTTGAAGGAAATCAATTAGTACTGAGTATATTTTCTATGGTGTTTTTTTACCATAGAAAATATAGACAGTAAGCAAGAATTAAATAAAGCAACGAAAACTGGCACTTTAATTTTGCTATTTTCAAACACTCCTCCGAACTTAAACATATCTCCTGACACTAACTGTCCCCCATGTTACAGTTGACATGTACGCCTTCTACAAGAAAGTTCGTGGTCTTGGTGGCTACAAGGCAGTGACGACCCGAAAGTTGTGGAAACGTATCTACGACGAGCTGGGAGGCAGTCAGAGCAACACTAGCGCCGCCACCTGCACTCGCAAGCACTACGAGCGGCTTCTGCTGCCCTACGAGGAGAAACTCGCCACGGAGAGTGCAGCACAGAAGGGTCCGAGGCGTAGGATCGGACTGACAGTCGAGAAGAGAGTCGTAGCTGAGAAGACTTTGGTGCAGAAAAAGACTTCAGTACAGGTTGGGGAACATAAATTGTTTATTTTCCACCTTGCATGGCTACAGTGCTAAATTTATCAAAATTTCAAATGTTCAGAATAGTTTAAATCTTGGGTAGAAAATAAAATGCAAAAACTGTTTGAAATTTCTTCATTTGAACACTGGCCGCCACTGCTCACTTCAATGCTATTATTTACCCCTAGGGATTTGTTTTGGCAGAACACACATTTTTATATGTCTACAATAGTCTCCATTTGTTACCCTAGAAAGTGTGTTAATGTAAAAAGTAGAAAAAAACAAAGAACTAGAAGTGTAAATCTTTTTTCTTTTAGTTCAGTGTCTTTTTTACTGTGATGCTTTTTTTTTTATCATTTCACACAATCCTATTTCAACAGTAATACCAAATTGCAAGTTTTAGATTTGTAATGCTGCCTTTTATTTCGTATACCATTTTTTTTTTCTTTTTTTTTCCCTAGTAAATTATTTGAATGACAGATGACTAATTTTAAAAAAAATATATATAAATTATTTACAAACATGAAGTAAAAAAATGTCATATACAGTTCAGACTGGAAAAATAAATGAGCTCACATGAATTGAATTGACTCAATAATTTCTTATAAATCTAACCTTAAATTTTTTTTATTTCAGCTCCCCGAGCCGACATTGACAATAGAAGAAGTTCCGTCTACATCTCGTAGAAAATCAACGGCACAATCGGAAGAATCCCCTGCCTTGAAGAAACGAAAACTTGAGATCTTGCAGCAAGGAGGTCTCGAAGTCACTCCCATTGGTCAATCCTCTAAACCAATCAGCGTGGCCCCAACGGTCACCCCAACAAGCACACCCAGCAAGAGGACCTCGGTTGTACCTGCCGCAACCCCTCCGCTCCTCTCCAATCAGGTGTCAATCACAGTCACCCCGGACTTGGCTCACATGTTGGGAGGAGACACGTTCAAACAACCCCCACAGAGAATGCATTCACATCATATGTTTGCTAGAACGGGAAGGATTTACGGAAATCCCAAAATCATGGAAGAAGTAAACGAAGATAAAGCAAAACCTGATTTAGAAGTATTAGATTTAACAATCAAACCAATGTCAACAAAATTAAAAAATGTAAAATCAACAACAATTCCAAATTTAAGAATACCACAATTAACAATATTACCACAAAATGGACATAATAATCATCATTATTCACAATTACAATCAGCACATCAAAATAATAATCATAAAATAAATCATAATAAAAATAAAGTTAAAGTACCACGTGCAAATTTGAGTTCAAGTTTAGAAATTACATTAGTTAATACTCCAGAACCACCAGCATTATCAACACAACAACAACAAATATTACAACTTCAACAATTACAACAATTTCAACAACAACAACAACAAAATGGTAAAAATTTACTTACAAATTATCAACAACAACAATCTAAAACAAGTAATCCATATAATATTCCATTATTCCCAGATCCAACTATGTATTATGCATTATATAATTCACAGTTTTATCATCAGAATAATTCACTTCAACAACAATCGGGAATTCCTGGTTCCGTTTCCCCACATGATTTGTACAAAAGTCTACTTTCTCACCACAGTTCCCTCCCTTTATTAGCTTGTTACAACCAATCGTACCCTGGACTACCTAAAGATGGCTCAACATCCATTACCCCATTGCCAAGATCAAAATAAATCTTGGTTACTTTATCTTTCAATTATTTCCATTTATTTTTTTATCTTTTCTATCATACAATTTTTTTTTTTATTCTGAAACTTTCTTCATTCTCAAATATAATAAATAAATTGTTAATACTTTGGTTCTATAATTTTATGCTGGTTATATGATTTCAAATTTCAATCTTGGCAAGGAAAATTTTCCAAGACAAAAAGTGAACAGCAATTTGTTGGAGTACAAAAATTATAACTCTCAATTCAAATTACTTACTTTTATTCTGTCAAAATGGGAAGTTTTTGTACCGACGGGAGACTTCAATTTGTCTTGTTATTTAATACATCATATCGGCAACAATGTGTATTGAATTCATGAAGTGAAACAGTGTATTTGCCGGATTTGCCTCCTCTTATTACTAAAATACCTTGATGTCAAATGTCTTTTATGACGTCTCCCATATAAGCCTTTGCATAGACAAATTTAATTAAGTTTCCCGTCGAACTTGTAATTTCTGTTCAAGATTTTTTTGTAATTCTACTTCTGACTGGATAGCACTAAACAAAATCCTTATAATTTGTAATTTCTGATTTAAAAATAGCTAGTATAATATAATATAATAAATTATTTAAATTTCATGTATGATAGAAAAATATACTTAAAAAACATTTCTTTGTATTTTAAAGCTGCAAAAACCAAAGAATTTCAACATTTGAGAGGTGAGGAGAAATAATTTTAATGCAGCTCATTTACTCAGGAAAATTCTCATCCGCATATTCATCAAGTCCATTTTTTTTTTGTAATGAAAATAAAAATTGTGTTCATACATTCTAGTGTTAACATGTATAGATATACGAGTCTTAATTTAATTTTTTTTTCGAGTCCCTTCCATTTTTTTTTTAAAGACACTTGTGTTTTTTTGTGAAATATGTAAAAAAAATTAATTGTTGAAAAAAAAATCACATGACAAATTTGTTTGTTTCATATATAAGTAGTAAACTGCAAAATATAAATCTGTGATATACGAAATGTTAGCCAATAGTGAATATAATTAATTTTAAGGCCAATATATTATAATGAAGAAAAGAAATATATATATTATTATATATTACATAATTTTTGTATGGCCTTATTATATGTAGTAAGTAAAAATAATATGTGTGTTTCAAAAATCTTGATGTCAAATTTTCTTACTAATATTAAAAGATATAAAAAATATTGATAATAAAATAAATAGATGATTGTTTATAATAATTATAATTGTTGTATTAACAGTAAGACAAAAATTTAATCCATTATTGATTTAATTTTTAAATTCTAATTGATGCAATTTTTGGAATTTAATTTTTCATGAAAATATTTGCAAATTGAAGACACCAACAAACCTTTACAAACTTAACTATGGTGGCAATTACATGAACATAATTGTTTTCAGTAAAATTATTTTTATTTTTTTTTATAATTTCAGAAGCATAATTATTTATAATTTTAAAAGTGATTAAATTTTTGCTTTACTTACATATAATTGTTCAATTTTCATATATATGTACAGTGTATAGACTGAATATTTTTCTTTCAATTTTATGTATTTTTTTAATGGTCTGAAACTTAAAAAATTAATTTAACTGAAAAGTTTATAAAAAGATTGTATCGTATTTTAGTTATTTACTTTTTTATTTTAATTGCATTTAAAATATAAATTAGTTTCAGACTGTTACCAATTATTTGTCTATTATGTGTTCAATTTAATTTTAGTAATATTAAAATATAATAATTTTAAAAGTGCCAAAATGTGAAATAAATTGTGGCACGCTTCTTTTGTTTTTTCAATTATTATTTTTTTTTCCTCACTGTTTATTGAAATGCTTTGAAATGATTAAAGCTAGTGGTAAAATATTTTTTTAATGTTTATTTGAATAATTTTTTGAATTAGTTTGCATTTTATATACTTTATTTTTGTCAAATTATAAAACTAATTATAATTTAATTAACTTCAGCATTTCATATTTTCTTACTTTTTTTTTTCAAATTTGTATCACACATTTTTAAATGTGGTGTGATGGAAAACAATATATTATTGATGTGTAATAATTAAATAAATTTGAAGAAATTATAACTTGTATGTATATGTATAAAAAACAAACAATATAATAACACATTTATAAGATACCATATGGCATTTGATATTTCTATTCTTGTTTTTCTGCACTAATAATAATAATTATTATTATTATTATAATTGTGTGATGGGACAAAATTAATTAAATATGTAGAGAGAGATGTATAAAAATTCTTATACTTTTATAATAAAAATTTTGTCCAATAGAAAATAAAAAAATAAATTGAGTTAAATTTTAAAAATAACACCTTTAAAAATAAAAAGAAAACATAATTCATAATGAGAATATCAGAATAGATTAAACTGCAATTTAACTTTAAACTAGGTAATTGCAATCAGTGTTTTCTGTCTGACTTAAAATCAGCAGAAAACGTATTCACTGGCCGTCACATTTTTCTTCGA
Source organism: Siphlonurus alternatus (assembly GCA_949825025.1). NCBI lineage: Eukaryota > Metazoa > Arthropoda > Insecta > Ephemeroptera > Siphlonuridae > Siphlonurus > Siphlonurus alternatus. Next base: position 16,134,604 of record OX463786.1, on the reverse strand, counting down.
GATGCTTGGAGTACTTTGATTCGTGTTTGACTAGTGTAGTGTTTTGTTATAATACTTAAATCAAATTATTGCGAGGGTGGGGAATTAATTAAACCAAGCAGAGGACTGTATATCCGCACCTAGAAAAGAGTTGCACAGATCTATGTATTTTGATGAATATATTATTATGTCTGATGTTTTAGAGTTTGATTATCATGTTGATGTCTATAATATAATTATATAGTCTATGGCATACATAATATTTACTAAAATCTATCAATTCTATTAAGGGTAAGGTAACGCCACCAATGTTATAAAAAATCCCTCTCACAAAAATTCTGAAAAAAATTTAAAATGTTCTCCTCTACACCCCCTATCAGTAGCTAAAATATCAGGTATACAAATACGATCTAGTTTTTGAGTTATGAATTTTTAAAGTTGACCAATTTAACATGGGAGTTTCATTTCTCCATGTTAAAGTAGTCAACTTTAAAATTTTATAACTCAAAAACTAGATCGTATTTGTATACCTGATATTTTAGGTACTGATGGGGGGTATAGAGGAGAACATTTTAAATTTTTTTCAGAATTTTTGTGAGAGGGATTTTTTTTAACATTGGTGGCGTTACCTTACCCTTAAATCAATTCTTTGATTCCCTTAATTTTCTTGACATTATGAATTCTTTTCATTATAATTCTTTCTCAAATCATTATACCACAAATAATGTATAAAAAGCCTATATTACACGATACAATTTTTCTAGTTATTGTATACAATTTTTCCTTACAAGAAAATTTCCTCTCAATACAAACAAATGGAGATTAAGTTTTCTTGTAAGGAAAAATTGTATACAATAATCAGAAAAATTGTATCGTGTAATATCGGCTTAAAATAAGTTTTCTAGCTTTAATTTTGTTAGTAAGTATTATTGCATCAGTTTCTTAGTTTATTTTCCACAAACATTAAAAAATTAACACCTAAAATAATTTTTAAAGTTTATATTTTAATTTGATAATTTAATACGTAGAGTATGGGGCACAAATTTCTTCTACTCTTGTTTAATATGACACTTAACCTGTCTAGAGATCAGACTATTCGGACCCCAGCGCGTCTAAACTGCAACAAAAAAAATGTCAACATCAGAATTTATAATCTTGTTCCGAGTCATGGACTTTGGAAAGAAACGATACTGCATGTACGCAGATAACGTCATGATTCACGACTAGAGATTCCTTTATTTTTTTGTCATTAAGTATGTGGGTCTATCTTCTAGTAATGATGACGTAACATAATAAATTTAATTAGATTCATAATCAAGTCTCAAAAAGTATATTTAATTCGACTGTTCGAGACGACGCAGAACCTGCAGATTCAAGGTCGAATTCCAGCAATCGTGTGATTCTTCGCGAAGAGGGGGAGTTAAGGTAAGTGGTGGTAATGATGAAAAATATTGTATATTTTATGATACCATATTAGTTATTACTCGAATCTTTACTTTCTATTCAACAAATCTTTTTAAGCTAGGTTCATTTCCCCGTATAGCTTCATTCCCCGTATAGTCAAAATTTCTTAATATAGCACTGATTTTCTGGCACACCGCTGCATAAAAATCATGCTTGGTCAGTTGGTCTGTTTGTAAAAACTGCCCTGCTGGTGAACACTTTCTGCACCCAATTAAACTTACATGTCCATATGTCCAAATTTATGCACAAAGAAATTGTGTGCAGAAGACAGAAGACAATTCAAGGTTTTATAACGAACAGCAGATTTCATGCGACTACAATCAAAGCTTAATTATTATATAATTTATTATAATACACTGATGGGCATGCAGTATATATAATATATTATAATCATTAAACAGAAATAAATATAAAATTATGATATATAGTAAATTTGCAGATTTGAATTAAATTTTGTTAGGCATATAAGTAAAAATAAAATAAATATAACATATATGCTATTTGATTTTATTTAATTAAATTGAATATGTTGCATGAGGTTATTATATTATTCAATTTATTTGAGAATTAAAAAAATATAAACATTCAAATAAACACTGCATGATGTGACATGAAAAATAGTGAAAACAACGTGCACAAAAGTTAAGCTTCTCATCATTTATTTATTCTTACAATTTAATGGGCATGCAACAAAAGGCAACCTTGTTAATCACCATGCCGCCGTGTATTATTCTTACGGAGCACGGTGATTAAGGGTAAGGTAACGCCACCAATGTTAAAAAAAATCCCTGTCACAACAATTCTGAAAAAAATTTAAAATGTTCTCCTCTACACCCCCTATCAGTACCTAAAATATCAGGTATACAAATACGATCTAGTTTTTGAGTTATAAAATTTTAAAGTTGACTACTTTAACATGGAGAAATGAAACTCCCATGTTAAATTGGTCAACTTTAAAAATTCATAACTCAAAAACTAGATCGTATTTGTATACCTGATATTTTAGCTACTGATAGGGGGTGTAGAGGAGAACATTTTAAATTTTTTTCAGAATTTTTGTGAGAGGGATATTTTTTAACATTGGTGGCGTTACCTTACCCTTAACAAGGCTGCAAAAAGGAACTTTTCAGCGGCGACGACTGTACACAAAAATATAAGCTTGATCCTTTATTTACACTTACATTTTTTTAAGACAAAATTACTTTTCACCCGATTGTAAACACTTTATTTCTAGATTAATTATTATTTAACTACCAAATTTATTACACAACATGTCACATTAATTCTATTCTAAACACTTTCTAAATGACATTAATTTACTGATCGAGGTTTATTTAATGACTTACATGAACTTTAATTACTTAAATCACACTATGAAGTTAAAAGTAATGATCAAATTTAACGAGTAATAAACATGATTTAAAAGGGAGAGTAATTTAGGAAGTAAAAAAAGGTTTATAAACAATATTCACTAAAGTTCATTATCTATTGATACGAGATAAGAAACTCGATTGTATATTTGCACAACCAATTTTTACCTGCCAGTAGATGTTATACAGTACGTTAAATTATTTTCTAATTGTTTTAAAATACATTTGTGTACATTAGTACATATATATGATATATAAATTATATAATGTATTTCTAAAATAAATTCAAATTAACAACCATGCATCTCAAAATTACATTTATTATTTACTAAATTTTGGATCAATGCATACATCAAGTATATTATTTAATTCAAAAAAATTCAAAATTCTTTATTCAATCCATTTCTCCTACAATCAATATATCAAGATAGATATTTGTTGAGGTTAGTAGGACAGGTCATGTAGGCAAGTTAATTAGCCAGAGGAGTAATTAATTATTTACATTAATAGTTTAAACAGACAATAATTTATGTTAATTCAATGGTTGCATTATAATTAAATTAAAATTTAAATCACATGGGGGGACATTCACAAAGCACTTTAACCCCCACTTTAGCCCCGATTTTTAACCCTGGTGCTAAACATGGTGCTAAACTAGGAGCTTAATATGGTTAGCCCCTGGTTTAGTACCATGTTTAGCACCAGGGTTAAAAAACGGGGCTAAAGTGGGGGTTAAAATTCTTTGTGAATGTCCGCCATGAAAATTATACAAATTTATATCATACTGTGCAAATTATGCATGTATATATAATTGCGCTGTTTTGCATTAATTTTATGCTGGTGGTTCAAATATTAAACATCGAACTCGGAATTTATTTTTACATGAAATTTTATCACTGTCATTATCAGTACTTTCCCTTTTTATTGCACTTCAGACTTCCTCGCAATGATAAACAAGCTTCTAGTCAGTTTTCAAGTCGTCCTCGACCGGTGAAGTTTATTATATTGCAGTTAAAATGTGAAATAATAATGTGGAATTTTCTTATTTAATGATTTTAAAAAAAAAAAATTTTGTAAAATATGCAAGTGCTCGGTACCATAGTTCTTATTGTTTTTAGTGCACCGAATGAAGTAATAAGATATATGTGGTAAGTTATAGTACTTATAGTTATTCTGTTCTTTATGCATATAATATGGTTTTATCTTTTATCTATAATATATTAATTGTTTTACTAAAATAAAGATTGCAATTTTATTGTGCTTTATATTTATACGCACTTTAATTTTCATATTTTTTTAATATAAATTTAAAACTAATTTAAATGAAAGTATTTCGTAATTGGTTGAATATATTTAAATATAAAACAATAATTAATTAATTGGCTTAACCCTTTAGCTCCTAATTCTGATTGGCCGATGCCTCTGAGCCCCTAATTTTGATTGGTTTTCGTCTCAAGGTCAGGGTATAAAAAGCGCAACTCCAGGGTTGAAGGCTCAGTGTGTCTTGAGCAATCATGAGCATAATCACGGAATATTTAGTGGCGTTCCTCGTCTGGTTCTTCGGTGAAAGTCTGCCTGTAGATGATAACTCTCCTGTTGTTCCTGATTCTTTCCCATCCTTTGTCCTTTCTCCTGGTTTTGGGGAGAGGTGGAAGCCTCTCCTGACCTCAACTCCCATAGCCCGGGACCTGGGTAGACCGGAACATTTGAAGGTCTCTCGGGATCTCGGGGGTGGGAGGAATCCTATTAAGTACCAGCCTAGTGTAATGGTAACCCCTGTTACTAGGAAGGTAAGGTATAGGGGCCATGACCGGGACTTGGGAAGGGTGCTATATTCAAGTTCGCCCTCTCAAGCTCCTGTGTACGGTGTCCAGGTACCAA